>JAHREE010000193.1:1798247-2034963 GCA_033628505.1 Tringa tobata
GAGGATCTATGCAGCCAGTTTTAGGAGAAACAAGGGGGGTCCTGGGCCACCAGGGCTCCCACTAGGCTGTTAAAAGCAACACAAGTCTTCCAACATATGAAGAGGAACAAGAGGTCAAAGCTTCCCCTCTGCCCAGCTCCCCCATAACTCACGTCCTGTGTTGCACATTTTTCTGCCACGATGCTGCCCGGGCTCAGTCAGGAGAAGCAAACTTGCAATCCACATAAAAAACCCCGACAAAACAAAACACCTGGGCTTATCCAGGTGGTTAGCAGTGATCTGTCAACCCAGTGCTCCACCCTGTGACAGGTCCCACTCAGGACCCTATTTTCATCACCCTCCTGCTCGGTGACGGGGCATCCTTACTCTGTCTGGGGCTACTGAGGAGAGGAGACATTTCTTTTTGTGAGAAAGGAGTTTCTGATCTCCAGCACCCTCACACCGCTTAGTGGGGGCTCCCCAGGAAGCAGCATTTGTAGGAGATCCCTTTCTAGCCAACCCTTCTCAGGGCTGCAGGAGGAAGCAGGGACAGAGCGATACTTCACCAGCTCTCACTGTGGTTTGCAAGTCTGGAAATGAACTGCAAAAAACCTGGAAATCAGTCCTGTGGTTCCCCCTGGCTATTGTCTTGTTGGGATGGAAGCTACACAGCAGACCTCTGGAACAGGGTTTGCCCTCAACCTCCTATGACCTCTGGAAGCAAAAGGCAAGTGTTTTCCGAGCTGGCAGGAGTGGATGTGACAGCAAAGGAGAAATGAGAGAGGAAAGAGAATGAAGGGCTCGACACAGAGGTGACACCCTTGAGGGTAGAGCTGGCTGGGACCTTGGCCTGTTTGCAACAGCGTGTGCCATTTGTGACTGGATGCAGGCAGCAGCGAGGCAGTAAATGCTTTTTATTTAAGGTGCTGACACTTCAGGAGAAAATGAGAAAAAGAGAGGTGCTAAAAGAAAAATACATTGCTTTTCATTCTTCTGTCCTCTCGCTTCTCCCTTAAATTTTATGGGATGAAGTCCCTCAATTTAAGTACTTGTCAGCAAAGGTCTGACAGGACAATCAAGAGCCATCCACAGGGCCAGCTGGGAAAAATGCCAGAGGCCAGGCACTGGCAGCCACCTCGGCACTGTCGGGGGGCAGAGCACTGCTCCCCTCCACCTCCTTCCCTCTCTCCGTGCAGCAGACCTGGTGCAGGACCTCCTGCACCCTCGTTACCAAGTTCTGCAAGCCCCCTGGGCCAGAGGAGCACCCTTTGGGTTCAAGAATAGATGAGCGTACTACTAATAAATGCACAACTGAGATGCAGATCCACAGACGAGTTGCAAGGCTGGTGAAAATTAATTTGTTGTTACTGGCCAAAAGGTGGCTGTGGGACTGTTTTATGCAGACTGGGACTATGCCACCTGGCACTGTTTGTAGCAGCAGTACCTTAGCAGCCATCACAATAAGCTTTTGTGGATGTTAGCCTCCGTCCCTGCTTACTGGTGGGCAAAGCAAGGCGGGCAGGTGGGTTGCAAGGTTTCCTGCAAGGTCATTCAGGATGGGGCTGTTACAGCTGGAGGAGGGAGAGAAGCCTGGCTGACTGCCCATCCTGAGACACAGCTTCTCCCAGGACATCTTCCCATCTTTGCAGATAGATAGGTTTTAAGTTGCCGGGTTTAGTTTGGGAGCTAATTCAGATCCTGCCTCATACAATGTGGATGTTGTGGTGTCATCCTCCCTGGTGGGTTCCTCTTCAGGGCTCAGACCCAGAGCAAAGATCTCAGCAGCCTTCCAGCTGAAAGGACGAGCCGACGCGAGGCACCTTTGGCAGGAATGGTAATGACAGCTGCAATGGGCAAAGGTGTCACCCAGGACACAGAGCTGCTGCCACCTGCGTCCACTGACTTGTTTGGGCCTCCCAGGAAACCATGCATCTTCATGAAAAAAGCTGTACTCTGAACATAATATTTTTAGCCCGGTTTCCTAAGGAAATGAAGATTCTGTCACTTTATGTCTGCCCATCTGTCCCCATCAACCTTTGAATCTGCTGGCTACTTGCAAATGAGATTGGTGGAGCATTAGAAGTCTCAAAAATATTTAGATTAATTGTGAAAGCCGGTAGCTGGGGAGATACGAGGAGCGCAAGGTAATGCATGAATCTCCATCTGACAGAAGGGAAGGAAGGGAGGACTCAGCAGTCACCCGTTCTGTTTGAAAGCTCCTTATAAACCTCAGCACATGGTATTTCTTGCTGCAGACACGGCGGGTAGAGAATTCCCAAAGGGAATGAGCTCGGTTAAATGAAGCAGAAACTGCAGCCTGTCAGAGACACCCCAAATGCGAAACTGTAAAGTCGAGGCTTTGTTCAATTCACAGAGCAACTTGTTTCACACTCAGCCTCCTTTTCTCTGACAGGTTTGCAGGAAGCTCGTAAGACAACATAACAGAAAAGGAGGGAATCTGCCTTGCTGTGAAGATGGATATTTGGGTTTGTTTCATGTTTTACCTACCAGTTGAGGGTGTGCGTGTGTCTGTCTGCATGTGTACATGCCTCTGTGTAGCTTTCTGTGCGTGGTGGTTTCAAATATGTATGGCCAACTCCAAGTCCCGACTGTTGCTATGAAGGCTTCGCCTGTGCATTTTATTCCCTTCTCTCACCCTTTGTCTGCCTCTGCTTTTCCAAATCACATGCTCTTTATGGCAGGGTGTATTTCTCCCTTTATGTTCCTGGTGTGCATTTTGAGCGTTGCTGTGAACAGTTAGCAAAAGGCAAAGCAAGAACTCCGGTGCCTACAGTTCTCCTGTTTAGTACCCCCCAAAATAGCTGCCACCACCTCTGGCTGAAAGCATTGTCTCTGGGGTGTTGAGCAGGGGGAGATGATGGCCCAAAGCTCGGTCTCTGTGACCTCTCTCCCACTGTGTCTGCTGGCAGAACAGCTCTCACGCTGCTGGGCATGCCCTTGGGCCACCAGCTCATTTCCCGGTGAAGAGCTGAGCCCTCTCAGAGGGCTTTGCTATGGCAGCCAACGCAGGCTCCACTCTGAGCAGCCAGCTCCAGGTGAGGTCCTCGCTGCTGGTGATGGCCCAGAATTTGAATTTCAGAACTGAGAAGACCAAGGGTTTATCTGAGGATGGGAAGAAATGGCAGGGAATTAAGCAGTCAAAGTGCAATTTCTTACAAAGAAGTGGTCAGTGGTCAACCTTTGCAAGTCAGCAGCAGAAGCAGGGGAGCAGAGAGAGGGGGGGTTGAGGCCCACCGGGGACCCTGGGGCAAGCATGGGCCCTCCATGGTGAGCTCTGGGGTGGCAGCGGCCTCTACCACTCCTGACTGCTCTGTCTGGCGAGGGCTACGATAAAATCGTAGCTGAGCTGGCGTAGTTCTTCCACTCCTGTCTGATGCAAATGAACAAGACCACACTCCCCCCCCGAGCAGGGAGGGAGCGCAAATTTTAGTAAATGTAGCTTGTTAGGTGGTCTGGTTTTGGTCTCTGCAGGAAAAGAGCTCAGCCGTGACTCTTTAGAGGGCCCCTGGGGAAGAGCCCGATAATGTAATGGAATAATGAGTGTCGAGCTATGAAAGCATTTCATTACCAGCATCCTCACCCCATGCAGCCCCAGCCTGCTGCAGTTATCATGTGCTTCTGACAAGAAAGGTCACCGTGAGATTATCCTGCCTCTGAAACAGAGCGGCTGCATTTTAGTGAGAGGGTCCTCGCTCCTGTGTGGGCAGAAAGTATTAGCAGATACCCCAAAGCAAAGGGGAAGCTGCACTTTGGGGCACTGCTCAGGGGCAGAGCAAAGGATTTCACCGCTCTGAGGAACTGGAGTTGTTTCCCCCTTCCCTCCATTTGACCTGCCGAGGCCTCACTGCGCTGCAGAGGAAACCGATGGGTAGAGTTCTCTCTCCTAACTCTAATTCCCAAAATACTCACCGATTTCCTTCCTGACTCAGTGGTTACTTCCCTTCACGACCAGGTGGAGTCTTGAGTAGACAGAGGTATCTTTGAAGGAGACGGCACTAATTCGAAGCGGGAGTTGGACCATAAGAGATGAGTGCTCCCACTGCGCTTCCCAAACCATGACCTGCTGAGGGCGGGTGCCCAGCGTGGTGGTGGGGCAGAGTCCGTGTAAGGCAGCCTCAGCCCTTGCCTTCCCAACGGAGACAGCCTAACGAGGGCACCGCAAGCCCCTGCTCCACTGTGGGCAGCTTGTGTGATATTGGGTTACTCGCATCCCTCTGTTCTCTGTTTCCTCTGTGGTGAACCACCATTAACGAGCCTTCCCTTCTCTTGCTCGCTGTCTGCGTTGTCTAGCTGGATTGCAGGCTCCTGCGTGGTGCTATGGCACTGCCTGGTGCGTCCCCTTGTGCCGGAGAGCAGGACCCCAAGAACTGAGCAGCAGCCCACGAAGCAGCACGGAGCCTGCAGCAGCAGGGCAGGGTGTCCCAGGCTCTGGGGGTAGCAACAGTGTGCTGCGGGCTTGAAATTCAGCCCTCACGTGGCTAACACAAACCTGGCCTGTTATAGAGTCATAGAATCAATCATACAATTGACTAGGTTGGAAGGGACCTTTCAGGTCATCTGGTCCAACCATCAACCTAGCACTGACAAAAACCATCACAAACCGTATCGGTAAGCACTGTGTCTACCCGTCTTTTAAATACCTCCAGGGATGGTGACTCAACCACTTCCCTGGGCAGCCTGTTTCAGTGCTTAAGAACCCTTTCAGCGTACAAATTTTTCCTAATATCCAATCTAAACCTCCCCTGGTGCAATTTGAGGCCATTTCCTCTTGTCCTATTGCCTATCACTCAGGAGAAGAGACCAACAGTCTTTTATGCACAAATCTTTCCCAAAGTCATGCCACTCTCTTTCTGCAGTGCAGGCCCTTCCATGGTGGCATCTCTGGCTCAGCCTTCAAGGAACAGCTGGCTCCCTGGATTCACGTTCTTCTTCCCCCTTCCCCATACAAGCGCTGAGCAGCTGAGCCCTCTGCCCTGCGACCATGTTCCCAGGGCTTTCCCTACCGTCGCTGCCACGAGAGAGGGCACCTGCTTTCTCCACCGCCACAAAACGAGCTCTGCAGACTTCCATTTTTAGCACTGATGAATCACGTTGCCTCCGCTGATGGCAGAGAAAGACCTGAGCAGCCCCTACCACCAGCATTTGCTGCGAACCAGAGAGGTTTCACTACGCAGAGGCGGGTGGCTGGGTGGACAGCTGTGCCTGGAAGCATGGGCAGGAGTAGGCAAGAAGAGGAGACTTTTAATTGAAAGGGTTTTAATCCCTCATGGTGCCGAACATGCCACTGTACAACCTTTGCTCCCTTCGTCTGCCTTGGGAAAGTTGTCAACTTCTCTGCCCCCCAGGCAGGTCTTTTCTCCTCCTGTTCTCTGCTTCACTCCACAGGCTTTATTCGCAGGAGCAGGCAGATCATAAGCTCTGGTAATGTAAGTGATTTCCCTCAAAATGCAGCAAAAACAGGCACATCCTCTGAGTTCTGAGGATATCACTAAGATTTTTCACTTCCTCAGCCATTAGTGACAGGGAAGAAGTCAAGGAATTTGTGGTAGTACCTAAGAGGTTTTTGATGAAGAATTCCCCTTTATACTCCTCCATTTAGACCCTTCATTTGGTTCTTTACTGGAGTTGGTATTTTAGACAGCACCTCTTTGGAGAGAAGAAGGATTCCACCCTGAGAACTGCAGGAGATGATTGGTTTTTGTCACTACAACCCAAAGTCTGTTGCTGAAAAACATTCAGCTCGGGAAGAACCATCAGCTAGAAAAATGTGCCACCTGGCAGGGTGCCTTAGGTGCCTCCTTATATTTGACTGCAAGGTCTTGATAGGTACAGCTGCAAAATCAGGTAAAAACAGCCAACACAGACAATTGTAATATTTAACACCATACCCAACAAAATAATCATGTTTCAAAAATACCTTGCCTGCAAAGGCAAACTCATTGATTAAAAAATTAAAAATTGTGGGTTTCCTCTTTGATCTACTCCTTTGGTTTTCCTCCGTTAGGACAGGTGAAAGCACTTTTGTCCGTTCCTCTTAATTTCTTTTTATACATTTGGAGTAGTTTTTATACCTTGGGATTTGTTATGCAAATCTTTGGGCATTCAACCTGGGACACCTGCAGCCCAACTCGAGCTGCGCACTGGAAGCTGTGCAGCAAATGTCTGTCTGATTTGTTATTGTGGGCCTGAGGATACAAGTGCAATGAGGAAGCACTAATATCGGCGCAGCACTGCGGCTGCCAGCATTCCCGGAGCCTTTACAGCTGAGCACTGAAAACCCAAAAGACCGTATTTCATATTCGGTTTTGTTTGTTTGTTTGTTTACTGGGGGAGGAAGGGGGGTGGGAGGGGCTAAACTGCTGCGATGGCTTTATACGTTTCAATCAAATCACAGACTTCTACACGTTAAGTGGCTCCAAAAGGGACTAATGGTGTTAAGAGTACACGCAGTTCCCAAGGCTCCAGCAGGAATCAATCCTTTCTATGACAGGCAGAAAAACCTCCTCATAAATAGTCAGGTTGAGATACTGGTTGTGTTTATATAGTTTTGTACAGCATTTCTGAACAGAAGCCATCTAATCATTATTATTAGTGCTTTTTAAAGAGCGTTTCCAATACCCCATAGCTCAGAGGCCACCCACCTTCCAGTTCTGCTCTTTGTCCTTCATCCTTCAGCTGGGGACAGGGGTGGTGAGAGGTGTCCAGCCCCGCTCCTGACACAAGCAGACACAGCCGCTTAAAACACACAACATGATTTTTTTATTATTTGTTTAATCAGTTTACATTCCACAATTGACAGTTTACTTATTTATTTTTTAATTTTCCATGAACAAGTTGTTTAGTTAGTTACCAGACAAGATTGTAATCGATGGAAATACAGTATTCTGTGCCAATCCGGATAAAACCGAAATCAAACAAAATCAAAACAAAAGGGAAGTTGTAAGATGCAGCCAGTTTTTTTGGCAAAGTCCTGTGATGCTTTCTGCTACCTTTGTCTTCCCAAGTGACAGGGCTTTGTTCGTTCTCCCTGTTAGTTCCCTGATCTCAGCCCTGCCACTGAAATGATCCTTCAGGACCGTGGTCCTGCAAAAAACCGACGCACCTACATAAACACCCGTGTGTCTGCAGATTAGCACCTTGGAGTAACGGAACAAGAAGTTTGGGTCTGCTTCATTCACCTCTTCCACAAGAAGATTACAGGAAGAAAAATGGAAAATACAACACACTTGATAAAATATCGCTTTTACTCGTGAAATTAACCGCCGCGCTCACGTCTTCCCAGAACGGCCCAACGCAATAGTCGGTTGTTGGTGATGTGTTGTTAGCACCGGTGGCCACAGGAGCCACTTTGCCTCTTGCAGTAGCTCAGAAGTCAGAACCTCGCAGGGCGTGTCACCCTCGATTACTTCTGACAGCTGGATGTTACTAGCCAAAACTCATGAAATTCCACGCGGATTGGCTAAAAAGTGCTCCACTTGGTTGAGCGGCTGCAAACACAGTTCAGATATCCTTGACAATGCCCGAAACGTAATCAGAAATGGACACATTTTTTTATTTTCAAAATACGCTTAATTTAATGTATTTTAATGTAATTCCCAATCTAGCAAAACAATGAGGCATGTGCCTAGCTTTAAGCATGGCAATAGCATCATTAATGGGACATTCACGCTTGAAATTAGGCAAGTGCTTATGTGCTTTGTGGGATCAAAGCTTTGTAGCAGTGCCCTGATGAAGTCAGGAACCCGAGTGTCCTGATCCTGGCTTTCACATTTACAACCACTGCAGATTTGGACAAAGCAGCTACGGTCTGGATTTTCCAAAGGGCAGAAAACAGAAGGCTCCACCTGCAGCTAGTCAAAGTTGCCAGGGGGTGTCAAACCTCTAAACATCAGGTCTTTCCCCAGGCTTTTGGCTTCCTGTCTCTAAAATGGCTATAATACCTACCTGCCTCAGACAGGTCTGATGTGACTCATACTTGTAAAATTTTCTGAAGAGGATACATGCCAGATAAATGCAACGTTTCAATGCATTTCTCTGAATACGCCTGAGTATTGTGGCATTCCAGATCTTTTCTAATCCAGCTTGGATACGTGTGTACTGCACTTACAGGAAACATAAACATCTGGCCAAGACGCATCCACATGACAAATGTCTTGTACCAGTCACATTATTTTACTTGAGAATGTCCTAGAAAAGTGCTGACATACTTCAATTCACAGGCATTTAAGTGAAATATTATCCTAAGCTTCCCAAAGTGTCAATTAGAGACAGTGGCGATTGCAACTTTTGTCATCACTGAAGGATGGTTATGGGAGTTGTTTAATTTATTCTGAGCAAAAAGATGCTTTTTCTTTAGGAAAAACAGACCAATGAGGGAGTCAAGGAAGGGGAACCCTCCAAAAACTTTTGGCTGGTGTGGTAGCTCGTGGCTAGGGCCCACATTACATGTGGCAGAAGGAATCCTAAAGAGCATATACCTGCATGAGTTGTACCTGCTGAGGACAGAGGAGAGTCCAGTGAATCTGATTTCTCACTGACCCTTGTGCAAAACACTAGTGCCTTCACACAGGTGTGTTTTGCCACGCCTGTACGTATTTGCCGTAGGAGTGTGTGATGGCACCAGTGTGGGACAGCGACGAGTCAGACACACAGCTCTGAACTGGCCGAGTGGTTCACGAGCAGCACAGTGGGACCTCAGCAAAGACCTGGAGCTTTAGGTCTGTGATGTGAGATGGCCACGGGTACCGCAGCCGTCCCCCTGCCCACCCCCTAGGATCGCCCCGGTGCCCAGCCGTCACTGCTGTCCCACAGGAGGCTGCGCATTCCCTCCTTGCTGCAGGGTCACAGGAGCGGTTATGGCTTTCATTAGGAGTTGGGACAGGTTTTTTGAAGAGAAAATGGAGAAAATAATCCAAGAAGATAATCCAAGTGAAGCACGGGGATGAGGGGCCTGGCAGGCCCCTCTTGACAAGCTACTTGACAAGCTACTTGACAAGCTACACCCTTGACAAGCTACACCAAGGCAGCCCAGCAGGGAGGAGAGCGTGCATGGCTGGAGATGCAGGGCTGTTGTAAGGACTGGGAAAGAAAGATAAACTGGGACAGAGTCACCCCTTAGAGCCTCCTCCCACGTGATGTTGCACATTGGCTTTATCACCTTTTAAAAGGAGGTTTCCTTTGACGGTACAACTCTGAAAAGTCTGCAAAACCCTCCTGGGACACAGCAAGTCAGCAGCTAAAAGAGCAACCTTTGAGAGTCCCACATCCCAGGACCATCCCTTTTCCTCTCACTGAGAGGGGGGGCAGAAGGGTGATGATGAGAACTTAGGAACATTCTGAAAAGTCTTGCAGAAAATGGCGCTGCATCCTTAAATTTGATTTATTCTCAAGCTCCTCCTCATTTCCAGAGTTCACTCTTAAAGCCTTTATTTCTTTTTCACAGACATCTCAAATAACAAAACAGTCACATATGCAAGAGTTGGTATGGAATGGGATTTAGAGAAAACATCTTTACAGGAAGCATCTCTATATTCTCACACAGAGGGAGGAAAAGGAAGAGAGGGAGAGAGAGATACATATCTGATTCCTCAAAAAAGGGAAAGGGAGGAGAGGAAAGTCGGGATGAAACAATTCAACTTGGTCAAGGTGGTACCATGCTGAAAAATAGCTTTTGATCCCTGGAACTCAGCTTTATCTTCCACTTTCCAGCTAAAGTATTTCCCTAAGTGCTGGTGCACAGTATTGAATCTTTTCTACAGGTCCCTGCAGGCCCACTGAAGTCCCTCTTGCCATAACCTTCACAGTATTTTTAAAAATAAAGTAGTTCTGAGAGATGGGTGAAGATTGTCAAATCACTGACTTAAATTTAGTTGTAGAAATAAATAGTAATGACCATATTTTGGCACAACATCCAAAGTTCACTCAGCCCTGGAGTTTCCAGAAATCAGTTTAATTTGTCACACTCCTCTGACTGTGTTCATTTTATTCAGGTAAAATATATGAATATACAAGAGCTCCAAAGTTCTTATACTGGGTTAAATGGCTGGTCCTTCCAGACAGAATTGCTATTCCAATTTTGGCTCTGAGAGATTGTCACCATGCGATGGAGACACGCCCTGTCAGAGCAGCTTTCTGAATAACCCAGTCGCAGCTCATTCTCTTGTTGAGTCCCCAGTTTAGTCTTTCTGAGGACAACTATAATCCCAACAATAAGGAGTGAAATTGCAATCTCTTTAATCTCCATGTAAGCTGTTTGTAACGCAGTTATTAACATTGAAAAAAAAAAATAGGAAACTACCATAACTGTACCTTGGAGGGGAACGTTTTGATTATCACTGCCAGCTAGATGACCTTTTTCAGGCCAGTGTGGGGACAGAGCAAGAAAGTAACCTTTGAACAATTTAGCTATTCAAACCTTTAGGGTGCAAATTCACTCTCTGAACTGCCTCAGCAACGCCCAGGACTGACAGAGAAAGGTGAAGAGATCAAACCAAAGATCTCTGACCTCCAGGACTGGGACCACCCAGTAGTCTGTGCCTGGAGATCACCACCAGGAACTCACCTCAAATGCAATTTCTAGGGGTTGGGGCAAGCCCTATCCTTTGCAGTCATGTTGCAGTTCAGGAGGGAAAGGCTGCTGTGAAAATCTCCATTTGCTCCAGCAGTCTTCACAATTAACATGTGCGTTTTGATGGTGACCCAGGCCATGCACCTGACGCCATGGCCACGGCTGATCTCCATATGGATGCTCTTCTGCACTAGGTTTGTGATTCATCCCACCAGGATTTAAGCTCTTTTAAGATCTTGGGACCACACAAGGTAGGTGAGTGGTCACTCTATGGAGTGAGAGGGAGCTGACTTAGATGTCAGTTTTACTGGTTCACCGTCTAGAAGTGTCTGTCTCTTCATTAACTGTACAAGGAACCAAGGGAGACAAGCCCATTAACATAAAGAGCTCAGTTAAGTGCTTAAGGTTAATGGGGATGAATTCTGGTCAGAAAACCCAGGCCTTTGTGTAGCTTAACTTCATCCACAGAGGTGCCCCTCAAACCTAGTGCAGAAGAACAGCATCTGTACAAAGAGCCTCTTAATAAAGAATAAGTGAGTCTATTGAGAGTGCTAATGTGGAACAGAAACTCTGCCGTGGCTTTTTCCGTCCATTTCTTTTCCTTAGGAAAGCCCTTGAGACCCAGTCCTGTAACGGGGTATACGTGCGTGGATGGGTGTGCTGCTGATTTTAGTGTGGTACCCCTCCTCCACTGGCACAATGGCAGAATGAGGATTTTCCCAGGAAATAATGATTTTTAACTTGTTTAGATTTGAATCTGAGATACATGAGGATTGTGAAAAAGAAACAGTCCTTTGCCTGAAATTCTGTACATCAACCTCAGGTTATTTCAGGCAATCATGAAGCTATGGACATTTTTCATATATTTACAAATATATATATACATATACATACATATATACATGTATATGTGTGTCAGCCTATGGGTAGATTTACCACTGCGTTATTCCAGCCACACACAAGTATAATCGTTGTTTTCTGCAAAAAGAGATTGGTATAAAGTTGGAGTGACTTAGCAGTGATTGTTCCTGCGTCTATGCAAAAGATCCTTAAGTGGGCTGACGTGTAAGTTGTACAAATAGGATCCAGTCTTATAGTTGTTAATGAAGCAAATTTCCCATTGATTCCAATGGCCTGTAATTAAAGGGAATTTTACTTGAGAAAGAACTGAAAGTTCAAGCCTATGTTAGGTACAGTTTACAGCTTTGAAAGTTGTAATATTTGTCACACTAGGCCTCAAAATGCTTTAAAATAAGTTAAGTTACTGCAGAAAAATATCTTGAAAAGTCCCCAAATATGCTTTTCTGTGTAAGTAGAGGAAATTTTGTCCTGCAAAAGATCAAACAACAAATACATGAATATAAACACTCTAAGTGATGGAAATTGCCGAGTAAAAATAGTAACAGTTTAAATTAGATGGCTGTGATTGTTGTTGGTGCCCAGGAGTTATAAATAATTCAGTACACTCTAACTGAATAGTCTAAGGCTGCATTTTTATTTTATCGTTCTGATTACTTGAACCTTTTTCTTGTGATCTATATTGTTAATGAATAACCCTTCATAAAAAAAAAAAAAAGCAGCCTTATGCTCTACAGTCAGATGAAAACTATTCTTGAGATAAAATGTCACAAGAGCTTAAGCAAATTAGGAGCGCATATGTTTTTTTTTTAAAAATTAGGCAGACACCAAAGGCATTTAGTGTTTTACTCCTATTCACCATCTGAAGAGGAACTGGATGCTGGGGCTCTTTTTCACAGCTGGCCCCGGGAGGCTGAGCCGTATCCGATTCACGCTCCTCGGTGTCTACATCGCTTTGAAACTGGGGCGAAACCCGCAGGTCGCACAGCTTTTTGAAGCCCTGACTCTTTATCTCATCTATCACAGAACTGCAGTTGCTGTTTGGGTATTTCCCACCAGCTGGCAAAAATAACAAGGCCACTTGAAAGGAATTGCCTTTACAGAGATATTCCCGTGCCCTGCTGCCACAGACTGGGTTCGGAGCCAGGGGGATGTGAAGCTCCCTGCTGTGCTGAGAGGCATTAACCACCATCTTCGTGGTGCCGACAGCCCCGCACAAGCCCTCTCCAGAGGGCAGAATTAAGACCCGGGTGGTGTCCTGCCACAGCGCTGCCTCTCAGCACAGGGGGATTTTTACACATAAACTTTTCTGATTTGGAGGTGATACGGTGCAATATCTTCTCTCGTGACTACGGCCATCTGTGTTGAGGAGCACCTTGCAACAGAGGGTTGCAACAACCAGTCTTGTGAATACCAAGGCTGTCCTTCTGATGGGACTTCAGGTTTTTCCCCTTAGCTTTACGCTCCCAGAAAGTGACAGCCGGATGAATCTCACAGGAGTGGTTAGTACCATGGCCTGTGCCACTAGAAGGTGGTACGGACTTGTGGGCACAACTGCGTTTTTGGAGGTAGAATGGCTAGCTCAGGACTGAGTGGATCAGAAGTAGGTCTGTAGAAACCCTATATTGAAGAGCACTGATGGTCAGCTCTAGAGAGTCTTGCTGCAGTGTTTCGGGATGGTTTCCTGAAACCGGGATGGTTTCCTGAGCTGTTTGCTGCCTACTTTTTTTGTTGGTTTTATCTGCCCAAAGGC
The DNA here is from genome assembly GCA_033628505.1 of Tringa tobata. NCBI lineage: Eukaryota > Metazoa > Chordata > Aves > Charadriiformes > Scolopacidae > Tringa > Tringa tobata. The sequence continues at coordinate 1,811,426 of JAHREE010000193.1, forward strand.
AAAATAGACAGAAACACGTATTTGTGTCTCAGCTGCTTCCTTTCCCTGCATCTCTGGGATCAGAACAACATTGGCAACTCTTTCTTAAATATCCAAATACATTTTGGTGGTGAATACCCCATTCGTCCCAGTTGTATTGTGCTTCCCCACATCTCTTCAGCAGATCCGTGTGATCTGCACACACAACCTAACAAGGACGCAGATGGCATCTGAATTTCATTGCAACTCCTGAGTTAAGTATAAAAGAATAGAAAACAAACCATTATGCTGCATTTTTCCATGTATTTTCTCTCTCTATAGTACACATATTTACAGGTTACTAGCACCCACATCGTGTGGGGTATGGATGTATGTGTGTCTAAAGGAGAAGAGTGAGTGTGTCCATGTGTATACACCCTAGGCAAGAAAACTTTTGAAGGCGCTTTCTGCCACTCTGCAGGAGTGTTCATCAGCGAAGAAAAAATATAAAAATGCAGTCTTGGAAGAGACTGACATTCCTGCTGCTGATTCTGTGGGTGACACGGGATTGTCCTTGTGTAACTCTACCAATGCCCATCAGTTCTGACCTATAACAACTGCTGTTTGGTTTCCTTTTTTTCACTCCCCCACCTTGCCCTGAAGATAACCTATCTGAGCCTCAGTTATTTTCATTGCAAGTCTTCCCTGAGCAAGGCAGGACAACTGGTCTGTGATTCTGGAGTGCTTTACTAGAGGTGATCAGCATTTCATTTCTCTCTTGCGGCCTATATTGAGGCAGTCATCTAGGCTCTTCCTCCAAGCTAAATCCTAAACCCGTGCAAGGCATACTGCCATTAAATCCACAGCATTGTATCAGGCTCCAGTTCTCCCACGGACGTCAACAGGGAGCTTATCAGATCCCTGCTTGCATGAGCAGTAGGTTATTTGTTTTTAAAAATGTTGCAATATCTAACTATGGCTCTGGAGAAGGCTGTAAGATTGGGGTATTAGTGGGGCAGGATGGAAACCCCAAATCAGGGAGAAAAAAAGAAAAAGGTAGCATTTGATGACCAAAGAGTAGATGTTGTGAGTGTGTGAGCACACATTTCATTTTCAGGGTTAGCCAGGACCAGCAGTAAAATATTTTCTGAGGTACCCGCGATCCAAAACTCACTGGAGCCAAGAGGAAGCTTTCTATGGACTTCAACAGACTATGGAACAGATGCATTACATTCCTCACTATTACTGGAAAGAGTGGGGCTATAAGTTTTGAGCTAAGCTCTGTTTTTATGAGTTTTTCAGCTTAGACTGGCAGAATCAAGATCTTACGGTTCTGGCCTGGAGTTTGCAATCAAACTTCTGGCTTGTTTGAAACTCAGCTCCTGACCTTGGAAATTCATCCATCACTAATCTTTACATGCCGTTTGTGCTTCATGCACACTTTTTACTCTTTGTCTCTCAGCGGTGCCTGGCAATCGTTCAGAGCCGTCTCGGTTTTTCACCTTGAGTCTTCCCTTGCTGGCTGGATGAGCACAGCGGTGTGGGCCATCAAAGAGTGCAAAACCTGGGGGCAAGGAAACGCAGCGTTGGTTTGTGTGAATGTGCCTGAGCACTCCTATAGCCCTTCTAGGCCTATGTAGAGACACACAGAAGAAAGAGCCCGAATAATGTATGTCTTTATTTAAGCTATACTCGGTAACATATTATTTCCTCTCCATTTCACTGCTGGCAGTTAGCTTGGCACTCAAGAATTAAGGAGAGATTACAGTGATTTCCTTCTGAGCTCTGCCTATCAGTGGGGCTTCGGGGATGAGCCTGATTCGAAGGCGCTGCACAGTGGGTAAATGGACAGCCATGGAGACACAGTCTTCCAGGAATGCGTGGGATCCTGAGATACCCCCTGCATATCAATCCTCTCCCTCACCCACGTTCTTTTAGTCACCATCCAATGAACCGCACAACTAACTTGCTGTAGCTAAAAGCAGTCCCAAATGACTCGCATCTACAGGAAAGTAGAATACCTGCACTCTTATGATTCTCTCCTGGGAGGATGAGGATCCTCTGTTTAGAGGACTCTGAGGGGTGGTTTTTTCCCTTTCGTTTGTTGCTGCAGCTGGAATAGCATTTAAAAAAGTAATGGCAATTTTTCAAAAGCAGTATTTCAAAGAAATTGTTCTGATCACTGGTGGTTTGCGATCCACTAGTGACTGTCCCTTGGGTAGAATGAAAGAAAAAAAAGCCCAACTAGAAATATAACTGGGGGGACTGTAATATTTAGATCAAGGAAGATCAGTTGTGTGTTTGCAGAGAGGGAGAAGGGAGAGATGATATATACAGGTGGCCAATGTGAGTCAGGAATTTTAACACCAAACAGCTTTAGTTTGAAGAAGGCGGCATTCTATACAGTACATAAGATACAGAGCACATGGACTCCTGCCATGTAGCCCCCCCACATATACGGTGCCCCTGGCAGGGATGGACAGCAGAACCCCCTGTAGGTAACTCGCTGCGGTCACAGGACAGCTTCACTGTACAATAACTGAGAGTCACTAGACATAAACCCCCAGCCTGCAGATCTCAGTGGGCTGAGCCAGTTCATCCTGCGTCCCTAGGTCTGGCATTTCACAACATCTGTGTTCACTGCAGTCAAGTTCCTCTGCGGTCTCTGGAGTGTAGAGACGTGTTGTCTCAGCAGTGCAATATGAAAGGCCACGTGAGGGAGAGAGCCTGCCAGCTACAGACCCCACATTACCACCTCAGGGAAAGGGAGACCAAACAGCCGCTGGTACATCAGGCTGGGACAAGAGTGTCACTTCATCTACGAGAGCGGGATAGGAAAAGAAGAGCAGGGGCTAGACTCTGCAGGAAGCTGAACATCACCCAGGAAAACACATTCTTAACTTTAAGCATATGAATAGTCTACCAAGGTTAAGGGGATTAGTCACATGCTCCAAGTAAAGCACGTGCTTAGGCGCTTTGCCAGAGCAGATCTGAAGGACGAGGTCAAGCCCCTTAATGCCGGGATCACAGCTAACAGATTTCTAATTAACTACTCCTTCAACTAGAATACCAGATGCTAGTCAAAAAGCTTGAATCTCTGTTCAGAAAGATATTTCAAAGCATCCCCAAAATGTAGAACTCAGACTAGATGAGAGTGTGCTTTGGCTCAGGATAGACGGAGCCACCAACCATTGTAAATTTGGATCTGGGTGTATTTTGAGTCAACCCTGCTCTAAAGGCGAGTTTGAGCCAACAGAAAGTGTGGTGGGACTGTGAGCCCCCTTCAAGGGTACCAAAGCACATGAGGCTCCTCCTGGTTCTGTAAGTAGTGCAGAGGGGGTTTTGTCCTTATTTGAGGCAAAAATGAGAGAACTGGTGTTTGGACAAATGGTCCCTTTGAGGATCTGGTTTGATATTAAGTTTATAAATTCATCTGCTGCTTCAGACACTTATTCCCATAGTTTTTTTTAGATGCTTCATAGCCACACAGGCCTTACAGAGCCTATGCTATAGCGCATGGAAAATCACAGAACTGCTCTAAAGATCCAGGGTTAACACTTGTCTCTTGTAAATAAAAAGAATCCTAACCCTCTTCCACCATCGCTACAAACAGGCAAACACACAGGCTCATACACAGCTTGCAAACCAACACTGTCAGAGAATACTTCATCAAGGCAGAACTCTTTTCATACCAGCTGCAGAAAGAAAGGAAAGCTTTGAGAATCCAAGAAACAGCAAAATAATTTGAAATTCTTTAAATCTTACTGCTATACCTCTTCCAAAACTGAATCTGCAGAAGAATACACCCTGTGGATTGTCACACACCACACCAGCCTGTACATCACCACGGGAGCTCTTTTACTGCTCCCCATGTCACCAGGGCCTGGTGGTGGACTCCAGTTACACACCTCTGTGCCATTTAGTTTACCTGGCTCACGCCAGGTATCTGTGTTCACATGAAACACCTTCTCTATTGCACTCAGGACTGCAGAGGAGGAAGAAAGTTTGCATTCAAAGCTGTTTTAATAAAATAATTACCATTTTTTCTATGAGAAACCATCTCTTAAAAGAAGATGGTTTTTCTCAAAATTTTTCATATTTTGGAAGTTCGTGAAAATTTTTATAGGTCTCTTCTGGTTTTCAGTTACTGATTTGCTGCTTTTAGTTTTCATTTAACTTTCTGAGAGATGTTTTTATTTTTAATTTCCTCTTCACTCCAAGAGTAATTCATCAGCCTCCTTACCTAGCAGGCACTTGCACAGTTAAACGGTTTCAAAGCTTTTCAAAACCACTCTACTTGAAAACCTTGCCAGGAAAAAAAAAAAAAAAAAAAAAAGGCAATAAACCAATCTACTTAAAAAGGAAGTTTCTTCAAAAGGCGTTTTCAACATGAATAAATAACTACATTCTCCAGTCAGATCTAACGGAGAATGAAATGACAAAACGTCAGTTGCCAGGGATGGCACTTCAGCAGCAACACACTGGCTTGGCAGCTGGCATTGTCACGTGTGAGGAATTTGTAGACCAGAGAAAGTAAAAGCTAGGTAGCTGAGCAAGAATGAAAGCAATTCAAATCTATCCTACTCCAAAATGCCCTCCAGAAACATCATTTCTTTGGGCACTGTTAGTAAAGCAACATTATCACATAATGGTGTAACGAGGAGGGGAAGCAGGGCTGGAAGGGGAATGGCTGGCTGTGCAGTTGTATTGCAGAAGAATTACTTGTTGGTTGGATTTTTTTTTTTTAACTGAGCAAAATACTGTTCCTTGCCAGCTGTGTGAATGGCATGACCTGGAAATTAATGCCTTCGTTTATGTGCAGTAGGCACAGTTTCAACAGGTTGCCTCCTTCTCTTGGTGAGCTTTTGTAGATGCAGAGGATGATTTTTATTGACTCATAAGGACTGGTGCCATGCAGCTATCATGTAAGAAAGGATTGCTGGTACTATCCCTGAATTAAGAACACGTTGGGTTGAGTTGTTTTTGGGGAGGCCTTTTTTCTTTGCCCTGTCCCCCTTTGCCTGTATGTTTGTCAGTGGTACCCTCACTCCCGCATCTGGTCGTTCAGTCATTGCCTCTTCAGACTCCCTTTGGTTACACCCTTGGCCCTTCCTCCCCACCTTCTCCTCAGCCACTGTGCCCCTGCAAGGACGTGCTGCCCCCACAGCCAAGATGCTTTGCTTCCCCTAAGGGCATTCACCTGCCTCTCCAGACTTAGCTGTTCCTTTAGCTCTTCTGGGACCTATGACCTGAACAATGGGAAAAGCAGAGTGAAGGAAAAAGGAGACAACGGGAAGAGGAGTAGCAGGAAAAAGAGAAAGACCAAAAAAGAGAGAGAGTCTCATTTGCAGATTCACAATTATATCATACAACGCTGGAGCTCATGGGAAATGGATCTCTGCATCTGACCCTTTCGCTTCCATCTGTACACAGTTCTCCCAGATGGAGAGTGGAGATGTCCAGTGAACCGGGGCAGTTTCCAAAGATGCGGGAAGGTCTTATTTGGCATACATGAACACGACAAGAGGCATCTCTTCCTTCTCCCTTACAAAAAATAGCTCCCCTTTTCTCCTCGGCAATGGCTTTTGCCCAGTTGTCTTAAACATCCAAAACGGAAACTCGATGAAATCCCACTCCAGTAAGTACCGGGGAAGAACAACTGCCAGGGCTCCCCCCACCTCCCCTCTCCCTGGTTGCTCTTCCCTTGGATCCACCGTCCCGAACTCTCAGATGATCCGTGAGAACAAAAAAGCATCCTGAAATCCACCAGAGGAGACAGGCTGTCTCAGACCTGACGGGTTTCCTCACGCTTGTACAGTTGCAGTGCCTCAGTCTTGGGCCACAAACACAGCATGGATGGTGTAGTGGACAATCACATTGCAATGTTTTAAATTTTTCTTTTTCTTAAAAAACAAAAACAAAAACAAAAGAGGGAAGAAAAAGTTATACACACATGTATCACAGCATTTTCAAAAGGCCTTCTGCTGCATTGACGTTAGCAGTTCAGCCTCAGTTGTAAGCCTGGATGTAAGGCAGCTGGAAGATTAAAACTGCATTGTTGGAAAGTCCGCTGAGATGTCCTCATGGAGATTTTTTTTTTGTTTTCTGTTTTTATTTTGTTAGATCCTTTTGTTGTTATTATTATTTATTTTCACTTGTTTGCTTCTTTCTGAAGTTTGGCAGGCAAAGAGAAAATGCTTTTCTGCTTTTCCCCACATGTTCTGTCCATTTTGTTTTCTGTGTTTTAAGCAAAAAAACAAAACAAAACAAAACAAAAAAACCCCAAACCAATGACAGAGCAGGCTTCTGTCATTTTGTTTTAACAAAGAAAAAGAAAGTGGGTAGGTTTCTGATAGTGGCCTTGAGGAGGTACGTTGTAGAGGTGGCTCAAATATTTGATTTGTTCCTTTGCTTGCTGTTTGCATTTTCCCTTCTGGCTGCAACGGACAGGCTTTTTGTCCCCCCCCACCCCACCCTCCGTGTCCTGTACAGCTTCTGGTTCCAGATCCCCCACATGGCCCCCCTGATCCCCTTCCCAAATGGCAGTAGGTAGGTGCAACCGTATGTTCGTTCGGCCTCTAAGGTGTGATGCTGAAGTTTAAGAGTTGGATGGAAGAGCCACGTGAGAGAAAAGCTTTCCCATCGTTGTGAGAAAGAACAAAGGAACACAGAGTCCGGTGGAGATGTGAGTGCCGTGTCGGACTCAGCTCTACCTTGGCACTGGCATTAAATTGAGATTATATATATATATATATAATTATATATACATATATATGCATGTATAGGTATACATAGACATATATATATATATATTTATGTGTGTGCATTTGTTTGCTATTTGTTTTAGCACACCGTCCCATTCTCAGGTCTAGATTTGGGGCAGTTGGTCCTGGGGACAGGTTGGACGGAAGGGGCCAGAGTGCAGAAGAAGCCAGAGATAAGAGTGAGGCCCAGGCCACCCCACGCACAGAACATGGACCAGCCATAGCCATGGCTGATGTCGTCGGGAAGTCCGTACAGGTAGCGGGGGTAGCGGGAGAGCTCAAAGTTGATTCCAGCCACGCACGTGCACAGTGAAATGATGCAGAAGGTTCCTGGAGGAGAGCGGGAAGGGGAGAAGGGAGAGAGGAAAAAAAACAAAGAGAAGTTAGAAGAGTGACAGACACACCACGTTCCGAGCTGCCTGAGGAGAGCTGGTGCAAGCAGTAGGGAAATACCTAAGGGAAGATGCTGGATAGAAAGTGGCTCAGTCTAGCGGCTCCACGGGGAACGAGCTGGGTACCAGCAGAGCCTTGAATATTGATCTGATGCTGAACAGAGCTGGATGGAGAAACTTCAACAGGAACAGTTTTTTCATTATGAGCGCTCCCTTGGGGACCAGAATGCGTCGTGAAACCATTGATTTTTCTGGAATTTTGCTTTAAATAAATACAGAGTGAATCATTATGTTTTGGGGGGGGAAACCTTTGAATTTTTTGTTTAATTTAAATTTTTCAGTGATGCATTTTATAGAAGAAAATATTACAGAATACCTGACATATTCTGGCTCTGCAAGAGCTTACATTTCAAATTCCTTGGAGAGATTTTTTCCAGACTTTTCTTATATCAAAATCTAAAATCTTTCAGTATACAGCCCCCCTTTTAAATACCACTGTCAAAATCATAAAATCCCTCATAAAATTCAGATTCTGCCCTCTATATGACTCCAGCCAGAATCTAGGTGCCCCCTGCAGTGTTGGGGAAATCTTGAAAATATCCTGTTCTTGTTTTCCATCTCTGCAGCAATATTTCATTTCTTCGTGAGAACACTGCAAGGACAGGCTTCATAACTCTGTCAGGTGGTAAGTGTTATGGAAAGTCAAACATTTCGCATGAGGTTGAACCTTAGCCCACCCAGATGAGTCTAATTTTGATCTTTGGCCTCCAGCTTCATCAAAGTTAAGCTCTGAGCTCCTGAAATGTCACGGTTGCCACCCACACACCAAATAATGGATAGCTACAGACGCTACGCGCCTGTCTCAAGAGATAACAACTGAAGTCAACATAAAGTTGGTCGTTTATTTTTCTTCTCTAATTCCTCCTTGTGTGGGCCTCTCTGAATTGCCTGGAGAGCCCCGGGCAGAGAAGGCTTATTGCAGGATGCGTGTTACAGTAACACGTGTGGCCAGTCCTCTGTGTCGGCCCCCTGTTCAGGCAGAAATCAGCAACATGCTACGTGTGCTACCCGTGCGGCACGTCCTGCACCTTTTCACTAGCAGCTGCTGGCGTGGAATCTCCTACTCTTCTTTGTCCCTAATATAGCACAATCACCCAAAGCAGTCACAGCCAGCCTGGTTTTAGTGTCAAGTCTCTTCTTCTGGTGCCCTTGCCTCCTTCTACTCCTTCCTGCCCCTCCTCCTGCTTCTCTCCTGCAACACTTTTCCTATTGTTTTTCTGCAGTTTTGTTATTTTCAGTTGCAATTGCACTGAAGAAATGGATTTTACATTCCCCACGCCGAAGACATAGGTAAGATTGTGATAAAGTCACCTGAAATTAGGCTCAGAAACTGGGGGCATTTGTAGGAACATATATAGCACCAAACATGCATGGACTTCCCACCATACTCACCTCTTTTACATATAGGTCTAGAATCTATAGGCGAATCTGTCACAGACCTGCTGTGAGACCACTGTCATATCTCTCTCTCTGTTCCCTCTTTTGATCACTGCCTTGTCTATTTGGACTGTCTTTTCTCCAGTGTGTTTTGGAGTGCCACTTGTAGATACCCTCTGTTGTAAAGGTCAGGGAATATGGGAACTCTGGGTGCTTCCTCAAATGCTATGTATAGCTGCCAGATGGCCCAGGTTATTCTTAAGTACTCAGATTATGATAGTGCCACAGGGTACCAGTCCGGACCAGTGAGCTGCTGTGGTAGCTACTCTGGCTACTGCCTTCCTGCCTCACAGCAGCACCCAGTAAGTCTACAATCAGTGCTCTGGACTTTTGCAAAAGCCTTGTGAGACCAGGCCCTGGACCTGTCTTCAAGAGATGTCCTACACTACTTCAAAGCACAGAGCAGGATAAATGGGGAGGTCTCCCTCCCAGAATCCCTTACTCAAAAATCAGGTTATACGATTAGAAATCACACCCCCCTTCCGTGTCTTACCATGTCACTCAGGTTGTGCAATAACATGATGGTCTTGTGGGAGGTGTCCCTGCTCATGGCAGGGTGGTTGGAACTCGATGATCTTTAAGGTCCCTTCCAACTCTAGCCATCCTATGATTCTATGATTCTATGAAGGTGTCTTGGCAGGAGCGCAGTTGATCCCCGTGTGACATGTCAACATGACATTGTAGGAACAGGGGAAAAGGGATCCATCAGAGCCACTGAGCTCTGAACCAAGCTCAGTGGTTAGAAATGGCCGTGGTTGGAAAATGACATGAAAGGCCTTTCTTTGCTAGCAGGAACATGATAATTTCAGCGCTCTCGAAATATAAGATTGTTAAGAGAAGTGGGTGGGAAAATCTGTGCGGCCAGACTGAAGCTGCATTTACTAAGTACAAAAGGGAAGGAAATAACTTTGGATTTCAAATAGTCCCTGCACTTTCACGCTTTGTCTTGGCTATTTTGATTACAAACTCTTCAGTGCAACGAGCGCTGCTTACTCTTTGTATTCAAACAGTGCCCAATATATTGGCACTCCACCTTGCTGGGGGTATTCTGCCCAATAACAAACAAACAATCAAGAAGAACGAGAAACAACAATAGAGAATAAAGCAAATCACGAGCATGAGACTTCTTTAAAAAAAGGTTGCCCTCATCCTGCCCCTTTGCTGGCGAGTGTGCTAATCCCATGACAATAAGGAACGACGTTAGAGGAAGCATAGCACGGTCCTCAGCCAGTCACCCCCCCAGTGCTTCTGCAGGATGTCTTGTATGGCACAGGTTTCTCAGCCTCCCTAGTGCTATTCATTACAGACACAAAACCCGCCATTTTATACGACCTAGAGGAATCTTTACGGCCATTATACGAGTCATATGTGTTGTTTGTATTCAGCCAAGCAAGGAAGTTCCCACTTGTAGTTAATCTGGGTTCTCACCAGGAGGGTTACTAATGAAAACGGAGTGTGGTTACTACCTTAGGACTGTTCGGTAGCTTTTCCTCATGAATTGGCAATCATAACACAAAGGATCATCCTTGCAAATTGCACAATTGTGGGCCATCATAGTGAAAGAGTTACTGGTGGAAGGGATGCAGAGACTGAGCTTACCCTTGGAAATGCAGCCTCTGCTAGCCCGAGTAAGACGTGGAGCTGGGATGGCAGGAGGTGGAAGGCTGTCTCTCTTGTCCACGACACAGCCTGCCCTATGGACATGGTGCTTCGGAGACACCAGGGTTGCAGCAAGTCATGAGCATCCCCAACCCTGAGACTCTTTCTCTCCCCAGAAAGTAAACTGAACCCTTATTCACTTTCCTGGTAGGTTCTTGCCATCAGTGAGACATCAGTTCTTGCCCTACATATGCAATATATATGCCAAGATCCCTTGGCAGTTGCAGGAATACAACCTTTTCTTTCTTTGTGAAAAACACTCCCCATAACCCTGGCCCAAGCAAATGACCAGACCTGAAGGTTGGTGGTCCAAGGCTCAGCACTTCCACAGTGGCACTGACACACAGCATGTGAATGACAGGCGGTATTAGGAGCTCACCAGGGATGTGCTGGTAGCGAGCTGGACAGGGGAGATAAAGACCATCTCCTTCAGCAGCCGGGGAGAGCAGAATGTGCTAAGTTCTTTGTGCTGCCATTTACACGGCATCATCCTGAGCAAAACACTAATGAAGGAGACAAGGCAACAGCAGTGTTTTTGACAAAGGAAATTCACGTGTCACTGCAAAATGCTTCAGTCAGGTGAGAGATGAAACTACACGTAAGGCCGTGTCTGTACCACAGAAACGCGTGTTTGAGATGTAGTCAAACCTCCACCCCGACTCCTCATCAAACAGCCACCCATCACTCAGGCTTTGGCAGTCCTGCTAACAGACTGGTGACCAACAGTGGTTTGAGCACCTGAGCTATTAAATACCTCACGGCTATCTTGCGCTTTTCCTTCTTAGATATTATGGAAGAAAAATATTAAACATTATACTGAATGTCTTCCATTTAGACTGGAAGTTTGTTTAGGACAAAGAAGAACGTATTTGCTATATACGTATACAAGGTTGGGGTCCTGCCATCCTAGCTGCAGAAGCAGACGTGGTCAGGAGAAGGATGACTGGGAAAGGTAATATCATTGTTGGTCAAAGCCTAATTCAGTGTGGATTGTGAGTCAGAGCCCTTTGCCGTAGCTATTTTAAGCGTGATTTTATCAAGCAAAGCCGTGGGCTTCTGCTGCTAGGAATTCTTTTTTTTTTTCCTTTCCATAAATGTCCCTTTTCTTTCCAATTAGCCCAGCTGTGCAAGGGGCTGCAATGCCTCCGTTTGCAGTTTTCAAACCTCACCTCCAGGGGAGAGCAGAAGTGCTTGTGAGTGAACCCATTTAAACACGAGCAGGCTCAAACCAGCCATACCAAATATGTTTGAATTTTGCCTCACGCCGGTGCCCCCCTGAACCACGTCCTTGGCCCACAGACCTGGCTCAGCTTCCAGAGCAACAGAGCTTGAGGGATTTCACGGGGTCCGTGGTGTTTTGCGAGACAAGAACTGCTGCCTTTCTTAGATACACTGCAAACCAAGGTGAGCCTTCATGGTGCTGGTGTGTGAACAGACCCCGCCACAGGAGCTTCATCTAAACATCCCCACCCTAGGATCAGGGGTGAGGCGTCTGACTGGAGCCTGAAGGAGATGTCACCAATTTGAAGTCACGGTGGAAAAAAAAAAAGCCAGTAATTACAATGATCTGGTCACCAAGCCCACCTCTGAGACCCTCCTCTCTACAAATACTTTTTCTCATTATTTGGAATACATTTCTTCCACCTCTGATGGAACAACGCTCGTTCCCTCCCTTCCCCTCGCAACAGGCAAAAATGACTCACAAACTAACCGTGCTGTCAGATGCACAAAGTAAACAAACCAAAAAAATATGATTCTTCTCCCTTTCTGTTTTTTTGCAGAGACAAAAATGTCAAGTATTACTTATAAACACAATAGATAAGAAGGGAAGCACAAAGGTATGGATTTTAAGATGCCCTCTGAAACCAAACAGTTCCCCCTAAAAAAAGTGAATCTCTGCCTTTTAAAGTATTTCTAGTAGCTGTGATTGATGGAAATTTGTGGCCACTAATGTCTTTGGAAGGAGTGCTGTTTATTTAATTATCATCACTTTTTTATTATAGGGTTACAGGGAAAAAAATCTCACAAGTGAAACAACATTATCTTTACTTTCTCTTTGCCCTACTAGTTTTTACTATTTTCAAGGTACATCAAACAAATAAATAAAATGAGGTCTGATCCTAAAATGGAGTGTGTACCATTAGCTATTTAAATTATATTACAATCAAATGAAATTATTAAAGAATAAGCCCAATTCTCTCCCAACACAGTGATGACAAAAGCCTTTTGGAGGGAGCAGCTTTGCAGTAAACTCCTTCTGTGCACGGATTAAACGCCTCAGCAGCACACAGCTCTTGAGAACACTTTATTGCTTTGTGCATACACGCATAGAATATAAATTATTGCTTAATTATGTACTGTTCCAGCAGAAGCAGCTTGCAGCATCACCGGTAGGTTGCAGAATAGCAAGGGGTTTACTGGAAAATTGCCCTTATAAAAAAAGCTGAGATGGAAAGAGAAGTCTGATGGGGTGATGGAGGTTTAGTGCAGTGTCCTTGTGAGGCGATAAGCCCACCTGGGTTGGAACTCAATACATTTTTATTTTATATTAAGAACCAGCGTAAACTGTGGGGCCTATGGCGGTGCTATGATATTGCATTAGAGCTGCTCTCAGAATGCAGTTTGCATTTGGCCTTTGGCCTCCTACCTCAAAATGTACCAATGGCATCTGTACCCCACCAGAGCTCTAACGCCTGCTGCGTGTCTCTTCAGCAGCAGGGACTGTCTATTGAATTGCCGCTGCACAAGCTGTGATATGCTCTGGCACCAGAGGACTATGTAACCTCTGTCACAACTGCATATACTTACTGGGTACCATCCTTGGAATCATATAAATCACTGTAGGATATGGAAGAATATTACGGCAGTGATGGGGTGATCTCCAGTTTGCTGTGCTGCTCCAACTGACAGTCAGCCCATATTGCACGTTATAGCACCCTGCAGATTCCCACATGGTGACACTTCTGCCACCGTACCCCGGAGCGCATGGGGCTGCAGCGGGAGCGGGTACCCACGCTGTGCACCACAGCAGCCAGTGAGCACCAGCTATGAGCAAGCACCCCCTGAAGATATGAGTTGGCACGTAAGGCAAAAGCCGTTCTAGCTAGCTGCAGGCACGTTGTTTTGATAAAATGGGCTAGGGAGAAATAGGGGAGTTGATCAAAGCCTCAGTTGAATAGCCTTCTGATTACTTTTGCAATGGTGATTCCTATGACCCACCCAAAATAACCTAGTAATAATAAAGTGACTTGACTACAGCCATTAAGCAAACACAATGGCTCATGAACTTGCAGTCCCAACAGAGGAAGTAGCAAAAATTGTGCCAGTTGTAGCAGTGCGATGTGATTTAGTATTTTACTGGGAGCAAAAGGGAGAGAAAAGAGGAAGATCTCAATGTCAAAATGAAGAAACATCCTAATCAAAGGTTAGTGAAATTATCCCATCGCTGCAGTGGCAAGCACCTTGCTTGGCAACATGCAAAGGCTGCCAGCAGGTTTCCTTCATCGCCTGCAGCATGGACCTCCCAGGATGGCCCAGTCAGAGGCTAAAAGATTAAATGGAAAGGGGCACTGGAGGTCTGAGCAAACTCGAGTGACTCCATCACACCTCAGATTTGCCAGATGACAAGACACAGAAGTTTAGTATCAAATTGTACCTCAGGCAGGTGCTTCCCAGCCTAGCATTTGCCAGAGCTGAAGAGAAACTTATGGGGCCAGGTTGGGTTTGCCTTGCACACGACATCTCCCATAGCATGAGGAATCCATGCACTACATTCATTTGGTCTTTCAGCAGCCAGGCCATTCGGCCTCTCTCCAAGCAAGGACTTTTTCTTCCAGTCAAAAAATTTACCCTCTCTCAGACAAAACCTCAGAAGGAGCCTCAGAGGCTTTGTGGAATCTTTCTTTTGTAGGAAACCTTAAACTGCTGAAAAGTCTTCAGACAGATGTTCTTCAAGACAAGTGAGACCGGAGAACAGACACAGCACAAACAACTTCAGTGCAGCCTTCTTCCACATTGCCTAGTGTGTGCTACTAGACATATTCTTAGGGGGAATACTTTCAGGGCTGAAAGGGTAGAGTTACTGGCATGCCTTTTTAATCCTTTTCTTTGCTGAAGGCACTACTAAAGAAGCCATTGGGAGCTCTGGGTGATGGTGGTGGCTACCTGATTTGGACATTTTCCCTTTCAGGTGTTGAAGAGAAGCCTATCCATTCATTTTTTCGAGTGACCAAAGGACTCTTTGGTTGTACAACTTTCTGTTGTTTGTACTGAATGTGAACTGAGGATCTTTACTGCAAAAGGGTCCAGGCTCCGTTCCCTAAGCTGACCTGCCAGGAACAAAAATATCCTTTCTGTATGTGCTAAGTTATTACTTAATAAATACAGTACTTGAGTTATTATTGAGATATAATAGCCAGAAATCAAAATAAAAAGTAATTGTCTTGCCAACAAGGACCACTGGATGCAGGCTACCCCTATAAAGTTTACACCATTCATCTTGCTTGCAAGCAACAAACCACCCCAACCCTTTTGTTACTCCCTCAAAGGGTCACATGCTGAAATCTTCTTTCCTATTGCAGGGGAAATACCTCTGCAGCCCACACAGGTACATGGGCATGGCTTGTCTCTCTAACCCCTGAAAGAGTCAGGTTGGGCAGAAACAAAGGCGGCCCCACTCATCTAGCCAGGTGCTTTTTCTGTGGATTTTCCAGTGGCCGATTGGACTCTGTCCAGGCAGATTAGACTAAGCAAGCATAGCAGTGATTTGTCCAAGGGGAATGTTGTTTTTCTAAGTTGGCAATCTGATGAGACAAGAAGACGTATCTAAACCTTGCTTCAGTCTCTCCATTTAACAGCAAGATCTGCCACACTCAGAAATTTGCTCCCCTTTCTCTCTGTAAAGAATTCTTTTTGTTTAGCAAATCATGCCAGTATTACTCTTCCTTCTGTTGCATGTGTAACAGTCTTCTTTCCTTTTTGATGCCAGCCATGCAAACAATGCAGTAAACTTTTTTTTTTTAATAAAAACAAACCAAATAATAAATGCCACTTTTGTTTTCCATGTCTTCCTTTGGCCTTGATGCATGTTGCCATTGGAATTCAGAACCTAGCAACTGATCAAAGACCTGGTGACATTATTAAGGGATAAGGAACAACCACAGAATTTTAAAATACATATAACTTGTTTTCCAGGGCTGTGTGTAGGAAAGTCTTTTGTATTTCTATCAGATCTCTCCCCTACTTTGCTTCTACTTTAATTCACCTTCTGTCAGCCTTTTAAAGACCTAATGACATCCCTGAGAAGCAAACTAGATTGTGTGCCCTTCATAGACTACACTAGGTTTTCTGTTCTTGTAACTCTAGGAGGTACTGATGCTTCTGTCAGTACCTCCCATCCTGGTGAGGGAGAAATTGCAAGCCAGTACAGCTGACTTAAAATGAACACACAGAGGAATATGAAGAGTTCTTTTTGTTGAAAAGCCAGAGTGAGCTGATTCCTTAATGTACTGTATGCTCAGTTCAGGGACATTGAGTTAAGACTCAAAAACAATGAGTTTATAGGTACACGTACACTACTTGCTCTGTCTTTTGCTCCAGACTATGAGATCTCTGCACCTCATTACAGAGCCTTCCCTCTCCTCTACTAAATGCCAGTGCTCTTCTGTGCTCAGCTAGAAGGCTGCAGGAATTGCTTGTGTTGGTATTTCTCCCCTAGTGTGCAAGTGCACATCTAGGAGCGTCAGAAACGAGCCACAGGAAAAAAAAATCCAACACATTTGAAGGTTGACTTTGAAGTCAGCTGATAATGTTTCCATGGAGACCAAATGCTATGTAGTTGACAATGAATTCTCTCGTTGTGCCTTTCCTTCCAGGAAAAAAAAAAAAAAAAAAAAAAAAAAAAGACCTCTAAATGACTACACACTGCAGTACAGCTGTGTTATTGACTTGAAAAAAGCATTTCTATATCCCACCCCCCATTCTCTTGTGGAGGTGTTAACTCTTAGGTCTCGGCTTTTCAGGGCTAGGTCTGTCAGTATTGACCTAAAGAATCAGCTAAATAACTGAGATATTGCAAAAAAAAAAAAAAAACATCTAATGAAAATAATATTCTGTGAGAAGAAGGACATAACTTTGCTTTCGAACTTATGCCGTAGAGGATGCAAAGATGGGGGTTATGATTCCCCCTGAGGAGTATTACAACATGAAATTCTAAAAGAACGTTTCAGTGGCAGGTACGCAGTGACGCACAGAAGGCTGTACAGTGAAAGTAGGTGATCCTTCATATTTCCAGAAAGTCTGCTATTTTGTTTTCAAAATGGGTGGCAGTATTAATAAATAAATGCAAAATGTGTTCTCAGTGCACCACTATGCATAGAGAAGGACTAGAAGTAAAGGCTTAACATGCTACCCCAGCTCTGCCTTTTAAGTATAATGTGTTGTGAGCCTTGTCGTGCAGTCAGCTCAGCAACTGTTTCCTACCTTGGAAATGCTAAACAGGCCACCTTGACAACATACTAAACCCCCAAAAGCTGGCAAGGGGGATGTATGTTGATATTTATTTTTGACTGGAGATAGGAAATCAGATAATATTCAAAAGGAAATTATACTAATTTCTATAGGGTGATTACTAATGGTTAGTTGGTCAGGATGAAGAAGCATCTCCGGTCCTATCCATGCAGGACACGTATATGTCCAGTGAACCCATATCCATGTATATATATGTACACGTATCCATCAGTGTCCAGGTTTCGAAATACATAAGAAAAGAAGGGCCACTCTTCAGGGCCCAGAGACATAGCCTGAAATGGGACCAAAGAACATGACCTGCAGCCCCATCTGTGAAGGATATCACAAGCTGTGTAGGAAAGCTGTTTGAAAAGAAGGACTGACAAATCTCAAAAGTGAGAGAAAAATATATTTCTAAAACCAGGCTAACTCTTATTATATTAGTATGCAGCGCTCAGCCTTGTTACTTTACTGCCTGATGGGTACTGAGGCACAAAGCCTACATGGCTGCTCCGGGCTCTGGGTCTCATCACAGGTCCATAAGGACCTTCATCAACTCCTTTTCTGCCTTCCCCAACACCCTTGTAATGTGTTTGACGGTTTTAAACAATCAAGAGCCTTAGAGAGGTTTAAACATTTAAAACCTATTAGCGCTGTACATTAACTCAAGTTCATTCCAATTCGAGGCCTTAAATCACTTTAGAGCATAATGCAAAAGTTAACCAGAAGCACAAGGAGGAACAAGAACGTACGTGTGTGGTGTGGGAGGCATGGCAGAGGGGGGACCGACCTTGTCACGCTGAGGCTTGTTTCAGAGACTTTCATAACCAATTTATGGCATCTCTTGATACAAACCAGCCTTTGTCTCCATCTGGAGGTCAACCCACATATATAAGTTCTTACAGTGGTCTACAAGGAGTTTTGCTGAATTCTCAAGTTCCTCTGCAGTCATCGCTAATTTAGTACCTCTCACAGGATTAAAACATGATCAGCATCTCATTTTTTTCCAGTGAGCCAACATTTTTTTTAAGTATAAATACTTTTCAAACTGGCAAAAGGTATTATGCCTTTGTGCAAGCTATATTTATGCCAAGCTTCACAGCTCAGGTTACAGCTACTCATTGTAGACATCAGTTCTTTAAAAGATCACGTGCTGTTGCTTAAGATCTGTATGCATACACTTCTGCACACACGTGTGCATTTGCACTTGCCTTTCCATATTTAAAAAAAAGATTTTATGTAAACTTTATAACACTATTTCTTCGAGGAAAGAAGCACAAGAAACTGGATTTTCAAAGAATAATGTTGTAGGAAAGAAAAAAAATAAACATCATCACAGAAAATATCTTCAATCTTCAGTGTCGTGATTGATCATGTCACCACTGAAGAATGGGTAGAGACCTTGATCATTAGTGAGGAACAGAAATCCTAGGTGTCCTGTGAGACCTGACATATTTCCACATGAACTCCAAAGAATGTCTTCTACTTTCTCTTTTTGTTTATCTTTCTCTTTGCCTCCTCATGGCAGCTGCTATGAAGGTACTTCGTAACGGCCTAGGAGGTGTCAATCACAGAGCTTTGCCTTACACTCGCTGTATTAAATTGCTCCATTTCTGTTTCTTAAATTATTCAGCAGCGGAATGATTATTTTGAGACGGCAGGACCACAGTCGTGTAGAATAAACACTCTTATTTTCTGCCGCTCTGTGCTATTTTCAAAGTACAGTGAGTTAAATTTGGGACTCAAATGACTCAACAGCTGGTAACGATCCATGGCTGCAAATACACAGATGCCTCAGTTGTCATCTCCTACCATATGCACAGCGCGGGCGAAGGAAGCACAGCACACAGGCTTGGGGCTTTTGGAGGCCAGACTCTCCGCGGAGGCGGGGAGGGAAAGAGGATACAGACGTGTGTGGTGCATCTGTACCCACAACTCTGCTTGCACGGGCTCCCAAGCCCTGCTTTGAAGTCTCTCCCCTTCTGATGGGGTTCACGTCCCCCAGGATCAGCCTGGTTGTCAGCTCCCAGACGCAGGGACTGGTGCTCTGGCAGCTGCTGGGCTCTAGTGCACACGTTGGCACAAACCCCTGAGCGTGTCCTTGTCCCCCCCCAGCACCTTGTGACAGACCCGCATGAAGCGTGGCAAGGCTGGGGCAAGAGAAGGTGACCTAATGTAAATGACCAGCCCATCCTCTGGTGGTGGGGATAATAATATTTTGGAAATACTTCTGAGAAGGGAGGAGGATGGAAATGATTTATAAAAGGTTGTTTCTCCCTGGGTTAAAATACAAAAGCAGAATGCACTCATACATTTGTAAGAGGGTTGTTCTTTATTTCCTTAATAAACATCTTTTCTTGCGTATCTGAAATAGGGTGTTAAATTGTGCCAGCACACCTGCATAACTTTATTTTTCCTTGCCTCTCACACATCTTTCCTGCCTGCTTATCTCTGCTGCAGCAGCCAGCACTGGAGAGAATAGGTGTTCACCTCTGCTGCGGGAGAAGGTTTGAAGCTTTTGAAACCCTGACATAAGTCTTGTGGGTATGGAGGGGCCGCAAAGAGCAATGGCTCCGCAGCACTCTTAGGTGGGTCATAAGAAACCCAAATCAGTGGCAGAAGAGAAGCTGGCAAATGGTGCTTGAATCCCCCAGACTTGCAGATCATCATTGGAGAGGAGGGAGGAGGAGAGGATGAAAGAAATCCCTGAAGTTTCTGAAAGCAAATGCTAGGACAGAAAATCAGAGAGGAAGAACTCCATAGCGCTGCTGTACGTGTACAGCAAGGACTTCAGGCCTTTCAGTGCCAGCAAAAAAGAGAATTTCAGACTCCCAAGCAAAGCCCCAAGCCCAGTATTTCATGTAAAAATTTCACCAGGCAAAGACAAGAAATGAGCTGCTATGTGAGACTAGACATCATTTTATTATGGATCTGTGTGGTGAAGCTAAATCACATGAATAAGGGCATTTAGCAGCTGGAGTAATTTCCAAATAGACTAATTAGAGACTGAATTATTAATGGTAAAATTTATAATTGGCTCAAAGCAAGGTTACAGCAAGAAACACACTTGACTTTGCAAAGAATAATGAATATTTGCAAGCCTAGTAAAATTACATGCTTCTCTAAGGAAGCTGTTAGCAAATGGGGAAAAAACCCTAAAGTGATCCTAAAGTGCATGTCACAAGACAAAACTGGCAGAGACCAGATAAGAGCAAAGAGAACAGGTGAAACAGTAAACAACTGCAGAGATGATTTACTGCATTTATTCACAGTAAATTTGGAATAAAATGAGACAACGCAGAACTCTCTCCCCAAAGGGCTTCCTTGTTAGGCACGCGGTAAAACCCCAAACTATTTCACTGCAATGTGTTCCCAATCCAAATCCCAGACTTTGCAAAAGGAAAATCCATGACTGTGCAGCTGAAGGACGGGGCTCTGACAAGGATGATAAAACATCATTCTTTGAGAGTCTTTTAACACGTTTACAAAGGGAAGCGATGTAGCTTTGGCCAGGGATGTAATTTGGCCAGGGATGATTTTGTGCTGAAGCAAGTACGAGAACAAGATATTGGAAGTGCCATTTTATATTTCCAGCTGGGACAAGGGACAGCACAGGGACGTGCAGGTAGGGAAGAGAAGGATGGAACCACTGCTGAAAGGCTAGAACGTGCCACCATGAGGCAGCTCTGTCACCCACTTTCCCCTCGGCAGGCACTGATTAGGAGGAAAAGGGTTCTGCAGTACTTAGGTACAAAGTCAGCCCTGCCTTCAAAACATGATGTTTCAAAACAGCTGACTGAAATGAAATCAGAGCTGAACTGGGAAAACAGCAGGCTATCAGAGATAATCTTTAAAAGCTGATTTTAAAGGGCCTACACAATAACAGAAGGTGTGGTGGGGTTGGTTTTGCATGGTAGGATAGGACAATCAACCTAGCAGAATCTGAGATGCTGAAACAAGAAAATGAATGGACTGGAGAGCAGGTGGAAAAGCCAATAGTTATATGAATATATAGCTTGTCTGCTTATCATGATAGAGGAAATATTCTTAAACAACTTGATGAAGAACTGAAAGGAAGGATTCCTGAAGATACAGGAATTTGCCTTGGTAGAGTTGCCAGTGTGCCAGTTCATAGCATCCCAGCTCTTTCCGGGCTGGAAGTAGAACTGAAATTTGACCTTGACCTGGCAATAATTCTACCTACTGTTGAGAGAGTGAAGACACAAACCAAATGAACTGACAGGCCTGCCATGGTAAGAAAACCAAACAAGGATTTGGATACATTCAAAAGAACTTCTGAAAGCCAGAAAATGTGAGCACTGCCTCCTGGGAACTGAAATTCAAAAAGCAAAGGCACGTTTTTGGTGCATGTAAATATACTTTGGTCAAAACACGATGTATAAAATGCCCCACATACATTTCTTCAGGTAGGTGTTTAACTGAATTCCATTTAGACTACTGCTAAATACTTCACGTACACGAAAGCATCAAGCTTGCCACAGGACTCCTACATTTGGAAGTAGTGTTACAGATGCTTCTAAGGTTCCAGAAATTATTATAAAATTGCAAAATTACTGGATGGCATGCCCGGTACGGAGCTTTTACTGGTGCACGTATTTTCATAATTTGCATGTAGAGAAAATGCAAGAAGCTGCAAGAGGATGTGCTTGGAGTCATGTATAATTTGAGTATGACCCACTTCTGTAATAGAATTAAATAGTCTCAAATAAGATGCATAAAATGAACTAGTCCTAGTGAAACTTAAGAGCACAATTCCAAATGGAGAAACTCCCTGAAAGAGAAGCTCTCCCGCCTTGAAGGATAAAATAATACTGACAATACTGAAATGAAACTACTACAGATAGTGCGACTCTGGGTACAGGAGGCTATGCAATAGGTAGCATCATGCAAAATGAGGTCAAAAAAAACTGCACAAAATTTGCAGTATCCATCTGGCTCTGTACAAGATGAGGGACCGAAAAAAAATCCTACTGTGGTCTGGCAAATGCTGTTGTTCAAGATAAGGAATCCAAGTACAAATTCTACAATAAATACAGAAAATTATGCAAAAGACCTTGAAGCCATAAGAGACCTGGGATTGCTGTTGATACAGATACATTTGGACTAAACAGGATAGATAAATTATTAATAATTTTTAACTTGTTACAAAACATGCTGAATAACAGTGTAAAACGCACTCGAAATCACAGTTTACATGTCCTGGATTCCAGATGAGCTAATACCAGATAGCTGCCTGCATTTCACAAATGACTTCTTTCAGCAATTTCCTTGAGAAATTAGATCAAGCACACTAAAGCAAGCCCTTATTCGGCACTGCCACATAGCTAGCAAGAAGACTGTTCAGTAAATATAATAAAGAACCAGAGGTCCAAGGAAGCCACGTCTGGTGGTGTTAGATTATCACAGCACACTTCTCAGTGCTCCACTGAGATTTGCCATTCAAAAATTATGGGCAATAAGGGATAAAACCCATAGATATGGTAAAGCAGGAACATTTAATCATTACAGAAGAGCTATTTGTCTAGAAATTAAAACTGAGCAAATGTTACAAACATAGCCAAGACAAGCAATGTTGCAAATGGAAGTGAAAGTTAGATTTCAGGCTGATTATATAGCTACCAATTTAACACAATCTCCTCTCATCTGCAACGAGGTCAGATGTGATAAGCCTCCCAAAGCATTTTTCCCATTATTGGACCAGAGAAAAAGCTACGGAAAACTAAGAGGCACTCTGACTCCATGCATTTTGAGGATGAGTAGGATGATATCTTGACAGCATTTAAGCCATGATGGAACTAACGAGTTTGAATTCAAACACTGTCCAGCAATAAAAAGATTAAAATGTAAAGGTTCATTGGGTGTAGAAGGAATGACCATGTAACATATGACACAGTCTGAAAACTTTGATAGCTACTGACTTTTAGATTAGATGGCTTTAGTTGTGTATTTTATGAACTGATTGCTTCAGTTTGTAGATGTTACTTCAGGCACGTTCGCTGTTAAAAGAAATCAGGGAAGGTATAGCAGTTGCAGTTACTTGTGCAAAACAAGAAGGAGAAGAACCTTTTGTAGCCCTGATCCATGTGTCTAGGCTGGAGCAGAAAATAAATTTGATCTCCTCCCAACACATCTTTATTAAAAATATCACACATCTTGATAGAATTTGGCAGATAAAATAATCTGGTGCCTCTCATTTCAATTAGTTTCAGATTCCAGCTGCTGGATCTTGTTATTTTTTTGTCTATTCAGTCAAAGAGCATGGTACTATCAGATGGCTTCTCCTTGCATAGGTACTTCCACACTGTGTTCAAGTCAATTATAAACCTTCTGTTAAACAGTTTCAAACAACTAGCTTTTTGTGGCATGCTGTGTTTTTCTTCTTTTTCAGACCTTGAGTCATTCTTGCAGCTCTTCTACAAACCTCTCCCAATCTTTCCACATCCTTCCTTAGTATGGACATCAGACTAAGATGTCCAGAAATAGCTTTTCTTTGCCTAAAGATAACCCCACCTCATGCTCATCTTGCACATTCCCATCAAAACTGGCACATATAGCAGCTGAGAGCTCCTGTGCAGCTGGATGATCCCAGCAAGCGTGATCCCAGAGACCTTTCCAGAGCTGCTGCTTTCTGAGAGGCAGCCTCTCACTCTGCGAGGATGACTGGCACTTTTTGTTCCCAGTTGCATGACCTTGGCTGTGTCTCTACTGAGGCATGTATTGTTTGAGCACACCA
Source organism: Tringa tobata (assembly GCA_033628505.1). Taxonomy (NCBI): domain Eukaryota; kingdom Metazoa; phylum Chordata; class Aves; order Charadriiformes; family Scolopacidae; genus Tringa; species Tringa tobata. The sequence continues at coordinate 1,834,957 of JAHREE010000193.1, forward strand.
AAAGATGGCTTTGTAAGCCGTGAGTGACCCATCCCATTACGCGTGGTTACACCCAGTCTTGTTTCACCTGAAAATTTTTATCAGCCATCTTGCAAATCACTGGCAAATAACATTAAACCGGTAGAGTAATTACTGCAGCTGCACTAGAAACTCTCTGATATATAGGGATAATTTCCAATTAGTAAACAAGACTTAGTTAGTTTCTAATAAATATAGGTTTTCTGCATTCATTTAGTATAGTCCTAATGTTTCAATCTGAATATTTTGCTGTAGTAAGTTAAATGCCACACAGATATCTGAGCACATTACAGTAAGACAACCTCCTTGCAAACTAAGCTTTTAACATAAAGAAATACCAAGCTAAGGTGGCAGACCCACTGCCCGTAAAGTATTGACACCCACAACAAACCATTCACTGACATCCACACACAGACCGGTTTCTGCTTGCACAAGGTACTAGCAGGCTTCAAATGTGTTTGTGGGCACCGAGAGAGCTAACGTGTATCTCACCAGCACCACCAGCACTGCTACATAAATACGTGTTAGTCGAGCACTTAACTCCTCTGCTGGGACTACAGAAGCTTCCCTGTATTTCACACACTTAGCTGTGTCACACCGCAGTACAGATGAACAGGAGACCAAATGCACTGAAGTGATGACCCGCCTGGGGAGCAAAAACCCAGCCAAAGAAAAGCCACCAGCAGAGGAAAGAAGAGAGAACAGAGGCAGGGCTGTTCACTTGGAGACATTCACACAGCGCTGTGTTTGGGATTTGACTCTCACACCCTTCATTTCAAGTAACTGTGTGCCATGAAACCTGCTCAGAAAGCTGGATGACATCTGTAGTAAGAAGGGCTGAGACATTACATGGGAAATGTTGGGTGACCTTGAGGGCTGGTGTAGTAGAAATAGGGAGACGCTCAAAAGCACGGCGTGCCAGGGCATGTACCTGGGGAGTAATAAACAGAGCCTCTGCTGTAAATTGGGAGATCATCAGTAGGAAATTAGAAAGGAGGAGAAAGGCCTGGATGTATTATCCAACTAAAGGATGACTGCGGGTCTCCAGTGTGACGCAGCACTAAAAAGGCAAATACATCCAGAAAGTACTTCAGGCAAGGGGTTTCCAGCAGAGAAAGGGAACCGTCACATCACATGTAAGGCATTGATCAGACCTTGTTTGGGAACAGTCCTTCTCATCTGTATTTGAGAAAGGCAAGAACAAACAAGAACAGAAAGGGCTGCTGGATTGATAACTGGTCTTACAGAGAAAAGTCAACACGAAATAGCATATGTAGAGCGGGAAAAGGAAAACAGAGGATACCATTGCTCTTCTTAAGTACATCACAGAAAGAAAAGAGACATATAAACTAAAGGTTGTATTTGAATCAAGAACAACTGATGAGGAGTAAATATAGGTTCAAAATTTGAGCATAGTTATCTAGCTATCAGTGCCCCATTATGAGATAGGATAGTGGTGGGAATAACATCTGCGTAATCTTCAGATTTTTATTACTAAGGTTATTAAGCTTATTAAGTTTAAGGGTGACAGTGTTACTTGCAACAATAGAAGACTGGATTAAACAACTCAGAAGGCCATTTCCAGTCCTGTGACTTACAGGCACTGTTTTGTGATAGAAGTAACATGTCACTATGGCTGGGTTATCCTTGATGTACACCAGAAGGAGCAAGATCTGAACACCAAGTCCAGATCATCTACAACAACTCTGAAAACATGTTTTCGGTGACTTAGAAAAGGAGGGACATGTATAAAGAGGGAATACAAAAACATGAAGGAAAAGAACACATTTCTTCAGACACCAACATCCTTACCTCCCATGAGGAAGAGAAGCCCCGCCACATACTGCATAAGGCCTCGATCCCAACAGCACCCCAGCACCCCGATAATCCATCCAAAGAGGATGATGGCCACAGCCATGCCCATGAAGCCAGCTGTCATCCTGCGCAGATCTGCAGTGGGGAAGACAGAAAAACACCATGCTTGTGAACAGTGATAAATTATCATCATTGGAGGTTCATAACAGTCTTAATCCAAAATGTTGCTGATCTGCAACAGTGTGTGTTGGCACTGGGTGATTTGAGTAAGAAGGATTCAGAGGGATGAAAACCCATAAATTAAGATACTAGCTTGGGCTAGGGAAAGGGAGAAGGTGACCGTTTCAGCCCACGATGAAGCTCAGTGCAGATGCACCCAAGTAACCTGTGACAACTTCCTCAGGAATGAGAATGTGTAAAACAGCCTCAGTGCAGCGCTGTGACCAACAGCTCTAGTCTCTGGGTAGGAGCACAGCATGTGTTTAAGTCCTTTCTTCTTGTCTGCACCCTTTACTCCACTGCATCCAACAGCTGTACCTGCTCAAACTGCTGTGGCAAAGCGATCTCTATGCTTTGCTCCAGCGCAGACATGACGGGAGGTTCTCCTCAGTTCTGACCCCCTGTGTGACCTTGGGGGGACATCACAGGGGAAGCCCTTCTGAGACGTGGCTTCCCATGTGTAAGTTGAGGCAGAGTGCCTGGCTGTCCAGCGGTGGTGTGTGTGAAACTTGGTACCTCCAGGATGGTGAGGCATGCAGATATTCTGGTGTCAATGGTAATAAATGCACTACAGGTACACAGCTGGGGCACAGGACACTTTATTGCCCTCTCTCGGATCTAGACACTAACCTTGTCTGATGATTTTTGGTGAGGACATTTTTAAGTACTCCAGGGAGCACTGAGAGTAGGAGGAGGGCAAGGGGCTGGAGCAAAGCATTTCGTGCTCTGCAAGTCAGGATGGAGTACTGCATCTGATAGGGGTGTATGGGATTCACCTGTATTTATCTTATAAATAAAAGATCCCTGAGACCTAATGTAAGGAACCCTTAAATTCATACCAGACTATATCGCATATTTGCCTTCTGCAAAAAGGATGGGACTACTGGGATCCCTCCTCCAGCATGTGCTGGGGAAAAAAATCTTCACAGCTGTTTTTGATGTGAAATCTGGGCAGGGAGACCACCTGGCAACCAAAATAGCAAGGACTATGAGAGCTGAAGAGCATGTTTACACCCTCAAATAATGGAACAGATGGGGGCATCTTCTCTAATATTTGATTGTTCCCTGTCCCCCCTCATAGAAAGTTTAAGCACTGATATGTCAAGATTATATGTGCAGGGAAAATTCTAGCCAAGTCAGGTCTCTGAACACTTGTTCCCTTCTTGAAACCTTTTTTTTTTCTTTTTTCTTTTTGCATAGCAATGATTTCACTTTCTTTCAAGAAACAGAATGCTCATGACAGGGGGAAGAAGATTTGAAAACTCTGAATCATCCACCAGTCTCTGTGGCAGCTTTTCTCCTTGGCTAGCCTTGACTGTTTCTCAATTTCTGTTATTTTTTACACTTTTCCCACAGTGGATCAAAAGGATTACCAATACCAGTGGTGCAGGCTCAGTGAAATTTGTAAACAGCGATAAATTAGCATCATCAGAGATTTATAAAACTCCTTATCCAAAATACTAAGTGTCCACAAGATCTATAGGTGTACAGAATGATTTGCTTCAGTGGAAGGCAGTTTACTCAGGGCTGTGTTCATTATAGTGATACTTATGCAAGATTGAGTTGCAGAATGCAATTGTCGGGTTCTCGCGTCCAGTTTCTCACACTCCCTTGAAACTATAACTGGTTCCTGTAGATTGTCACTGGTTTTTTTTTGCAAAGAAACCCTCTGACAACATAAATATTAGCAGGCCTTCAGCCCACCAGCGGCCACAGCCCTTTTAACAAGATACACATCTTAAAATTCAGATTTTTATTTTAGGTTTTGTGATTGTCCCACCAAAAAAAACAAGCAAAATCTCCCCCAAAGCATTTGAATATGTTCAAGGAGGTCTGGTGCATGGAAAAAAAATACATTTCCTGCAGAAAATTTTACTTCCCACAGGCAACCCTAGCCTCTGTTCCTTGGGAATTTCTGAGTGCTTTCTAAAACAAGCACTGAACGTTGCTAAGCATCTTTTATGTGTCTTCCTGCTTTTCAGTCCGTGAAGGCCTGGGCTCAACTTGAAAGATAGCTAAAAACATAAAATGTTTACTGTTTCCTATGTCATCTTCAATAACAGCACAACACGTCTCTCTGAAGCGCTGCGCAGCTGTCTGTGTCAGCTCTACAAAACCCTGCCATTTTAACTTGCGACTGCTGACTCTGGGTAACAGCACTTGCTTGTCCTAATGGAAACGTACCCTAACAACCTGCTTTTAATGAGCTGAATTTAAATAGCTTTATTCAGCGGCAAGTCATCAGGAACTGCTCAGACCTACCCCAATGACTCGCTGATGGAGCCAGTTTTCATAGGTCCCAGAGGGGATCACAAGCATCTCCACATCCTATATACCAAATTAAGGAATGGTTTTTACCCCAATAAAATCAGTGTGAGTTTTGCCATTGAAGAGTTCAAGTAGCAAGTCCGAGATTTCTAGGCCCAATTTTGAAGTTTGTTTCATTTGACCTCTCTTCCTAATGGAACCTAAAATTCCCTTTCTAACAACACAGCAAAATCCATCAGCATCTTACTGGGCTTACATTATCTCTTGAAAAAAACAGAAAGCTGACAGTGTCCGACAGACACTTAATACCACATACAAAGAATTTTAAAATTGAAATTCTTTATGAAATCATAGTTCTCGTAAACTAAGTGGGCCTAGTTTAGGACTGCCACCGCTTAGGCCAGTTGCAAGTCTGCTCCTCCTCACAATCCCATCTATTAGGGCTTCTCTGAAATAAATAAAATACAAAATTTCTTTTCTATTCGAAACCATCTTGGCTTTTGTCCTGCCATAATCGTCCTCAAGGGCAGCAAATGGCAGTGCTGGGAAAAGAGGTTGCAAAATTGGTTTCATAAACAGCCTGCACTTGTCCAAGATAATCTTCCAGGTGCTCCTCACCTGTCAGAGCCCACATGAAGCTGAGGCCAACACTGAGAACAAGCCTATTCAAAATGAGTCTTTAGTAGGAAAGTGCTTAATGTATGTAACCAATTACCCTCATGCTATTTAGTGAGGAGAAGCCCCGGGAACAGGAGCCTATATTCTCTGGACACAAACCCCTATTAGTGGTACTTTTTATGATTACTGTTCTGTTGGTGTGGTGCTTGACATGGAAAGGGCAGAAGAATAGCAAAGATTTTCACTGTGTACTAGAGGCACTATATAAATTCCTTCTGCTAATTTAGGAGCAAGAGTTGCCATATAAATAAACAATAGCTCATCAGTACAAATTGATGGGGTTTTGTCTGAGTTTGATTGGCACTGATAAGACCTTTCCTGAATACATCCTGCAAAGGTAAAAAGGGTCAGGCCTAGTCACGTAACTCCACTTTATGACATTTGAGCACATCCTGAGTGGCTTTTTAAATTATTTTTCTGAAATCACTTTTATTTATTTTTAGACTATGAAGTGAACGGTTCTTTACATCTGTCTTTCTTTGAAAACCTCTCTGAGTAACTACAGCATCTCAGGATCATGGCAGGACAATCCCAATCAACAAGAGTGACTCTGCCAGCAAAACACATTGTTGAATTTTAGGCAGCCAAACGGGAGCTGCAACAGCAAACCCCCCTTCCCTCAGCTCACTCACGTGCACTGTTTAGCTGGTTCTACAGCTGATCCTCTCCTGGATACCCATCCCAAGTCCTCACACTGTGGCAAAGTGCACAGATTGCAGGGGTACTATGAACCCCCCTTCTCCACCATCTAGCAACCCAAACCTTTAAAAATGTAGCTAAAGGGTGCAAGTAAGGAAGGTATTACATTGCTTGTTCTCTAAGACCTGTAATACAGAAGTTGTTTTTCAATGCCTTGCTTCTGTGATTTACCACATGGACTTAGATACCACCATCACTTGTGGGTGAAAATGCAACATTATCTTTCCACTCATGTTTTAGAGACACGCTTTTCACCCTGTTTTCTTTTTTGTATTAACTGACTAAAAGCTATGTGTGAATATCCTCCCCTTGGGAGTACGTCCCGTGCCTAGCACTGCTACAGGTGCCACTGCATGGAATAGGCAGGGAATTCAATCCTGACTCAAAAGCAACGTGGATCATCAGGCAAGGAATACAGGCATCATGTTCACGTAAGCTGGAAACAACAAATTTCTTGACTGATAACATTGGAGAAGGGAGAGGGAATGAAGTAATCCAATTCCCATGACTGAAACAGAAATGGTAAATTTGAAAGCCACAAGCTTTGTGAATCGTGATGAAAAAAGAACCATTAGCATTTTAGACAACCTTCTTTAAATAGAGACAGATTCCCATAAAACAACATGCATTTCCTAAAAGCATTTTAGTCTTCTGCTGGAGAATATTAACTCTAAAGCTTTTCTGAAGATAAAGAAAGGCAGAAGAGCTGATTAAGATCTATTTATTTCCAAGCAGCATGTGGTAGAAGGTTCTCTCTGTCAATCTGCAAATGCCCCTGCCCTTCATTTCACCCTGATATCTGTCCATCTGTAATTGTTGTGAGCAATAAAGTAATTCATGCTGGTTGTCACATCGAAGAGGTTTCACACCTCAGCAGCTGCAAACAGAACATGTTCTGAATCAGCATCGCTTTTTGAAAATTTCAATATGCCTTTTTGACTTCTGATGTTCTGGCCTCTTCCTTGAAATTGCAAGTCATCTTTCTAAAGCGAGGGCTGAGTCTTCCTGTTGATATCTATCTTCCTTTCCACAGAGGACTTTAATAATACTTCCAAAATATTAGAGATTTCTTTCCTCACAACGCATACAGGAAGGAAAATATGAACTTCTTGTGAAAGATGGGCAAACCAAGACAAGACGAGAATAGTCAGCCTGCCCATGGCTACATGAGAACTTTGTGGAGGAGCGTATAATTGAATCTCTATTATTGGGCTTTCTGGCCAGCCCTTTAGCCACACAGCACTGCTTGTGCTTTCAGAAATGCTTGTTCTCAAGTGTTTGTTACCAGATCAAACTACAGTGCTTGTAATCAGGCCATCAGAAAGTGCAATACTGCTGCAAACAGTGTTTCAGATATTCCATCCTACACCTCCTCCTTTCCTCTAATAGAGAGAGGTCCATAGGGACAGGACCCTGAAGTCTGTATCCACAAGATCTACAATAGCTTGAAAGACATTCTGGGTACAGCACCATTCTTTCCTGAGATGTCCCAAAAAAAGGGGAAACTGAAAAGGAAATCACAAATGTGTTTCTGTGCCCATCTAGAACCAAATGTCAGAACATAGTATTGCCACAAGCAGAAACAGACTGGGATAACATAATTCTTCAGCATAATCCTTCACTGCAGGTCATTTTGATCTATGCCCTCCTGTACGAGATTGGTTCTCATTTGTCTTTACCACAGAGGGATTACAAACATTTGTACTTGAAAAGAGTCTATATCACTCCTTTTTCATCTTTTTCCAAAGAAATATATGTATTGGAAATTGTTCAAGAACTGCACACAGCCCAAGCACACAATTTACCAGATTTTACTAAGCTTTGTTTAAATGACTTCTCTTACAAAGAATCAGCAGCACAGAGGTACCCTTCTCTGTCATCGCCCTTTCTCTTACCTCACCCCAAAACTATGGAGGGGGGGGCAAGTTGTAAAATTGGGCAGATTTTACTGAATGCCAGCCCTAGCATCTCCCAGCTGCAATGAACAAGTGAGTATTAATGCAGGTGATTTTGAGTGGCATCTTGTGGCTCTCACGATTCTCTCTGCACAGCTTAAAACCGTATTTTGGATGAGGTTGGCAGGTAGAGGGTAAGGTTTTAATCTTTTCTTTCTGCTTCAGGTATGGAGAGATAAGAAAAGAAATATGTATTAGTCTACCCGAGACTCAGTTAAAATCTCTGAGTGCCTTTTACTGGATCATGTGGCAACTCAGTCTTCGGTTTGAAGATTACTCCAACGCAATCACAATGCATACAACCCACTGCAACAAATATTTATATGTCACCAGAGAGTGACTCGGAAATACGCATGTCACAAACACATACGCTAAAACACAACCCTCTCAAAGCTGAGACAAAAAGCAGCAGAAGACCCTTGCAGAAAGAGAAACTGGCACTCTGAAGGATGTAGGTAAGCCTTCTTATCACAAAAGGTGCAGTGGTGTTTATAAGATACATGCATAACTTCTTCTAAACCAGAAAATCCCATCACCTTCTCTTGACTAGAGTTTGTTGGTTGTGTGATAAAGTGTTAAGTGTTTGGTTGCCAACATGTGATCCAAAACTGACCAACAGGGTATTCGATCCCATCTGCCTCATGCTCGGTATAAAAGCTGAGAGATGAAAGAAGTCAGCCTCTCTTTCTTCAGTGGCCAGCATCCAAGGAAGACTCTGCCTATTCATCTGCCTTTGATCCTGATCCGAGTGTTCCTGAATCCAGTTCCTGAGTTCAGCTCTCGTCCATCGCTGAGTCCAGTCTGGGACTTTCCCAGCATCTGCTGGTGACATGATTATCATCCTGGGAGCTTGATATTGGGTTTGCACATATTTCATTATTTTTCTTAAAAATATTCTTAATCTTGCTTTTTATTATTTTATTATTACTATTCCATTAAAGTAGATTCGATTCTTTTCAACACATAAATATCTCTCTCTCTCATTCTTCTCTCACTTGGGAGAGAAGTTAGAGAGCATCTGTCGTTGGTTTTAGTGGCCAGCCCAGCCCAAACCACGACAAATATCAAGTTGTCATTTTATTCTTGCCTTTTGCTTGTGTATAGCAGAGAGGAGACAAAAGACAATCCCTAGATAATAAGGGAGAGATGTAAGGAGGCAGAAGAGAAGGAAGGAAACAAAGCTTGTTTAAGTGCATGGGGGGAAAGGCAAGAAAAAGTGTCTCGTGAGGCTGAAAAGATGGATTTGTCTTTAAGAGACATTATGATATAGATATTAGAGAGGTCAATGCAGTAAAGAAGACATTAGCACAGCAGAAATTTAACACATCAGATGTAGTTCTACTGTGAAAAGCAGAAAACTTATGTTAGGTCTTGGGAGAAAGATGGCTGTGAATACCATTCCGTAGAAGGGTTCAGTCTCTTGCTCCAATTCTACTTCCCTTTCTGCTAGAAAAGAAACTTTGGCCAGAGAAGAAAAAGGATGTTTTTTATTACCTGCTGTGTTGCTGCTCAGCTCTGAGTGACAGCAGGCTAGGAAAGAAACAAAAGTCGTGCCCTTACAACCCCTAATGTAGATTGGGCCAGAGTAGCTGAGCCTATGCCAAAGCATTATTCCACTTCATTCTACGCTACTCTACCCTACCCTACTCAAAGCCATTCCCTCCCCTTTTCTCATTCTGGAGAGAAGATCTTTTATTCTCAGAAAGTATCTGAAGTTGATCATTTCACCTTATTCAGTGATGTTCAAGAACTGATCTTGAGGAGTCTTTCTCTCTCCAGATTTACTACCCAGGCTTTTAGCACTGCAATATATGATCATCTAGGAACATTTCCAAGCTTTGGTCCCAGCACACTACACTTGTAATTTGCCCAGTCAACCCTTTCATCCTCGCTCTTCCTCTGTCATTCCCTAAAAACAGGGAAGAAAGTCTGAGGCACCTGCATTTTTGGCCATTCTTCTTCATATTCATAACTTTAATCCTTCTTGCTCCTGCTAGGTGAGGCCACACAAAGCAAACATTTCCCAGCTGTAACCATGCCAAGGGGCTTTTCGTTACACAGCTTTCACGGATTATGCAGGTGTTGAAGAATTTGAGGCACATATAATAAAATGGCTTCTGCTCAATTTCAATGTGAACTTTGGGACTTTATCAGATCAGAGCTGTGCTTTTTTCATTTTTCTTCCTTCCTGCTCCCTTGAAGAACTCAGGGAGTACACGCTTCTTTATGCTGGTCACCTCTTACATTAAATGACCTCTCCTTTGAGCCACCACACTACAAGGACAATCTTGCTGGGGAGGAAGAACAACACAGTCTCTCAGCATCACGTTAGCCTAGCCAGAAGGATCATTCCTGGAGGATGTGTGGCACCATCTCCCTCCATCCAGCAACTCCAGCCCCGGCAGCAGCAAGAGAGGCCAGGTGGAAAGCCCAGCTTCCTAAACGGAAGTTTTCCTGCATTCTCCAATGGTCTGGAAGAAAGCTGCGGTGGGCTCTGGGATTGAGGGCAAAGGCGACACCCTTCGTTGTAAAGTGCTTTCAGTGCTTGTGAGAAGTGCTGCTCCGACACCACTGAAGACTGAACTACTCCATTTGTGCCCACTAAGCACAGTGCACAGGAGGAAATGCAGAGCAGGGCATCAGGGCAAGCTTCATCATGCAGCTCTGCAAGGGTGTCACAGGCATCTAGAGACGCCTTGGGGGCAAGCGGTCTCTCCAGCACCCCTACCTTTGAGGGACTAAGCATCTAGAGCGAAGAGCTCGGTGAGCTCTGCTTTCCCTGAAATCAGTGGGAGGGCTGGGTGCTCCAAAGCTTTTCTCTGAAAATCAGGCTTTTTTTCCATCTCCCAGGAGTGCTGTGGAAGCCAATTCACCACTTTTTTTCCTGGAGGCATTCAGATAATAATGATGTATAAAGTACAGTAACCGTTGTGTAAAAATAATCTGGATACAGAAAGCCTTACATCTTATTATATATATAAAGTCATGGTTTTATTGCCTAGTTTAGAAAAAACTGCTTTCACAGAGAGCACACTCTGCCCTGTTACACTCTGCTTTTTATATGCCAGCCACCATCACAGTATCTACATGTCCACTATATTAAAATCTAATCTTCAGTTAGTATGTCTTGAACCACTTCTTGCAAAGGTGCCCAGGGCTCATCAGGGCTGGAAGGAAGCCGAAGGAAAAACAGAAACACCTTTTTTTCTCCCTTTTTCTTTCAGTGAGAAGAGAGGACAAAACGAGATGGAAAATGGAAGAGAGTGATGAGGAAAACTGAAGAAAAGTTTGTATTAAAGATGACAAATGGAACGTGACAGGAAGCAAGAAACATAATTGTATGTAAAACCCCAGTATCAGTCAGTGTTAAGGGTCTCCTGTAAAATGCAGATTTACCCTAAGCTCCTCCTGAAAATAAATGAGTTGGAAGTCTGCAGGAAGAAGTAATACAGAAAGAGAGAGACTTAGTAATGCCTCCCCTGTTTTACCTTCTTCCCTTCGCATTTGACTTCCCTCCCCTGCTGCCCAGCCCAGCCCAGCACCAAAGCCTTGCTCGCATTCAGGAGTGACTAAAACATTATCCTAAAGGTTTTTCTTCCCTTTCAGCTCCTGCCCCAACCGCTGGTGCAATATTATGCAGCACAAGCCTGAGAATAATCCAATCATAAAGCATTCAGGGCAGCAGGTTTGATAAATGGCTGGGATGAAAAAGGCTGAAGGTGGAGGGATGGTATCTCTGCTTTATCGGTGCCCCAGCACTCTGCTCAAACATACTCATTCCACGTACCCCAGCATTAAACATTTTAATTCAGGAACTCTGAAAGGTGTATTCTTGTTTTTTAAAAAGATCATTTAATGCAAGTGAGGCTGGGCTGGGGGCTGGGAAGAGAGGAAGGAGGATCAGGGAGAAGGAGGGAGGAAGTATAGAAAGACATTTAAAGCTGTGAGAAAACACTCTCTCTTATAAAGAAATTTTGATTTTGAAGTTTACTCTTCTATTAACATTTAAATTGAAAGGCGTTTCTTCCAAGCTCCACATAGGAAACCAGAAAATCTGCATTTAAATAGACACCATTTAAAAGTGGGAAAAATATATATCAGCTTTGAATGCTTCTCCATTTGTCTGAAAAGAACTTCACTTATGGATGATTATTAATTTTTTTCCTTTTTCTTTGTGTGTGCTAAAAAGAGAAATTGGAAGTACATTAAAATTCTGCTTGGCACGAGAAGGAGGCGGGGGGATGGCTGCTTAATTGCCCAAAACCCAGGGTTTGAGCTCAGATGTTCTGCAGGAGAGCTTCTGGAGCCTGCAGGAGGCATTCCAGCCTGCTCCCAGGGACAGAGCCAAGTGGGTCCTCTCCGATTTGGTCCTCATGAGGAGTGCTCATGACCGAGGGGCTGCATGCTCCCACTGAAATGCCTACCTCACTGGGGATGTCATGAGAGTCCACAGTCCCAGCTTGAGAATCAGACCTTCTGCAGTTTTGTTACACATCTCTGTACCTTCAGGGCACCATCTAGAAAGCAGGGCCACGCACCTCCCCAAAAGCCACCTAAGCACAGCTGTTATGTGTGGTGTTAACTGGGGTGTTGTAGGAGGAGAGCTCACAGCCGAGGAGTCAGTGGTGTTTGAGGAGGATGTGGTGAGGGTTTGGAGAGAAGTCTTGGGAGGGGAAGAGATGTCCATCTGTTGATGCCCATTTCACATCACACTCATCTTGTGTGTTGGCACCTAGGGCTTTGCACAGCCCATCACAAACCCAGAAACCTCATATGAGATTTGTGGTTTGCACAGTGCTACCTCCTTTCCTGCAGCAAAAGCAGCAAGAACAAGAAAGAGCAAGAGCAGGCTCCTGAGCAGGGGAAAGCATGCAAGTTCTCCCTACCTCCTGCCCTCACCTGCTTGTCTCTGCCTTCTCTCTGCCTGAAGTGACCACTCTGAGGCTCAGCCTTGCCACATGCCAGTGCCCCGCACCCCATATGTTGGCCGTCGGCTTGCATACAGAGGGATGGACAGCAGCCTAAGGCAGAAGCAGGGTAGGTCCTGCCTTGTGAGAGAGGGGCCTCTCACTGGCTGTTTCTGCTGCAGAATCCCCATTTCTTGTTTTTTGTCGCGAGTGGTGAAATTTAATTTCGCTACCAGCAGCATTCAGGGAGCAACAAAGAGCCACCTGCGCATGGTGCTCACTCTAATTCCAGGGCACAATGGGCTTCATTGCCAGTGAAGAATCCCCGGGACAATCCAATTATTAATATCCATTCCTTTTTTCTCTGCCTCATTTTCAAGCTCATTCCTACAGAAAAGGTCAGACACGTACTACCCCCCAGCAGTACATTATCGGCCACCTCAAGGGCCTTTTCTGCCATGTCAAAAAAGGAATAATCAGGAGTGAAAGAGCTTTGGTGCCTGAGTTATGGACTCTGGTGGGTTTCACCTTCAGGTCACTGGTCTGAATCTAGGTCAGGCGGATGCTGGCTGTGATCTACAGTCCAAAAGCTGGGCAGTGGTTCCTGTGAAATAGCAGCTCCACACAAACCCAAAAGACAAGTACCTATACAGTGCTTTGGCTCTTTTTACATAGTAACAATGAGACACAGATTTAACTTTTTGGTAGGGTCTGGGGCACTCTTCCTCCTCCTCCTGCCTCTCTAAGGGATGGCTCCACTGCTTCCAGCTTGACATTAGGTTGACTTTAAAAAAACAAGATTGAAATGCCAAAGGAAAAAATGAGGCATGAGAAGGATATTTCAGTGATCCAGGTGCTAGTGGAAAGTCTATAAAGATGTAGATACTACTCTTTGCATGGCAAAACAGTCAGGCTTTCTGTGCCTCAGTTCTCATAAACTGTGATAATCTCATCTAACTGGGTCGTTTTGAGGATTAATACATAAAAGATTGTGAGCTTGGTTCCCTGTAATGATGGTACAAGAAGCCCTAAAAATGCCTTGAACAGATAAACACTTTGCAGTAGGATGTGGGAATTCTTTTCAGTGGTGACCTTGAATACAATCTGATTAAATCTGTAAAAGCACAGAGATGAAAATAAGGAAAACAGTAGCTCTCACCTGTACACAGGCACCTGTAAACTTAGGAAGAGCAACCTGACACTATGACTATTTCTTGAGCCAACCTGAAATCATGGAACCAAGACCCACGGTCTCACAGTTTGACACTGGGTCCCCATCAGACACAATTTTTGCAGTATGATCCTGTCTCTAGTCACTGGGTCACTGAAGATGAACGCCTCTTGTTGCTCAAGACCCAAATGAATTTGGCCAACTTGTTGCCTCCCGGCTTGCCAGGATCTCACAAGGAACAGCCTCATTCTTCCTGGGGTCTCTAGCTCGTTTTTTTTCTACGCAGATGGCAACCACCTTCTGAAAATATACATGTGACAAGAAAAATGTTCAGTAGAAGAAGCAGGTGCCTGGAAAATGGATTCCCATTTGTCCTTCCCTCCCCCTCTGCAAAACCCAATCATTTCCCTGTTAATAAGCTCGCTGACTATAATGTGGCACTAACCTTTCACAATTGATGCCAGTGACATTTTGACAGTTCCACATATGGGCCCGCCGAAAGCAGAAGGAATATAAATTTGCAATTTGGTAAAAAGCTGGGTGAGCAGCCAAAGCAGCTTGGGGGAAGGAGGAGAAAACCGCCAACCAGCCAAACAAAAGCCCACTGCACAGATGTTACACACAGCAAAAAAGAAAAGCACATCCACAGCTGGATGTACCCCAGCAAATACACGCTCGGAAAAAAAAGCCTTAGGCATCCATTAAGCCTGAGAGGCCTCCCAACAGATTCTCCTCACGTGGCAAATTTAGGGAAAGTTTTTCCTAGCAGAAGGGAAAGGGGACACGGCATTCAGTCTGTGCAAACTATCCAGTTAACATCAGATGTCACAGGACTCGGCTGCTGCTCTAACAAGGAATCTTCAATATTTCCACCAGTATGATCAGCAGTAGGGAAACAACTATTTTCTAACACTGTTTTGTGGAGTGCCTTTGAATTTACTTTTCAAGGTATCGCTGCACAAAACATCGCTGGCAGTTCACAGATTGGCTTAGCTACTCAGCACACGTGTCACACGCCATACCATTTCCCAAATTACATCTGTATGGAATCCCATAATATTTGTCTGAAAACTAACTCCCAGAAAGGGCTCCTATCGTCATGTGACAAGATGAAGGTAAGAAAAATGCTGCACTTAGTGGCTTGTTCAGGTGACTAATTACCGCCCACTGTTAGAAAAACAATCCTATTCTTTCATTTGGATATGTCTGGTTTCTGCTTCCAGGCACAGTTATTGCTACGTGGTGAGGTCCGTGGCGCTGTGATCACTCCTTTTCTTTCTGGTCCCCACTTCAGCAACGCTGAAATAACTTTTCTCCTGAAACCAGAAGACTGTGGCTTTGACCATGGTTTACTGATGCCTTGGTGGAAAATGTGGAGTTGCTGTATATCCCTGGATGGATTTAAGAGACGATTAGATGTGGTGCTGAGGGATATGGTGTAGGGGAGGACTTTGTAGAGTAGGGTAGATGGTTGGACTCGATCATCCCAAGGGTCTATTCCAACCTAGATGATTCTATGATTCTATGTGTATGTAAATAGTCATGTGTAGTAAAGGAACAGGCATTGTACGTGACTAACGAGCGATGCAAAATTACTATTTAAATATAATGGATTATTAGAATACGTGGGTGCTCTGGGCAGACCAGGCAGAACAAGGATCCAGATAAGCATACCCCAGCTTGCAACTGCAAGGCAATGGGGCATGCCCTTCCCATCTCCAGAAGCACAGAGCCAAACGTGGAGCCCGAAAGAGCTCTAATAAATGCCAAAATGCTCCCTAAGCAAGGGCGGTGGGAGCCAGTGGTCAGCAGCTGTTGGTAGTGGTGTTGATGCTGAAAGCACAACCTCAGAAAGATGGGTCTG
Source organism: Tringa tobata (assembly GCA_033628505.1). Lineage (NCBI taxonomy): Eukaryota > Metazoa > Chordata > Aves > Charadriiformes > Scolopacidae > Tringa > Tringa tobata. The sequence goes on from JAHREE010000193.1 coordinate 1,850,551, forward strand.
TGCCCTGGCTGGGAACAGTAAGCCTGATGAAAAAGTCAGATTTACTATTTTTGAGTCTTTTTCCCAGAAGCGTTTTTTGTGCTGAAGAAATAATAGTAGGGTAGCTGCTGGATCACTGTATTAAGCACACTTGTGGGGAGTGTGAAGCCTAAGACCTTTCTGAAGTAATGTCACTTGATAGGCAGGGGACTGTGGCCAAGGCTGGACCGTGCGTGGGTGTTTCAGGCGACTGCAGGATACAGATGACTGATACCAGCATGACTTTTGTAAGGGGTTATGCTTGATGGGACTGGGAGGATGATGGGGGTCAGAAGTGCAGGGTGTTCAGCAGTCGTGACAGAGAGCACGCTGGATTTCACCATGGCATGCTTGATGTGAAGTCATTCACCTGTCAGACTTCAGGAAACAGCATGAAGTTGCTTCCAAAGCCAGTATATCATATTTAGCTCTGACTGCTGCTGGCAACACATTGCTTCATCTAAAATAACCAGTAGGATCCAACTTGGCATATGAGACTCCCTGGTCTCATCAGATAAAAAAAAAAGGGGGAGTTTTTTGGCTTCAGCTCTGCAAGCAGGTAGGTTTTCCACACATGGCACAAGGCAGAGCAAGCCCTGCCTTGCTCTAGCAATGCTGGTGACACAGAATAACCCATCATCTAAAGCTTTCTCCACAAGTCAGCTCATTCCCAGCTTTTGTCCCTGGCCCAGCACCCTATTCCTACCCCCAAGGAAGACCTCATTTGCTTCTCTGGCTTCCCGAGTTGCTAACGAGCTGTGCTGCTATTTGCACTTTTTCAGGAAAGCCCTATCTTTGCACAGGCTCCCCTGATGGCAGCCGCGGTGGAAGCACCAGTTTGTGGCAGATTTTTCTACGGCAGCTTTAGCACTCCTGCTGCTGAGATCCTTACAAAAGCCTACGCCAAACTGGTGCAACTGTGGGAGATTTTCTGAGAAATGACCACATATTAGTGGAAGCTGGCCAGCGTAAACAGCCTCCGCGCGCTGACTGGCAGGGTACGGGGTAGGAGGATGAAAAATCTTCCAGCTGCCTGTGGTCTCATAAGACCCGTTACCTTTTCACGAAGAGCACCCCTTGATCTTTGCTAAAGAAAAGAGTGAGTGCTGCTAATGCAGTAGGGTCGGGCAAGCCATGCTCTGCTTACAGCTCCAGGGTGATGCAGAGTGGTGTGAGGCCATGAGATGTGGCTTGAGATCTCTGAAGGGACTGAGGCTTGCATGGTAAACAGGGCAGAAGGGCTCTATACTTTCTACAAGATTATCTAAGGTTGCCTAAAACCAACAAACAACTCCCTCAACACCACCAATGTATGCTGGTGGTGTTGCTTTATACCACATGTTTTTCAGCTGCCATTCCAAACTGGATGATTGTCACTGTCATGTACCCACCAACCCCAAAAATGGAAGTCCCCGTGCACAGAGTCTCTGAACTCTGCAGGCTGCACAGCAACAGGAGGACTAAGGGTGCTATCAGACTTTACCCGACCTACCTCATCCATCAGCCAGGAGCAAGGCTGGTTATGTTGTTCAGAGACATGCAAAAAAAGAAATAGGGAAAGAACTGACAGTTATAAATGTTTTGCAACCTAAATGTGACATTAATGTATGTATGCAGTGTGTTCACAACATTAGGTATTTGTGCACAACCCTAATAAATACCATGTTCGACAGCAGTTTCAGAAAACCACTCAATGATCTAGAAGAAATTGCCACGAAACAGACTCTCTAGTTTTACTGAGAAAAAGGGAAATATCCCTGTACTTAGTTAAATCCTTTAGGCAGTGGAAATCTAGAGCAACTCCCATGAGCTCCACGTAAAGTTTAATTACTCACAAGTGCATTGAAATGACCAGCTAGCCAAGTGCTCAGAACCTGCTCCATAAAACACATATTTGATTCTGTGCCCCAGAAGAGAGTTTTAGTAAGCTTCCGAGTCCTGAAATACTGCTACAGGACGCATGGCATTGTAACATTTGCACCCAAGGGACACTTTGTGGAAGGGACGGTTATCCTGTTTATCTCACTGGGTGGTGGTCCAGTAGCTGAACTCACAAGTCAGACATTTCACCATTCTCCATGGCTTTTGTTACGTGTTCACTTTAAAGGCTGAGTCTGTGATACAGGGGTAGTTCAGAGATGTTTCTAATGCAAGTTGGAAGCTGACTGCCTTGACACTTTCCTCACACCGCCCAGGTGTTGTGGTGCTGCATATGGAGACATGAACACACGTGCTGTGCTGCTCTAGGTGGTCCATTCCCCCTTGCATGGTACCAGAGAAGCCTTGACTTGCTCCTGTTGATGCAGGGCTCAGCCACAGCCTCAGGATTGGAGCATTCGAGTCAGCTGAGGCCAAATTCTCCATTTGACCAGATATACCATCTCCTGCCCCTTACTGCAAAAACTGCTATAAGAACTAAAGGAAGACAAGATCCTATCTTAAATCTACACGTTTATCTCAGGAACAGTGCAGTTGTCGCTGGTGGGCAGCAGGGAGACACCCGCTAGGCTGACCCCCAGCCCTTGGGAGCTGCCTCCAGCCAGGATGACAGCCCTTGCCCCATGAGTGCTATGGCCTCGTCACACCACAGCCACAGCTGGGCCTGGCCAGAGACACCCCACATCTCAATCAGGACACTGCCTCCAGGCTGACTTCCCAGATGGCTCTCAGACCTGCCTGGCCACTGTAAGTCTGCCTGGATGCTGTCATCCCTGAGAGGCAGCTGGCCCTCACTGCTCCCTGGCAGCAGAGCACCCCAAAAGCAGTGAAACAAAATGTCTGTGGGGTTGTCTGCTCAATTCTGGTTTTCTGCCGTTTTTGAGATGTTAGAAGAGAGGGAAATTTAAGTACAACTTGAAAAAAGGTTGATATGCTTCATATAAAAAATGCTGATATGCTCCATATAAAAATACCAAAATGTCTTATATGGGCATTTCCTTAGAGCAAAACTTCTGAATTTTCATTTCAAATGAGCATTTTTTTAAATTGCACTTACATTAAAAAGGCAAAACGATTCAAAAGGGTTAAATACGACAAGCAAAGCATCTCAATTCATTCAGCCAAAAATTCTCTTGTCTGCTCCAAAATAAATTGTTGTTCATTTTGCTGAAAAACTTCTAAAAGCCACCTGCAGCCCTTCCACCATGCTGTTTTATTCACTTTGCCTTTCCAGCCAGAAAGCCCTTTATTTCAACAGCTCTGTCCATCATTGCAGCACCTGAGCGGTGGCAGAGGGCTAATAATATCACTGGCAAGAATGAGAAGGCTAAACTTGGAAGCCAAGCTTTGACAGGCAAGTAAAAAAGGAATTCGTTCCCAAATATTTTGTTTCTGAGATGACATATGGTTTCATTTTTTGTGCCTACCCACGAGTGATTCAATTGATTTGGGATCTGAAAAGCATGTAGCACATTTTCTCACTTTTAAGAAGCTTTTCAGTTCGCCTGTATTGGCTGGTTTGCTCACTTCCTAATGGGTCTCTCCAGATCTGCTGCAGTGTTTGAAGCTGTGATGGGTACATATGCGAAGGAGGGGGAACAAATGGAGGGAAAAGCCCAGTGTGCATTGCTAACAGTTGCACGTTTCTGAAAAGCTGTGGTTAGGAGATTCCTAATTCAGTTAACCTCTTTGATCTCATCATGCACGATGAAATATCGAAAGGTAATGAAAGGATGGCAGGCAAGTCTGCTAGGTTTGCATATCAAAACAGGTCTCAGCCTGGTAGAGAGCAGGAGACAGATACAGCAAATACCCTTGCGATAGACGGAAAAAGCATCTTTTGACTGGGAAAAAACAGTTTTCTTCCTGGTCGTGTAGTGCAATAAGGAAAAAAATCCAGAAAACTCACACTGTGTCAGGAAGCGATGCACAGTGGGGCCAGGATTCACTTCTGCTGCACTCCTCCAGGCTACAGGCATCATTTATCTCCCTTTTTCCCTTAGTTACTAGCAGGAGAGCAGAAGGCAGAAGGCAGAAGGCTATGCCTCAGACGATGATGATACGCCCCTCGAAAGAGCCTATCCTGCCAAATGCTCAGTCACCAAAAGATGGGACACATTTTATCAGGGTCCAGGTTCCCATTCTCCTTTTCTTTAACTGAGACCTGTCCAGCTAGAGAGCCGAGGCGCATGTCCAATGCATGCATGGACATGCAATGTATTTTAAGAAAATATACCACTCTTCCCCTTACAGCTGCCAACCTGCCCCCTCCAGCTATCTCCCTGCCTTTCCTCCTATTTATCCCTACATCCCCATCTCTGATGCAAATCCCCTCCTTTTCTCTACCTGCTCTTCTCTGCCTTGTAGTGCTCTGGTTTTTCATCATCTTTCACTCCTCCTTTCTTAATGCACACCTCCCTTCCCTTTCTAACTTTCCCCTATAATTTCATCCCATCTCCTTTCTCTCCCTCTCTAGGTTGACACATCTTAACATCCTCCCCGTGACTTTTAAGACATCTGAAAAGCTGTAGTCAGGTATCAGATTCCTTATCAGGTCAAAAGAAAATATTAGGGAAGTCAGTAGACAGATGCAATGATTACGGTTCAGTGTGGACAAGAGTGACACCAGTCTTTATGGTCCCAGATGAGATTTAAATTGTTGGTAAAATGCAACATCATTGATTTTCCACTATCTCCCCTTGTGGTATCTCTCCAGAGCTGAGGTAAGAGAGCTTGGGTGCCTTATCTCTATATTTCCTATCTTAATGTAGTTCCTTTCTCTTATGCATGAACTCAGCCATGAATATCCTCGATTTCTGCTGTCTGATATCATCCTCTACTATTTTTACCCATAAGTTACTGCTACTCTTACTATAACACCACTTGATGTTCTTTTAGAAATTTTCCTACTGTGCTTACTTTAATTTTATTTTTTTAAAATCACATGTAACGAGATCTATAGGAAAGTCAAAGAGAATCCTATCTTCTGATATTTCTAACGGCTGGATGACCTGAAGTACCAGCTTTACATCAGTCCTCCTAATTTAACCTTTTTTAGGACATATTCACCGTGTTGCTGCAGTGTCACACACCCAAAGCATGCTAGTGACTTTGGCTTTTCATCTTTGAGCAACGTTTTCATCTAGGGGCTCTACAAATGAGCCTACCTCTACAGCAAGGGGTGCCAAGGAGTCTCAGTGTCTCTGTGACCCAGGCTCTATTCTCCCAGCGGCTGTGTCCCAGCCATGGGGGTGCCACCCCTCATCCATGGTGGGTTTCCGGGCCCTGGCATACCTCTCCCAACTAAGACCCCTTCCTTCAGGGGAGGGACATCCCCAGTACCACCAAGTCTCTGCAGCCCACTGTCCTGCTGTGTTCAATAAGCCACAGAGGATATATGGTGACTGCTTGGGCTCCTTTTTCTGCACCTCCAAGTGACCCGAGTCTGGCACAGAGCCTGATAACCACAGCATCTTGACACAGCAATCATTGACAACTTAGCTTAATTACATCCTAATTTCTTCACGTAGAGACTATGAGTAAGATTTCAATTAACTGTAACTATATATAAGTTTGATGCATCTCTATCATTCCATTAAGATGATTTGGGACAAGACAAAGATAAACATAGATGTTAACATTCTATAAAGTATGAGATTTTTAATTAATTCTAACGAAAAAATTAATCATCAAGTTATTTATAAAGGCTCATAAAATTCTCTTTCTAGTCACAGAATGTACTTTCTGTACATTTGGGATAGGTTTGTTTTGTATCTCAAGAAAATAGAGATCCTGAACCCCTTTTGATCTAATTTGGTTTTACTATGGAGTCATAATCAGCAATTCTTACTAGAAAGAGCTTTGGAATCCTCAAATCAAAGACCCGTCTAAGTGCAAAGTTCTATTAGAGCTTTCAGTGAACATATTTATTAGCATGAGAAGAGCTAAATAAGGTTTAGTTCAGGGTGTAGCCTATTTGACTGAACCAAACCTCTTCTTGGTGGGAGGAATAGCTGAAACTACACCAGACTGTTAAAATGAAGCCCCTGTAAAGTCAAGCTCTGCTATGGCCCATTACAAAGTCACTGCATCCCCGAGAAAGGGTTTGAAGCTCTGCTGGCACATAATTAAGTAGGCATTTTCAAGCGAAGAATTCCATATGATAAATCTAAAGACAAATCCATCCGTGGAAGAGGATGTGTCCTGAATCGAGACTTTGGATTCCCTTATTAAGTAGGCAGTTCGGCTTCAGGAAATGCCAGGTGAGGGTTTGCTAGCCATTAAAGCTGCCCTGTTTGCTGGCTATTTCTTAATTTTAAGCATGACTGCAGAAGCAGCCAACAGCCTTCCACGTGCTCTAGCCCTATCTGTTGCCGTTCAGCCAGCAGCCACGTTTCCCGGCTGCAGAGCTGCCACTTGGAGGGACGTCAGAGCCTGGGGGTGGCGTCCCACGGGCCCCACGTGGGGACAGCCACTGCCCACATGTAGGGCAGCATCTGCCTGCAGTTACATTTCTGGGGACGTTTCTCAAACTGTGGGCAAGTCTGTTAGTCCCTGCTGCCTCCCCACAGGTGGTTTTGAAAACGCCTAGAGGATTTGCTCCAGTGGGTGCCTCTAGACTTCCCTCTCTGGCTGATGGCAGATGCATCCATACTGCTGGGCTCGGGGTGGTGGGAAGCCCTACCCCTGAGTCTCCTTCGCTCCCCCCAGACAGGCATCGTGATGGAGGGGAAGGGCTCAGCTCTGGGGTCAGAGGCTGAGTGCTGCCTTGCGGCAGCCATGCTAGCTGCCATCCCTCTAATTAGCCCCGTTAGCGGGTTGCTATGGAATTTCCTCTCCCTGGAGAAGGTGTCGGGGCACCGCTTAGAGGAGACGAGGAAATTAAGGAGGAGGAAGGGAAAATGCAGATGACTGAAGGAAAAACAACATTGCCCATCAAAACTCCCCCCAGAGCGTTATCTCCTTGGCCAGAGCAGACCACACACTTTAAAGTCAGGACTCATTGACTGTGTATTTTGTCTCCGGAGAAATGTTCGCCTTGGCATGACTAATACAACGAGCAAACCTGGCACAGCAGAAATGTCACCAAAGTCCCTCCCACACAGGACCTGTGATTACCATAAGCGAGTTCTCTTAACCTGCTTCATCTTTAATTGATAGCTAAGGAAAGCTGGGAAGAAGGAAAAAGCTACGCTGAATTATTTGCATCTTCTTGACTCTGGGTAAAAACATGGCTTCCGAAAAGAAATAAACAAACCATCAGGCAAGTTCAATTCCCTTTGTACGACTGATTCGCAGTTTCCAAGCGCTGGAGAGAAACAGAGCAAATCCCTTGCATGACTGTACCTCCTGATTCGGAGGAGAGTGCAAACAAGACTGAGGGAAAGATTTAGTTCCCAGCCCACACCAACTGCTGCACCGGTGGGGAGAAGCAGCTGGGGGAAAAACCTGGGAACGAAAGTCTTTAAATGGTTTTTGTTCCTCCGGAGTCACAGGGGTTGAGAATCCATAGTCTAGGTAAATCTGGATGTAAAACGAGCAGGGACCCAGCTGGAATCAGTTTAGTGATATAAAGACACATAGTCTTAATTAAGGGAATTGTGATTTGCCAATGAAATCCCAGCAGGGTGTCTGCCTGCCTGATCAAAGGCTCGACTTTCTGATGGAATCTTAAGTGCATGAGCCATGAAATTACTTTTTGAAAAGGGAACATGCGGCACAAAGAGGCAGAGCGAGAGGGGAGGAGGTGGCAGGGAGGAGAGAGGGAGGGAGGGATGGAGAGAGGAGCTCCAAGTGATGCTACTGGGAGCCTCCATTCCCTCCCTCCAAAGCCAGAGTGGGGCAGGCTGGACGAAAAATGGTGCGAAACTGTCAGCAGAGTCAGCATTACCCAGCCTACTGAATAAAGACAGATTCCTAATTTGCTCTTCAAAACTATTTAAAAGTGCTTAGCAGAATTTGGGGAGAAATTGTTACTTTTCTAAGTAAATCCTGTTTACCCACCCTCATGCCCTTCCTTATTCGCCACAGACTGGGCAAAGGCACCTGCTATTTCTGCTCTGAACCTGATTTCTTGGATATCAAAAAACCAAGGTGGCTTTCTCCAAACATTTCCTCTTTTTTTTTTTTTTTGACAGCAACACAACATATTTCCCTCCATTTTTCTTGCGTCAATAAGAAATGCTTCGAACTATCTGCTCTGAAAGATACCAAGCTTTTAGTGTACGTAGGGAAGAGTTTTGGATCAAATCCCAAAGTAGGCAAATTCAGCACGATCTGGAATTATAATGCTGTGGGTCCTAAAACACCGAAAGCTCTGTAAATCAAGATACAAAGTTGACAAAAGAGACACAATCTACCAGCTTCACTTTTCATGTCTGTACCACGTGAGGATTCCCACAGCACTCAATCAACTTCCCAAATCTCATCTCCTCACGTAGCAGACTCAGCACAAGGCTACACGGGATTAACCCAGGACAGCCTCAGTTTTGCTTCTGAAGGTCTGACAAGGCATCCAGAGGACACCACATTTCCAAACATCTTACATAGGTTTTCTCTCCTCTGACATTTAAATGTGAGTTTTTTTAAAAAAACTTTCTCATTGCCAGAATAAAACCCAATGCAATGATTACGGAAACTATTGTATCAGAAAAAAAGCCAACTGTCACCTTGCCATGCCATCTTCCTCAAAAGTGTCTAAAGCAAGCGCTCCAAGGGAAGAAATAAAACATCCACATGCACCTGCTGTGTAGGGCAGGACATCATTTAATGGAGGAATAGTCCCAAGCAAACACACTGGTCAGGCAACAGCATGGACCTAATAAATCACAATTGGTGTACTGATGGCATGCCAAGATCTAAAGTAAAAGAGAAAATAAGCAATCAAGCTCCATGAATTTCTAGCTGTGTTCAAAGCGCCTGGAAGAAAGCAAGGGATGTGGTAAAATAAAAATAATAAAATAAAAAGGAAGATGAAGCCAGTGTAGGAAAACACTCCATTCTCAAGCATCTCCAACAGTTTGTGTAGCAAAAAGCCTAAAGGGTTTCTGACAAGTGGCTGCACAGCACGGACTGCAGCGCTGATCCCAGCCAGTAGCAGAAGCAAAACGGTGCCCCCACCGCTCCCCAGTTTGCTTGGTTCTTACTAACCTTGCTAGATCTGAAAGGAAAACAAATCTCAGCACCATTCACTGAGTCAGCTTTAAAGCTCCGCTTCAGGACTGTGTAGCTCTTAAGAAAAGCTGCAAGTTGAACGAATAAACATGTGGGTCACCGAACTCAAACATTTACCATAGTTACACTGTTTCAACATGTGGGTGTCTCCCTTCGTGCCCCATTCAGTAAGTGTCAGTCACTCAATCTACTCAGTAAGGTATGGTCAGCTATGCAGTGGCTGCTCATTGCCCAGTTCCTGAGCGCAGTGAAGGCTTCCCCAAATCAGAAGTGGGCCTCCTGGGCACAGGTGCTTTGCTTGCACTGATGGAAGAACTCGTGAAGCTTGCATGGGTGAAAGAAATATTTTCCTCACTGCTTTTTCCCCCACATCATCAGCTATCACCAGTCTCCTCTCTGCACAGCTTCACTGCCATGGGATGAAAGAGCCTCCTTCACTGCAGCTGTGGCCACCAGCTCCCATCCACTCAACCACCTTCTCACTTCTCAATCTTTTCACATCTCAAGGAAATGGACTTTTTGTCTTGCCTCTTTCCTTTTTTCCCCTGCCACCGTTACTGCATGCAGGCTGTTCCCGTACTCTAACATTTGCAAGAGCAAACTTATATAAAAAGTACAGCTCAAAGTATAAAGGAAGGTGCTTTCTAGGAGACTACAACAAAAAATGAAGGGTTTTAAGGAGGATTTACAGCCGTTTCACATACGCGGCTTCTTCAGAACACTTTCCTTCTCACTATCAGAACAGGCTTCACAGCAAAGCAGCAATTCACAAGCCCAAGTTTTCCAAGCAGGTTCTGTGTTGTGCTTGAGGGCCTAATTAGAAACACCAAAAGACACTATTAATTTGTGTATCTTCAGTCATAAACTGCTGGGTCTGCTGCTCACCCTCAAGCACACTTGAGATCTAGAGGAAACTATCCCACTGTAACAACTTCACCAAGTTCTCATCTGAGTCACTCGCAACTTATTTTCCAAGCCAAGGACCATTGGGTGGCCGGTCAGTGTCAGGAGGAAATCTGAATTTCAGGCTGCCTTGACAGATACAATTCCCTGTGCCTGGGTCTTCATATTGTCGCAAGGTTTCTGACTCAGGAGCCCCCAGCACCAGCTGCTGAGCCGTCACACAAGGCAGGATGCTGCCCGTGGCCAGTTCCTAACACCATGTGTGGTTAGACCCGGAGTAAGATCAGCACAGCTCCTCTGGCTCAGCAGAGCTGGAGTGCTTTACAGCAGTTGAGCATCAGATTCATGATACACAGCTAGATCTGTGTGCTTGTGTATGTGTAACGTGGCAACTGTGCACCTATAGGTACTAATGCCCATGTATGAGGCTGAAGACTACACAGTCTTTCAGAAGTTTCTTTGGAAGGTTTCCTTTGGGATAATCTGTATTTCCCTGAAAAAACTAAATGGCCAGAGAGTCTTGTAATGCCCCGCCAAATGCCCTCTGGTATTATAGGACCAGATTAGCAGGAGGATGGTTTTCTAGTAAAGGCAAGGAACGAATACTTGGGAAGTGGTGAGGCCTGTTCCTGGACTTTAGCCCTCCACCCAGGAAAGCACACTTTGCTCCTTCCATCCATCCATACCTTCTTTTCTCCACCCCATATATAAGGCTTATCTCCTTTTCAGATGCTACAGTTACACCAGACCCAAAAAAAAGCCACAACAGAAACCAACAGGAATTAGATGCTCCTGCCCTTCACAGACCATGGTGGTTTTTTTAATGCTCTTCTGGATATGTATTTCTGAGTGCTTCTGCTTTCTTAGAAGAACTCTACCAGTTTAGACAGCAATTTCTCCTGTAAAGAAAAGGGGCTGCTTGTAGAGATGTGATCAGCAGTCACTCCCTGCTTGCAGCTTCTAGCTCTGCTGGAGTTCATACCTGTTTTGCTCATCCGCAGGGATCTCCTCTACAGTAGATTCCCCCTTCCCCTTCCTGAAAAAGTCTTAATCCATCCCTCCCCACAAACACTCTACTTAAAATCAGTGCTCATTGTAGTTAGTCCCCAGTTCTCAAAGGGCATTAATTGCTTCGGGCTTCACCTCAGAGCTGTTGAATACTGATAATAACTGGTTTGCCTGGGCTTACTGCCTAAATAGCTGATAATTACAGCCCAAGAACAGCAAGGAGCATGCTGTCTTTCTGTCACAGCCGTCTGTCTATCTGGTTTGCTAGGCATCTTTCCACCTGTCTCTAGGCAATTGTTCCTATTTCTACTTGACTTTCTTCCCCTTCTTTATGTCTCTCTCTATTTTTTTTCCTTGTTTTTTAAAATTTATTTTTGCTTTTCAATCTCTTTTTTGTCTTTTCCAGAGCCCTGACATCTTTGATCTCTTGTCGACAGGGAACACAGCGTACTGGCTACACATTCAGAGATCCAAATATTTTATCACCCCCCAGAAGCAGCTCAGGATGTGACAGGTGAAACGTCAGAAACAATTATGGAAAGAGAGAGGCTTTCCAGCCCCCCGGGGGAACCATCCGGTCTGCATTCTGCGCTTCACCTCCCAACTCTGCGGGGACCGGAGAGCCCCAGCACCCACCCAGAGAGACAAGTGGAAAAAGATGCAGACACACAGGCAAGATGTGGAAGGTGTGGGGGGCTGAAGGGAGAGATTCCTGCAAGGGAAACCAGTTGGATCATCAGCTAGATTCCTCGTTAGCTGTTGCAAGATGCAGTCATCAGTGCATCCAAGACAAACGTGGCCTCATCAGAGGCAGTTTCCATATAACCTCATTGCGTTATTGTGACCATCTGCTCCCCCACCCTGCCAAGCTCCCATGGACCATGAGGATCACCGTACACTGACCAGGAGCCAGGCACTGAAATAGAAGCACAATGTTACAAGCCAGAAGGGCAATGCAGGGATTTGGTCTCTGCTGTAGCCCACTGCACTGGAAACCCAGAAGGATGAAAAGAGCACAGAAGCCTATTGGGAAAGTGGGCCAAAAACCAGGGTTGCCATATTGGTTTGCAGACCATGGTATGAAGCCCACAGAAGAGCAGAGGCGTGTGTAGTGGCACATATCAACAGTGCCTGAGGTCCCTATAGCTCACAAGAACGCAGGTGAAGAAATCCATGAGAATAAACGCACACGAAGGAATTAGTGGAACCTCTGATGTCTCCCAGAGCCTGCTGGATGCAGTCGAGAGAAGAAAAGATTGCCTTGAAACAGCTCTGTCAAAGTGTCTGAAGAGTCACAGGCCACCTGGGACTGCCAGGATGTGTTGATCGCACAACCTGGAGCTACCCTACTAGGACTGCCTAGGGCTTTTCTAGCAAAGGAGCTTATGGACCATTCCATCCCCTCCTGGTTGCTCAGACAGTGCAGATGAGCAGCAGAAGGAGCCCTGGACACTGCTGCTGCCAGAGAAGGACTAAAACGTGTTTATGTACAGTGACACACTTAGGCATTTTGGATGAGGAGCTGGATGGATTTTGAGGAGCTCTGGGGGAAGAGCTCTCTCACTTCCATTATTAAGTCCTTCTTTGCAGGCCAAGAGGCCAGAGCCTGTCCCTGAGAGGCCTTGCTGTCCTGTACTGCTTCCTACCCTGCAAGAAAATCCCTGCCTCCTTCACTGTCCTTCTGGACACAGAGACCTGAGGGACAAGGCACTACTGCTTTTTACTGAGGGAACAGAAGGAAGCCCCACCACCAGCCCATCCTAATGGCAGCTGCTGAGCAGTTGCCTCAGCTCTGGGAGGATGGGCAGGGACCCGTCCAGGTCACTCTGCACCAAGTAGGACCAAGCTATGCCCTAAAGGGCAACGCAGAGCAGGGGGCAAGATTAGCACTGACCATACATGAGAGGTGTAGTTGTACTGGTGTTTCCTAACGGGGACCATGGGATCCCACACGCCTCTGGAAGCATGACGCCGCTGCCACGTCACCCTGGCAGTCTTCGCTAGCGCAAACAGAAAGGCTCCAGGGCTGGGAACACACAGGTATGTCAGGGAAAGTGATATACCCACAGGGAGTCAGCCACCCACCCACACGTGTTGCATATGTATTAGCCACCAAAGACCAGGAAACACAAGTGCTCAGGAAATGGGCAAATAATAAAAGGAAAAACCAGCCCAAATCTTCCCGAAACTCTAAAAAAGTCGTCATTTAAATTCTCTGTGGAGGTTCAGCTCCTAACTCCCCTCCTGCCTTCACCTCTCCCTCTCACACACAGCTTATAAGCAGGCAGCCACTGGGTGCTGGAAGGAGCAGCTCACCTCTGCCCTAAGAAATTATCTCACCCAGCTCTTGTCCCTGTCAGTTGTACGGAACAGCTTTCCTGTACCCTCTTCTCCCTGCTCTTTTCCTCCATAAAACTGATAGGGCAAATAATCCTTTTGCTTCCTGACAAATAGCACCATTTGCCTCCCGTGTGCATGCCCCCTGCCAGATGGCAGGGTGAAACCACTATCTGCGCAAGGAAGCATTCTGGCTCTCTATGCACAGGAAACGAGCCAAAGAAAAAGGAAAAACACTTTCAGATGATGTGCCTCCCGACACAAACTGATGAAAATCCAGGAGACTGGTAGTTCAGACTCTTTGCACTTGTCCCTCATCTAATTTTTTCCTGTGCTTTGATCTGTGGGAGTAGAGGACTGCCAATCAATAGAGGCTGCAGGAGAAGGAAATGTAGAGGGCCAGGCTCTTCTGGATGCTGAACTAGTGATACAGCTCTATGTCTTTGCTGCTGTTTTCCAGTCCACAGTTGTTTTCAAAAGTGAATGGGGGAAAGGAGAGACCCCTTCCCACTCCTGATTGACAGGCCTTCTCCATAAGTCACACATCCACATCCAGAGGCGGGAGGGAGGCTGTTTGCCTCAATATTTGTTGCAATGTCATGGACAGTAATTCCTTGTTCCCTAACATCAGTCAGGATATCTGGGACTCGAGAGATGTTAAATCACGTTCTCGTCACAACACTGCGGTCCTTTGCTACAGCTGACTGCAATGGCTTTGGTCCTGTCTTCTCCATCTTCTGGTGAAAACAGCCAAAGCAGAGCCTGTCTCCTCTTCCAACCTGACCTTAAAGAATTCAGTCCAGATTCAGACCTGGATCCACAGCTTATGGCAACAGTGATTTAAGCTGATGCTGCTCAGTGTGTATACAGCAGCACCAGCAGCAGTGCAGACTAAGGGTACACACCTCAATTATACCCTTCAGTGTCCTGATTTAACCAGCTCCTAATCAGCCTGCAGGAAATATTCCATATTTGAGACTCACCTTTAAAAATAAAGTTACGGGCTCTGGTGGTGTGTGTGTTCAGATATGACTTTTTCCTGTTGTTACTGAAAGAAATTCAGCTTGAAAGACTCCTTCAGTTCACACTGTACCTGGGAGAGCAAGCGTAGCTTGCTTAGGGAATGTAGATCTCTGTATTCCTAGACTGTCTGGAGAAGAAAACAGCCTGGCAGCTTAAAATTTTGAATGATTGAACCTTTAACAGCAGTGAATGCAAAACAAAACGAGCCTGACGCCATTTTCTCCAGTGATGTGCCATGGCTTATTAGGAAAGGGTTATAAGCTGCTTTCCAGTGAACTTGTTCTCAGAGAGATAAGCTGACTAGTGGGAAATCAATCACTATGAATTTTGATAGCAGTGCCTGCTGAAGTAATTACTTCAAACATCAATAATTCTGCTCACCTGCCTGTGCAGTTTTCAGTCATGCTGAAGGTTAGATTAACGCCATGGAGCTCCTGGGGTCTTTTGTTTTGTTTTTGTTTTCCTATCCTTTTCCATCTACTTCCTTAAATATTTTTTTTTTAAACACTGATGTAATTGAAATGTCACGTTGCCCGCTCCTCTTTTCCCTCTGTCTTCTCACCCGAGTCATCAACATGAGTTTGCTCCTATCAGTGAAATTGTCTCTGCAATTCTGTGCGTGCAGGAGCCGCCGCTGATCCTTCCTGGCAGACTTACCAAGCGTTGAACGCTCACGTCGCGTCTCTCTTTGGCTGTTTATGCCTGTGTTTGAGTTAATATGTATTTAGAGAGAAGGTCGAAACCACCTCCGTGCCAAATGCTCTTCACTGAAGACCCTCACAGTGGCCTCTGTACGCTGTGATTTTAGTTCCCACGCAGATAAGCACGTCGGTTCAGGTTTTGCCACAGTACACAGACCGGGTGCACAGATAAGTCATAACTTAAAGTACATGTTACAAAAATGTTAAGGTGATACAACATCACCTAAAATGTCCCTGACTCCAAATTAATTACCCTTGAAAGCAAAAAGAGAATGGTTGGTACAGCATGTGTGTACATGCTTGCTTGTTCAGCAGATGGTAAATTAAAGAGGGCATTACTCTACAGAGAGGCCAAATATTTCATCCAGTCACTAAACACCATGATAAAATTATAACATTATCCAAAATGTGCATCATTTTCATTTTTAATATAATGTATGATCTGAGTTTTGGACTACTGTGCTTCACAGACTGCGACCTCCTCCATTCACCACATCTCTTAGGCTCCTGGATATCTCCTGCTGCCTTATGCTAAATATCCTCCAGGTCTCCCACTGCTGCCCCTTTTATACCCAAATTTCCTGCAGCCTCGGTAGTTCTGCTCTCTCTGCTGGAGCAGCAACACATTTATTACTATATTATTATTGTATTTCAGCTCCCAGCTATAGTAAATTCCATCCTGCTGTAACCCCTACCTCCATCTACCATTAGACAGCCTGGGATTCCCACAGACTTGGCAAATTTGATAGATTTGTTTATCAGCTCATCAGAACTGAAGCATGCGTGGACGTACTGGCTGACTGCAATTGAGAGCTGGCAGAGCCGGGGGGTACTTTTCTCACTTTCCTTTCCTTATCTTTCTCCATCATGTGTGGGGAGCAAACAACAGCGATATTCCAGATTATTTATTTGCACGTAGGCTTCATTCCCATAAACTGCCCACTCCTCTCAAATTAAACATTTTAAAAATTCCTTTTAATGTCAACTATACTGAGCTGTGAGGCCTAACTTACATTGATGTCCTTTGTTTATAACAGTGATTGATTGAACACACATCACGGCTTTCAGCAGAGAAAGCCCTCTGCAGACCCCATTTCAGATCCAGAAAGTGTCCTGCTGACAATTGCCCACATAAATCCAAGCAAGGAAAGAAGGAAGACTAAAAGGAAGTGCTTTCCTGTCTGAATGACGATTCAGACTCCCGGCAAAGGATGACATCCATCACTCTAGCACCACTTAGCCCATCGCTGCAGCCACGGTGGGAAGGGGAGGGAAGAGCCCTCGACACCACGGATAATCAGAACTCTTTCACTCAGGGCTCCTTACTTAGCTGAAGGCAGCCACACGTGAAAATAAAAACTGCACCTTTAGCTAAATTCTACTCCCATTATCTTAATACAGCTTTGCTGAAGTCAGGTAACCGAGAGCTGAATTTGGTCCGTATTGTCCATAATGACAAATCGATATTTGATGACCTCCTGTGAGAATGTCTATTCAGTTTATTAACAGCAAAGTGCTCTTGGTTGATCTGACAGTGTTTATCTCATTGTTATCAAACCTCCCTTGAAATTAACTGTTAGGAGAAAGGAGGACATCTCTCCAAAGAGAAAATGAAGTGAAAAAACAGAGAGGCTTTTAGTGACTGAGGAGAAGGGGATTTCAACGCAACCCTGGCCAGTGAACAACAGGTCAGCAGAATGGTTCCTAACTCCAGATTTTAAAACAGAGTTTACACTGCTCCAAAATACATTTTGGAATCTCAAACATTTTCCTTTCTGTCTTTGAAGTAGTAGGAACACCGCAGGGCAAAAGATCTGAGATCTGTGATGCTTGCTTGGTACTTTAAATCAGCAGGTTTAGTAGGGATCTACAAAACAGAGTGAAGAGGGAGGTGATTAAACCTCCAAGTGATGCCATTTATTCGGTTTCACCAAGAGTGAAGAAGATGATAAAGACTTTCAGCTGAACCTGGTGAAGATGTGTGAATGAGCACATTCAAGAAATGAAACTCAGCGCTGACAAATGCGAGGTACCAGAAGGAATCATCTGAACTCATCACCCACATTACTGGCTTCTAAATTATCTATGAACTCCACGGACAGTTCAGTGTGCAGCAGAGGCAATCTTCAAGATGAATTAAATATCAAGATATATGAAGAAAAGAACAAAGAACACTTGAAATACTATAATTTCATTATAGTAATCCATGACAACCATGCACAGGGAAGAATTTAGTTTGAAAACAAATAAAATTTGAAGGGTATGGCCGGAAGAAAAAAGTCAGGGGGCCAGTTTCAGAAAGAGCAATTTTTAGAAAACTGGAAACACTGAGGGGAAAAAAATGGCTTTTAAAGACTAAGTCTATGTTCAGGAGAACCAGCCCCATCCTGGAGGAGAAAATGCCATGAAAACGAGAAAGGGTGAAGGTAAGTTAAATTAGGAGATCATATTTCTCTCTCTTCTTCCTATGAGAAAAAGATAAATTAATTACTGGGTTGAAAAATGACAGTTGCTGGAAACTCACTATAATGACCAGATTACCTTCAGTAAAGGCAACAAAAGGTTGGCACCTACTAGTAATTCTTAGGTATACGTACCCACACACAAAAAGTACACAAATACCTACAAATACTCTTAAGGCTTCAAGAGAAGGTATCTGAAGATAATCTGAGTGAAACTGATAGGGACTAAAAATTAGACAGTTAACATGACGGCAAAGTGGAAGCACTTTATAAAGAAGAGTTAATTAACTAGTCAAAATGCTAGTCTCACAGTCAAGAAAGCTTACAAACTGGGATAAGAAAACAATGTTTGGTTTGATGGCAAATAAAGCAGTAATTTGAAATAAAAGCAACATATGGCAGAATGTAAGGCAGCAGTTACAGGTAGCAGTCAACATAAATGAAAGTTATGGGCCCTAAGTAACTGATAAGGGAAACTGAAGACATTAGGGGAAAATGCCTGTCTGACAGAGTTAAGAATGACAAAATGTAGGTGTCTGGAGATACTCTGGGTACAAAAGAAATCTGAAGAAAAGTGAAAGTGTGATACTAGTTAAAAGTGGTGAAATCGTTAATGCCAACTTAGTAAAACATCTTATAACCATTACTGTAGCTATTTAATATACCTGTTCTGAGTTGGCAATAATTAATTCCATTAGTAAATAATTAATATATCAGGGAGCAGGGACAAGTTCTGCGGGCCAGACAGCCTATATCCACAATTCTTAAAAAGCTGGCTTACAGACATGCCTGGCCTCCTGATGTTAATTTTTAATAGGTTGCAGAATATCGAGGAACTCAATATGACCGGGAGGCTCCTAGTGTTGAGTCGATAGACAAAAAGGGCAAGGGAGGAAGGAAGCGTTCTCAGCCTGGCAATACTCCTGGGATAGATCACAGAAATGCTGAATCAGCATTAAAGAATTAACGGCCAAGCAACACAGGATTATGGGGACAAAGTCTTTTTAAAGCAGTATGTTTTCATACTCTAATTAAATTACAAATTCAGTCGACAAAGGTAAATGAATACCTACAAAAAATGTGGCTTCTGTAGAGCTTGTGACTTATTACGTCTTATCATTGTGATTTAAATTGCATTATACATTAACAATAAAGTATCTATTCAATGGATTGAGGACTGTCTGAGGAATCTCAAAAGGCACAATGAACAGGGAATCATCACTTCGTAGGAGGATTTGGTGTGGGTTCTGCATAGATCATGAGTAAACAGAACCTGATTTTACATCTCATCACGGATGTGGAAAAAAATGCAAAATACTTGAGGTGAAGTTTGCAGAGATTGCTAGAGGAACAGGCATATAAAATGGATCCTATAAAGTGGATCACTTTTAAATTATACCTGTTCAAACTGTATATATTTTAATTTAGCCAAATATAGAGTAATATATCAAGGACCGAGGAACGCAGACCACATCTACAAAGCAAGAGACTGCAACTGGGAAAGCAGGCACCTCGAAGAAGATTAAGGCTCACTGTGGATAAGCACAACGATGGAAAAATGGGTGAGTGGAAGCCTGGAAAGTGAAGCAAGACACCCTCAAACTAGAAATGAGGCACAAATTATACTGCAAGTGTTTAACTACTGGAACAAATTACCAAGAGAAGCAGTAACTTCTCCATCTCTCACATCAAGAGTTGATGCCTTTCTGAAAGATATGCTTTCACCAAACACAAATTACCAGCCTCCACACAAGTGGAGGTCAATGATATGAAATAGCCTGTGTTCTACAGAAGTTTTCTCCATATGTCTTGCCATGGGGCACCTAGGAGAGACTATCTGCTCCACAGAGGAGAGCTAAGCAGGATGTCAGTGCACGGTCACATAACCAGAAGAACTAATGGACCCAGGCTGGCAACTGATCTGCATCTCAGGGCAACTTTCCCAAACAGATTTGCTGATGTTCAAGGAGGTGTGGCCTTCTTGAAGCACCGTTCTCCACAGCAGGTTCTCTAACTAATTTGGCACCAAATTTAATTAAGAGGAAGAAGAGGCACTAACTCTCTCTCAGTGTTAGTATGTGAACCATGTTTTCCTAGAAAACCAGAGTAGAAAAGATTCGATATTTGTAATTTTGCTTCACACCTACACTAAACCCCCAACAAAGTGAAATGGCCAAGGAGCGAGCATCATTTAATTTACTCTTACTGTAAATGCAAAGAAGAGGGTAGTACGGAGAGAGGTGGGCAAGAGGGAGGAGTGGGGCTTCAAGGAGTGTCTGAAGCCAGTATGGTTCATCCTGGCAACTCACACTGCCCGATCCTATTCAGCTCGACACACACCTGGTATTGCACTCATCAGCATGGGGCAACTGGGTTTGAGGAGTCCTTTCTCATGATGTTAGTCCCAAAGTAAACCAAGCCATTCTCCATCCTGCCAAATCATAGGCAGTTTCTGAGCGTGAAAGGAGTGCTGCGAGAAGGCACTGGAGAAATTTAATCATGGCTTTGAGCCTGAATCCTCACATTAAAGCAGATAGCTCATCAGCTACAGTAACACCGGCACCCAGGAAAGATTAATTAGCTCTGGTTTGGAATAATTTTTATACATATATAATATTATTTTATATGTATTTATATACATTCTATCTGTGTGCACATATAAATAAGTATATGTATATCTATAAAAGTGGGACCCTGGAAATGGGGAACACCAAAGCAAGAACCTCTGATAGCTGGCCAATGAAAACAAGTCCAGGAAAAGAGCACAAATAGGTGAGAAATTGTGAGAGAAAGAGAAAATATGAGTAAGGGAGAAAGGGAGGTGCTGGTTATGTGCAGAGAGCCTGTGGAAAAGGAGGAAGGAGATGTAAGGGGTTTGGAAAAGGGGTTTTGGCTGTAGCAGAGCATGGGGAAACAGAGGCAAAAGGGAACTACGGAAGGAGCTGAATATAAAGAAATGCCAGGGAATTAAAACAACAAACACCAGAAGGGAATTCACTGATGGAAAGACAGAAAGGGGACATGTTTCCCTTCCTGCTCACTGGTGTAACTTCTGCATTATGTCTCCTATCTTTTATTCTCTCTCATACACCTCCTTCTGCTCTTACCAGTCCCTTATAGATGTTTCTCTTTAGAAGCATTAACCTGCACAGGTTCCCTCACTATGCCCCGTCTCTCCGCTTCACTCCCACCCCTGCACACAGCCATGATAAGAGGAAAGACCTCTCACCTCTGCCTCTCCCCAGCGTGAGCTTTTGTCAGCTTATGAATCACTGCCAGGTACACAACACAAAGGCAGAACAATTTACCTTCAAAGAGAAAGCCTCATTCTGACAAACCCAAAGTTTGTTTCCACCACAAGATGTCCCCCAGGGGATGGAATTTAGCAAATCATACGCAGTGTAATATTAATTTTTGTGTGTTATTTCAAGCTGACATGCTGTCTGTTAGATGACTGCTTTTCCCTAACAGGATTATTCCACTGGGAAGAAAATTAACTCTTAATAAGCATTTCTCCTGTACTCTGTCAGGTTCCCATTTTCTCTCTTCTTCAGTTTCCCTTATATACTCTCTCCATCTGCCTTCCTCATCCTCTTCCTTGATGTCTATGTCTCACTTCCATCTTTGTTATCCTTACCTTCGTTCCTTTTCTTCCTCCATCCTGCCTCTTTCTCCTTTTTCCTAGTCTATGCTTTCCTTCTTTTGCTTTTTCTTTATTCTTTTATTTTGCCTTTTTTTTGCTTCTTTTTTGCCATTTGCTTGCTACCTCTCCTGTCCCGTTCAATCCATTCCCCACAACTTGCACCCGGAGAAGTACATGAGGATGACATTCAAGGTATTCCTGTAGCCACTGAGCCATAAGAGGAGCCAGCCAGCCTATTTAGAAACCCACCCGGCCAGTCCTATAGAGCCTCCAGGGTCACACTTTATTCTGCAGGTCAGTAATTTCAGTTCCCACAGCCCTAAGGGAACCAGCAGCCCCAGCACTGGGTGTTCCACATCTTTGGGGACCCAACGCAAGAATCCGACTGGGGCTACACAGCACTCCAGGCTTTGAAATGGATGTGCAGAGAAGAGATTGGGCAGGATTCCTTGCTCCCTAACTTCAGGTGACTTTAGGGGAGGTTTTTGTCTATCCCTGCTGTATATCTGTGCTATAATCAAAAAGAAGGGGGGGGGGGGAACATGACACACGGACATGACACTTCCAAAGAATGAATTATTCCATAATAAATAAGCCAATAAATAAATAAAGAGATTCCATAATAAATAAAGCCACTCGGGGTGGCTGTCAAAATAGCCTCAAAACCAGCTTAAATTAATAGCCTTTCAGATAGTAAAAGCTAGTTAACATGGAACACCTAAGATAGGGAGAAAATAGAAGGGGAAGTCTGCACGAAGGCAGAAAAATGGCAGAAACTGGAGGAAAAGCAAGAGAGATGGGGAAGCTCCCTTGTTTACTAGTGTACAGACCAAAAAAAAAAAATATCTTTGCTAAATCAGCAGTACATGGAGGGCCAAAGTTGCAGACAAGCTGAAGCCCCACAGCTCCCATTGATTTCTCCCACGTTTCAGACTGCTCAGCATTTCTAGAAGGCAGAACCCTAACACCTCTCCTGAGCTGGGAACTAATCTAAGAGACTTGCCTTTCACGGCTAGTGCTCTGGACATGTCACCCCCAAAATGCTGACTTCATTACATTTTGCACCTAACTGCTACTGAGGAAAACACTGGAGTGAAAGAGCAGAGAATTAACACTAACGGGGCTCACACAAAACCGGTCAATATCTGAGAAATGTGTCTCAGGCTATTTCCCTCACACCATTTTCCACTCCTATAATTTAATCTCCTGACAGCACGGACTGTCAAGGCCCAGCAGGGAGTGTGCACACACACACACACACACACACATGCTTGTGCGTCTGGCTGCCGGAGCGTGAGCGATTTAGCTCTACAGAGACGGACACAGCCAATTGCCTCTTTGCCAAAACTGAGAAGCACAGAGCCTTTTTCTAGGGGAGGGGGATCAGTGCTGCCTTCTGCAGCTGGTGGGATTTGGCATCTCCATCCATTTTTCCACCGCGTATGAAGACACGGGATTGAAATCATCAAACACGGAGCGCAGCCGAGCGCAGCGCTGCTTACGGTACAGTCTGCTCAGGTTCACATTCCAAAGTTCTCTACACAAGAAGCAGGTAGGAGAGAGGGTGACAGGCAGGAGATGGAAATGTCAATGAAATTAAAGAAGGTGGGGGCAAACCTAAACCTACACTTTACGCTACCAACAGTTCTGTGAATAATCAAGGCTTTCTATGTGCAACACATCCCAAATCACTGCAAAATTGGTATGGTTTATAAATAGCTTAGACCAAAACTAGTGCATAGGAATGATTTTCACTTGTTTTTTGGAGGTGAGGGACCAAAGGCAATGAGAGTAATCCAGTGTTAAAAAGGTTGACTCTGACTTAGAAACAGCATGCCTAATTGCTGACTGTATCAAGCATTTTCAATATGCACAAAAAGCGTGGGGCGTACAGCCTCCAGAATTCCAGATCCTGCCTCGAGGGTGGCTGGGAGAAGAGCTCAACAGAGATACCCTCTTCAGTTCTTTTGGTCGACAGAGTATTTGTGGCACAGTACCTGGGGTGGTAAACCTCCTGTGAAGTACAACATATATCTACAGAAAGAAAAGACAAGCAACTTCCAGACTGAATGTTTTCATGAAGAAAAGGGGATGTAAAATGCAAAAGAAAACCAGTATAGTGTGGGGTTTGGCTCTTTATTTTATTATTATTTCACTTGTGTAAAGTAGCTTCAAACCAGCCTGTGGGCTAGTAAATCAATATAGTTCTTTGCCCAGAGGTGCATTTGGTTTGGTTCCTGTGCCTTGCCTCAAAGCTATGCTGCCTTCTCACTGGTCTCTGGCAAGTGAGAACATGAGGACTTTTGAGGCGATTTCTTTAGGACATAATTGGGGATAGTGGCAGAGGGCATCCCAACGACAGACCCTCAACTCTGAAGCTCATCTTCTTCCTTGGCCCTGCCCAACCTGAATTTGATCAGTGTTCATTTACATGATTTATAAGGAATTCTGGAAATCTGATTTTAGCACAGTAAGAAGGTCATTTCCATTTTCTAATACTAGCTGGTGCGTATAACTGTGTGCTATTACCATCATAGCCTTATTGATTAAGTAACTTTTCTGTAATTGTATATTAATCGCTGCTTGTGACTTTATTATGTTCTTATGGGGTTTCTGCCATAAAAGAGATTTCATTGGAGATACTTTAGAAAGAAAAACAATAAAATGAAACTATTTGAGAGTCATGGATGCATCTAACTATTCTGTGGTCACATGTAATCTATTAAGTTAACACGTAACTAATTTGGAACATTAATATGACTTTTCTTTCTTTTAATTCAGTGTTAATAAGTTCACACAGGAAATGTTGGCCTTGGTTAAGAAGAACCAGCATTTGAAGGAAATGCAATGGCTGGAAAATATCTTAAAGGAAACAACAAGGGTGGGACAGTAAAGATTTGCCTCACAAGCAGTGGGCCAGTGCAGAAGCACGTACTGTGCACAAGCCCAGAGACACAAAGAATCATAGAAGTGTTTTGGTTGGAAACTACCTTTAAGATCATCGAGTCCAATCGTGAACCTAGCACTGCCACATCCTACATCACTAAACCATGTCCCTCAGAGCCACATCTGCCCGTCTTTTAAATACCTCCAGGGATGGTGATTCCACCACTTCCCTGGGCAGCCCATTCCAATGCTTGACAACCCTTTTGGTGAAGAAATTTTTTCTAATATCCAATCTAAACCTTCCCTGGTGCAACTTGAGGCCATTTCCTCTCGTCTTATTGTCTGTTACTTGGGCAAAGAGACTGACGCCCACCTCACTACAACCTCCTTTCAGGTATTTGTAGAGAGCAATAAGGTCTCCCCTCAGCCTCCTTTTCTCCAGGCTAAGCAAGCCCTGTTCCCTCAGCTGCTGCTTATTAGACTTGCAAGACACCCATTCTAAGTTTAATTTGTATTTCAGAGGAAGTGGTGAATACAAACAATAGCAGCGATTTCTCTATTAAACGTACCTTTCTGAAAAAAACTGGCACCAACAATGAACAAGTACAAGAGGGAAGAGGGGAAAAAAGAGACAGTGTTTGGGCTGGATCACCTTGCTGGGTGAAAGGAGCCAAGCCAATATATGTGTGTAAATAATTCAGTGTTTTGTGGGAAATTCTTCCCTATTTTACCTTTTCTCTCTCCATTTTAAGGCAAGGGGTGCTGCACGCTCTAGCAACTGTGATGACAGCAAAAGGTGTTGTCAGCAGCCAGAGAGACAGGTGAGCACCCACGCAGCCAGCAACTGCCTTCGACCTGTGTCATCACCTCCGTGCTCACCAGCCAGTTCCAGTCGATGGGGACAACTTACACCTAGCATGTCAAGGGGCACATTAATTAATTAATAATGCATAATCTGTACTGATCTGCTGATTAAAACACACCTCCGCCGCAACCTTTAAGAAAACATGACTCAACTCAGAACTTGCCAAGTCTTGTCCTCCAACTCATGCCAGTCACCTCCAATGAAGAGGCAATAGGGATCTACCGTTCCAAGCGGTGTGATATTTTTCCAGATGTATAGCTTCAGAGAGCTATACATTAACCATTAGACCATTAACACATTTTCTTTCTTCCTCATCCATGTTGTATACGCATGTCCTACTATAAATATAGGTAATGATGCAAGACTATGTCCCCTCAAATTTCCCTGCATTGTACTTGATTATATTTTTCCAGGAGCAAATGGAAAATGAAATTATTACAGAACAAAGATCCCAGAAGGGCAGGTACTTTTTGAAGCCTGACAGAAAGGAAGTAGGGGTGGTGGTGGTGGTGAAAGCAGGGATGGAGTAGGAGCACAAAGGAGAGAGGGAAGCTGAGCAGGTGACTCCAAGGGGAAGAACCAAGAGTGAGGAAGGATAAAAGAATGAAAAGCAGGGAGGAGAGCACTGCTAATGGAGACAAAACTGACGGGCAAAAGAATGTCAGCAGAGAGAAACATAGAAAGCAACACTTGCATTCAGGGAAAACACAGTGGAAGGCAGGCATGGATTTACCTGGAGAGGCTGAAGGGACTGAAACCCCTTTGGTTCTACTTTGCTCTGTGACTTTCCTTCCAAATAAAACTACTGGTTCTGGACCAAGCTCTCAAGTCTCTTGTCACAGACTTATTGACATGGCTAAACAAGACCTCTCCCCACTGCTCATTCAGATCAGGGGGAGGAATGTGAGGAGACAGAAAGGGAAGAGGCGACACAGAAAATGGAGCAGAGATGGGAAAAAGACAAAGATGGAAAACAGGATGATAGAGTGACAAAGCCATTATACTCGGGTATAGAGCACTTCACTCTCAGGAAAGTAGGTAATTTGGGGCTGCTCAATAGAATGATTAAGGAAAGATAAGGACTATTACCTAATCTAATTTATTTAATAGGGAAAATTGAAAAAGCTAAATAGGATGGCTAACTAAGGAAAATCAAAAAGGTAGGGGCATAAGGTATGCTTTGTACAGCTGTACAACAGAGGATGTTAGTCAGGTGCCTGGAGCCCACTGTGCACTATTGTGAGACACGGACCTCAAAATTCCCTACACACAAGGTGACCACCTAAAAAGCATGTAGGGAATGCAAAAGGCAAGCAATGGGTGGTGAAGGATAAGAGAAATTCCCCAGACGGACACAAGTGAGTGCACATCTATCTGCATTTTTTTTTCTACCATGTGCTCTTAAGCAAATATCTAGGAACAATGGGATGAAAATGAGCATAATAAAAACCAGAGTGATCTCCATGGAAGCTGTTCTTACTCCAAAGCCTGCCTCTGACCCACGCAAAAACTCCCTTGCTTCCATATGGACGTTTAAACCAAAGACTGTATTTGAGGAAACAATTGTGAAATGTGTATTACCTAGGGAAAGGACATGCAGTATCACTGGTCCTTAGAGAGGAACCTCCTAGATCTTGATAGTTCAGCTCTGATTGGCACTGTCTCCCTCTCCTCCTGCTTTCACACATAGGCTTGTGAATGATGGTGAGGCTATTAATCAGCATCGAGTCCCCAGAGCACCTCCTGCTCTGGAATGCCACTGATGAGCAGATGGGATTTTTGGCAAGAAGTGACCTGGCATGAAAATGAACAGAGGAGGAGAGTACTAGAGGGGAGCGGAGGGGGAACTGCCTGAAGCTCTCCATTTAAAAGAAAAAGAGAAAAAGAGGTTTTTCTTCTCTGCTGATACCATATTCCAGTCTACAGTCATATAAGGAATTATCAGAAGCCACCTGTGCACATTAACACAAGCCAATTTCCTTCCTTAAGAGCCTGGTATATCTATGTTTGTGTAGACATATCTAATTTGGGGGATTTCTAGGACCTACGTACAGTAGCTCAATACAGGTCAACCAAAAAGTGTTTACACAGGCTCTTGGGTAGGCTTTGCAGCTCACACTGATGTCCAGGCAGATGTCATGCCAGGGAGACTCTATCTGGCTATTTTAAGCTAGTGTGGCCACATCTTTATAAACTGCAGCAGTGGCAGTCTAGAAAAAATGCCTGACCCAAAGTCTTTTGAAGCCTATTGCTCATTGCCTTTCACATACCCTTTTGCTCAGAAGATAACAGACAGGCTTCCCCATGACACTCCCAAAATTCACATACAGGAGGTGTGGGCTCGCAAATCTTTCAGTCATGAAATGGGAAAAACACCTCAAGAAAGTCTTCCACATTAGGAATTACAGGAATTAGTGTCACTGTGAGCGCAAAGAAGATTCAGTTCTTACAGGTCAATGGACACTCAGTTTTCACTCTGTAAATCTCACTGGTGGTAGTGGAAGCTCAGGAGACACATCCCAGGTTACAATCTGCACTTTTAGAGTGCTACAATACCGAAAATCACTGTTACACATCTTGGATTCAAATGTGAATATAATATTTGAAAAAGCAACAAAGACTATTTTATCTTAGACTATTTATCATATTCTTTCCTTTTTGAGAAATCTTACATCTCGTGGAGTTACTAAATTAAAAGCACCATGGCAGAACGCAGAGTTAGTCTGGAACAAAGCAGTCTGTGTGCAGGCAGCCTACGAGATGAGCACCTGCTCAGGGATCATTAGTGAATGGAGATGGAAATACTTCATTGCCCCACGCTCCCACTTCACACGCACTTTGAAGAGACATGTGGTGCATCGTTTGGTGATGCACATGGCACAGTCATGCTTCTTTCTATAGCTCATGCCATACAAGGCTTACAAAACAATTTACAAATACTAACAAATGAAGTCCTGTCTCTACAACATCAGTGTTATAATCTCTCTTGATTTTATCAAAAGTCCCACCACTTTACTTGTTCTACTCTGTTTTATGTGAAGCCCTAATTCTCAGCACTCGTCTCATATGCAAGACCCGTAGCATTGGGCAGGGTTGGTGAAAATCAAATCTTATGATTTAAAAATCTGAAGGTAATTGAAAAACAGTTTCCACTTAAAAAAAGAAAAAGTCTTGCTTCTTAAGTCAATTCTCTTATTGCATGGCTGGCTTCTGATTTCTAATTCTTGGGCTGGTAAATTGGAACATTTCTCCATTAATGGGCAAGTAGTCTTATCCTTAGCTGGCAGATCAGAAAATTACAAGGCAGCACTAAACCTGGCCACAGTATAAGTGAGTTTTCAACACAGTTAAATTCCTGTTACATACTGTAGGGTTGAACTGTGCCTATAAAAAGGCCAAACGAGGCATTTAAGAACAGAGCGTGGGCAAAGTCTAAAGTAAAATCCAACTGTCTTACTCTTGAGTCCAGTGTCTCAACCAACAAACATGCTCTTGTCTAAACATAGAATTCAGCAAAAATCCTCCTTCTTTTAAACAAAAATCTGCAAGCCCACCTGCAGAGCTATTTGAGGAAAGAAAAACCTAGTAAAACCATCGGAACTCCTCATACCTAATTAGGGAACTGAAGAAGAAACAAAGTACATTTTTAGAGCACTTCGAAGATGTTGCCTGCTATTTAGACTGCAATAAACTAGGAACAGTTTCCTAGCCTGGGCATGAACAACAGCAGCAGTTAGAGACCTTCATGCTGAGCGCCAGTTCAAAAGACAGAAGCAGAAAACAGCAGGAGGAGGGAGCTGCCCAGGAGCTAAAGAGTTAAGCAGATTTCATTCCCATTCATTGCACATCCTTAAAAAGTCATTATAGATACATCTCTAGTATAGCTGGGACCCGGAGGCCTTTTGTTTAGCTTGCAGCGTAGGACACGAGATGGAGCCCACACCGTGTTGCTCAGTGCCTGCTGACCAGGATGATACGAGCTGTTTCATGCGGTGAGAAGGTTGCACATCAATCCCCATGAGTAGATGGCTACTGACTTTTCACGGACGATACCTTGCCACACAAACAAAGCAAAAACCACACACTCTCTCTTGTTTCGTCCTGCTGTCTGCCTCTGCCCCACCTCCCCCTGCATGGGACTGAAAGCTGGAAATCTGGAGGAACGGAGCACTTGGTTTACACCATCTGAACATGAAGGAAAAGAAACAGCAAAACACAAACTAAGCAAATGCAAAGAATAAACAAGCTCTCCCTAAAAAAGCTGCAAAAACAAAGAAGCCTTTGCAGGCAATTTAATTTCAACACCTATCTTAAGAGAATAAGAGGACTGGATGGTGTTAAGGTCCATAGAGAATAAGAGGACTGGATGGTGTTAAGGTCCATAAAGCAGATTATAAACAGTTACACGAGAGCAACACCATATATTGTAACATGCAATTTTATAGATGCCTTTGAATGAAAATAAAACACTGGGTAGTTGTGGCTCTCTTACATGTCTGCAAAAAGTCAGGAAAGAAGAGATCGTATCAAGGATTTATAAACCGCAGAGGAGCAAGAAGACCCAAGAGAGAAAGAGCTAGTAAACATTTTATTTTAAAATATCATTTTATTTGTTTCAAAAATAATTTGGCGGGTTACTTCAATTCATCTCCCGGTTAAACTAACAAGTAAGGCTTCTGTGAGCTTTCTTCAAACTGTAGCTGTTAGGTAACACAAAACACCCCTTGAGTAATATCTAATCAAGGCAGGAAACAGGGAGGGATATTGAAAACAAAATACCCCACACAAATTAGTGTGTGGGTAATCAGATGTCTTCTTTTCTCTTTCTAACCCCGGGGAAGAGAAGGGGTGAAAGAGATAAAGAAAACAAAACCAAAATTAAAGAGAACAATGTTTTTCCCATCCTTGCATCTGTCAGGACAAGATTAAGAGTTTTTCTTGGACGGTGAAGGTCAGGGGAGACAGCTACAACATACGGGTGTGAAACTCCAGGAAACCAAGGGTTCTCAGACTTCCCATGATGGAGGAGCTTGACCTCATGTACCCTGCATTGATCCACTGGCTTTTCCACACATAAAAAATGACCAGATTGAAATCAGGCAGCTCACCCAGGGGACTCTGCCTCTAAGCCACTTCTGTTTGCTCCCTGATCAGCAGACAAGGTACGCGAACTTGTCAGAGCAACAACACAGAGATTATGGCTGGGCTCACTGCACGTGACTCTTGTGCTTGTGCCTTTTGAACTGGGACGTTCACAGATCTCATCTCTTCACAAACCAAGCTGAACTCATGAGAACGAGCACTGAGTTTACACCAGATAAGGAGGACCTTTACAGACTGTAAAAAACGCTGTGTGAGCACAGAGCACCCCTTCCAAACAACCTATAGCTTCCTGGGATGTCACCGTAATCACCAACACTACACATATCGACCACACAAAACTACACAAAGTCACTGAGGACAGAGGCCAGGCCCTTCTGCTCCCAGAAGAGCAGCTGCTCACAAACCGAGCCAAAGAAGTTCTCGCTGAGTGAGACCTACAAAAACACAGGTAGGACGTTTAGCCTCTCTACAGTAGTTAGTGGCACCCACTGGCACTTCATTACAAATGCATTACTGGCTGTAAAATGGTGAGAG
This sequence comes from Tringa tobata, assembly GCA_033628505.1. NCBI lineage: Eukaryota > Metazoa > Chordata > Aves > Charadriiformes > Scolopacidae > Tringa > Tringa tobata. The sequence goes on from JAHREE010000193.1 coordinate 1,881,145, forward strand.
GCTGAGAGAAGCACACCAGTTTATTACCCTGGGCTGCATGACCTCCCTCCCCGTCACCAGAAGCATTGGAGGGAATGGCAATGGGAGAGCCAAAGGCTGCTGAGGACAAGATGGGATGGAGACAACTCATGCAACAATAGCACCGTCCCTCATTCCTTCTTAAACTCCTCCTCCAGGGGTGTCCACGGTGATGTGGCACAAAGAGGAGCTCCAGCACACGCACTGTTTCACCTGGTGGCTTTGTCTCCTCCGTGCAACCCCCAACAGGCACTCCATCTCAGAACCACAGCCATGGGCTCAAGCTGCGCACCCCTTGGAGTAGGGGCCTTTTCTGGCACCTCTGTGAAGAGCCACGTATGGCTATAGTACAGGACTGGCACAATGGTGGCACTGCCACTGGACAACTAAGGAAAGACCAGAAGCATCCAAGTACTTTAACCTGACTCCTGTTTGTCGTGGTGCTTTCCCTCTGATGCCATTTCATTACCCGCAAATCCAGTACTGCTGAGCTCTCTGCTGGCACGGGACCACTCAGCAAAACTTGTCTTTTAGAGCCTTTTGAGAGACAAGGAGTGGATGTAGGAAAAGGGCATTATTTTCTAGAAGAAATGTTAACCCTCAGCTGCCTCTGAATGTAGGGAAGGAACTGAAATACAGGGCGCCGACTATGGCCATCTGGAACGTTGGGACCGGGTTAATGAGAGGACAGAAACCATTCATGCATGTAAGGAATAAAATCTGTCCTGCAACGGAACAGTTTCACAGACTGAATCCCTTTTTAAGAAAGTAAGCTTATTGTTCCCCTTTTCAACTATGGGAAACAATAATCTTTCATCTTTTCTCTCTTCCTTTCAGCTTCTCTTTTTCTCCCCACCGGTGGCTATTTTGTGCCCACCTCGCGCAAAACCCTCTGACTGTAAAAACAGAAGGTTGCAGCAAAAATACAACTGGCACCGAGTGCCGATTCCCTCATTTCCTCCTCTGTTTCTTTCTCTCCATGAGTCAAGCTCTTGCTCCCTGCTTCCACACATGCCCACAGCACGGCACAGCACGCTTTTACATAAAAGCAACATTTTGTTAAAGCAGCCCAAATTCTTAGTGAATTCCTATTGCAGCTTTTACCCTAACGCTACTCTCTTGTCCTAAACCGCGTAGCTTTCATGTAGCTTTTCTCTAGGTAGTTCCCAAATTACAACACTTCCTAACTGCACCATATGGCTGACAAGGGACAGCCAGCCACAGGTCACACTCAGACAAATTCCAGCAAAGGCTTAATCTGTGCAAAGAAACATTTGAGAACCTTTTATTAACACTGCTGTTTGCGTTAAGCTAGGGGGTCGCAACCTCAAATAACAGGAAACATTTGCCAAGGAGGCAAAAGACAGGACGAGCAGCCTAGCTGAGGTCTAAATCCTCACTGTTTGACTCCTGATTATGGTTTCAAAGCCTTCATGCCCCTTTTTTTAACTAGCTTTTTACACCTACTAGTCCTACTACTAAGATTAATTTCCTTTAATTCCAACCAGCCGGCTCAGTATTCCCGACTGCACTTACATAGGAAGAGGGAAATATGCAATGACAAATCTGTCCTTTTGTTGTTCATGTCATTTCAGCTTTCACAGATGCCAGTCCTCAATATCATATGGAAGATAAATCATCATCTCCCAGGAGTCCATAAGAACAGAGCCAAGAAGCTTATTCACTAGAGACCTTGTTTATCTCCAGTTCTGATGATTAAAACGGTGAGCAATGCATAGCAAGGAGAGACTGATGCAATCTGGGTTAAAACCAATATTCATTAGGTGACAGTAATGACCCTCACTCCTTCAACAGAAGCGTACAGATGCTGTGGGTCAGAGTGTTGCTTTACTCGTGTCTTTTATTTCAAATGAGATAATGCCGGTGAAAAGCGCTATGCTGACAGTCTTGGAGATAGAAGTCCACCATCTGCACATCACAGGTAACACAGGAAAGTAACAGCAGTGATCAAACGTCTGGAAAACATGACCAAAGGGGTCAGATTTTGAAGGGAACTCAGGGTGGTTAGTCTCCAGGAAGCTGAAAGGAGATATAGCAGCCTTTGGACATGTGAAAAGTGGCTGCAGAAAGGCAGGCAATAAGCCTTCTTCATAGGGAACAGGACAAGAAATCAGTTTGAATTGATTGTGGTGAGCAAGATGTGGGTTAGACCTTAGGGAACCTGTCTCCAGCTGGGGCTGACCATGGAAACAGACTGTCTAGGCTGACTGCAGGGCTTCCAGGGCAGAGCAAGTCATGCAAACACCTGGCAGAACGGATGTGAGTGTGGCTGGTCCTGCCTCCGTGCAGAGCGATGGCCTGCCTGGCCAGCAGAGATATGATCCAGGCCTTTTTCCTGTGACTCTCAGATGCCATCATTACAACCTTTGCCTTGCCAATGTGCTTGTACCCTCAACTGGAGATGCCAAACCCAAAGTTTATGGGCTATCTTGCTGTCCATACCATTCAGTCCATGGTCACACTGCTCAAAGTGCCGGCAGAAACGCTAGCCAGTGCAATTTGCACTTTAGTGTTGTTGGCATCTGTCTATTTGCAAAAGAACTCAGATGAACTAATGCACAATATGGCTAGTGATCATTACAAAAAGCCTGAAACAAACCAGAAGGGAAAGGAAAGGCTCATGATGCAACCAGGGAGAGTTAAAGGACACCTGGACTCCAGGGGCATTCAATCCACAGTTTGGCCCAATAAAATTGCTGTGCACAGCTGAGAAAGAGACTTGCCAAGAACTTCTCTGAATGTGTCTAGTGCTTTCTTATAATCAGGGCAACTTCTGATAGCTCTGAACTGCACTTTTACCCTCCCTTTGGTTATGTCCCTTGTGCCTAAAATCTGAGCTGTAAGTACCTACAAGCCAGCAACTCAACTTTATGCCAGTTGCTTGGTTACAAAGACTTGCTGGTCCTTTTTCTCTACAGAAGGTAGTTGGAGAGACTTTAGCGATCACTTGCAGCTGGAAGAACAGTGGTTGGCAGTGGAAATACTGGGTACACCTACCCATGTCCTGTGAGTGTGCAATGGAAAAAAAACTGATGAGAACACAAGAAAAGCAACTTGTTAGAGCTCCCATTTGACTCCAGAAATGTTACCGTCAGCCTCCACAAAGTAAAAAATTCCTTTATTTTTACCAGTGCCTGGTAAATCCCTGCTGTGATTGCCACTGGGACTCAGTGCTCTTGGAAGCAGAGCGGTAGGAATAGTCTCCGTGATCTCTGACCCAAATTTCTCTGGCTTCCAGACACTATATTCTGCCTTCTGACCACAATATGTTGGGGGAAGCAGAAGGAAAACAGAAAGATGTTGGTGTCAGTGACAATGGTCTCTTTGCTGAGAATGATGAAAAATAAAGAAGATGGCATTGACACATCATGACTACAGTGATGATTATTTTGCCTGGAGTTAAACAGAGAAGGGAATAAATCAGTCCTGTCACTGACAGGCATGACAAGAGGAGTCTGTAAAGCACATGTAAGTAGCACTCAATTTTCCATTTTGACTATTTCTCATCTTCCAAGTTCCTCCACCTCTGAAGTTGTCTGTGAGTGCAAAGAGAAGTGGCGCTCTCCAGTCAAGGATAAGCTGACAAAGTTAATTTACTTTACTTGCTCCCAAATCCCTGATTCATCCACTGCATCTTAAAAGGCAGTTACTAAGCCACTGGTCTAACTAAGACATTATTGTTATTAAAGCAGAGTCTTTGGCATTGTGGTGCAAATTAGCATAACGGCATCACACCCTGTGGGGGCATTAAAACAACTGCTTTTATCATTCTAGTTTAGGTCTTCAGAGATGGAAGCCTCTGATTGTGAAACTGCTCTCAAAAGTCTCATTGAAGTTATCCTGCTGTGCCCTATTAGGATGAACCAAACTCCAAAGACCAAATTTGTGATTTTCTTCAGATTATACCGAAAACATCCAGCATGTCCTAGCTCTCTTAAAACGTTAATTTATTTACAACTACCTTGCTTTTCCAGTCCTGTAAATACATTCCATCACAAAATGATAATCCCATTGGTTACGGCGACTTGCAGCAGGCATAAAGCCAGTATATAAGTGGTTGCTCCTCCACTTGGTAAACTGCCTAAAATGCAAACTGAAATTATTCTTGTACACAACTGCAAGAGACTAAGCTCCAAATCAGCAACTTTTCAGTTGCTAAATAGCTACATATTATGCACACACATGCCATTGTTTGTGGTTGGTTTTTTTTTTGCAAAGAATAGGAATTCCCTCCTCTGAGTGCATGAATGTGAGGCTCCCTGCAGCACAGTGAGACTGAGAGCTTCCTGCTTACAGGAGGGTCCAACCCTATGGAGATGCCCTAACTATACCATACAACTGGGGAAGCTCCTGTTCTTTCTAATGACAAGGCATTAGAAAGAGATGGTCCACGTTAATTACCTGCGAGTAGACTTGGTTTGCAAACATACTGGACAACAGCACAGATACAGGAGTTGGCTCTGTCTAGATCTATATAAATCCAACCAGCTTACCAGCAGGGGTAGCTATCATGCAAACACTGTTCTGCTTCCAGAACAAAACTGAATCTGTGCATAGCTCAAAACAAGGTCTTCTCTGTCCTTTCAGTTGTGTAGAGGATCATTCCTTTCTTTGCAGAACATGTCTCTGCTGGTGGAGCAGCCAAGAAACCTTCAAACACAGAAGTTTACCCTGCAGGACAAGGCCAGTCATAACTGCCTTCCCAAGACTCACTATGCTCTTTTTAGGCAACTCTTCCAGCCCAGCTGCTCTGGGAAGTTCTGCCCAGGGGTGGGATATCCACCAATAAACTTCCTGTTTCACTGGGTCTGTGCATCTCTAAGCTCTATCTCATACCTGGGTAGCAGGTACTGAGCAGGGCAGACCAACAAACTTGGTCAAAGACACTCAAGCCGGGTTCTGGAGCTGGTTCACTTTTGAGAGTGAAAACTGTAATATGGTCTGTGGCTTTCCATATCTGGACTACATGTTAAACAAGATATTGGGGAGTTTTCAAGAATTCAATTAGCCTTGATACACTGGTGCAATTAGTAGACTAAGCCTTCAGTACTGTTCTCCTGACTGTTTTAGCTGTATCTGCTTCAAAACAGTTCTTTTTCAGGCCAGACCAATTCCAAAGAGAAGCAGGCCCTTCGATGTAGGGATTTGTCTTGAAGCCTAGCCCTTGGATCTTGCTGAGTTGAAGTGGTTAAGAATAGCAGCCGCAGCATTTCTAACTCTGGCCTGGGGACTCCCTTTCCACTGCAGTGCTCCACTTCTCAGTGCTAGAGTGAATATCACTTCTATTCCTGGCTTTTGAGCGAGTCTCCCAAAAACACTGAATTCCAGCTGTGACACTACCGTACTGGGTGGCAAACTCCAGCACACAGGTTCCCCAGAGATGAGCCACAAACCATGTGTGTCTTGCTGAGCCATCAGCTCTTTGTTTGCAAAGAGCTGCCTGTTCAGAGTGCACGTACTCCCCACCTAAAAATACATTGCATGCCCTCTTAAAATTACCTTTTTCCTTGGTAGGCAGTTGCTGCTGCTGCTGTCACAAGGAAAGAATGCACTCTTCAGAACTGGGGGAGCTTATGCAGGATGGCAAATTGGGAGGAAGAGGTCCACAAGCCACTCTCTTAAAATATGGTTTACAGTTGTGAAGGAGACTGAAAAGACCAGTAGTGCAGAAGCTGAGAAGTGGTTGATGTTACGTATTACACATAGTCCAAGATGACTAACAAGTACCGTTGTAGTCCGGCTAAAGAGGACCACAACAGAACATGTATCACACGAGGCTAAATACCATTTCCACTCTAATTTGAGTGTTTGGATGAGAACACCATACTGTGTGCTTTCCAAGCTGTTAGACAGGTGATACAAAGTAATTTTTATGCTTCTCGTCCCTGCTCTCCTCCTGCCTTGCAGTTATGTAGCTGAAATACACTGTTTTCCTGTTCTGACTTTACAAAAACAACCATGAGGGGCTCTAGATCGCATGTGCATCTTGCAGCCCTAGCAAGCTTTTGCAACCCCCAAAAGAGCCAAGGAGGTAAAGAGGCAGTATGTCCTGTCCCTTTCTTCAGCTCTCCTGAAGACAGCCTGAGCACACCTGAGAAGCTTCCTTAAGAAAACACCTCTCACAGACTAGCAGCAGACCTACCACCCAGTGCTGCCAACGTACCTCTGGAGCCTAAAATCCATGATCAAAACAACAAACACTGGCCTGTGGTGTCAGCTCTCCAGCTACTGTAATGACAGCTCAGAATGAGCTGGCACCACATACAGCCTTGATGTGAAGGTAGAATAAAATATGAGGCGGGAGGTGAGAATATCAAAAGGAAACATGAGAGTATGCTATGCAAGGCAAGGCTCTTTGAAAATATGCTGAAGGATTGCGTGCGAAATAAGAAAGGTTTTCAACTTCCCACTGTGAAACCTCTCTCTCTTGCCCTGCGACAGGGGCTCAGTAGGGACTGACCCAAGCTGGGTAATTTCCACCCTATTGCCTGCACAGCTCGCTCCTGGACTCTGACAAATGATCTTTATGATAGCCTTGCAAAAATAATGACAAATGAAAAACAACAGCAACCCAGTCGAAGCAGGGAAATGCTAAATTCCTGCAAAGTGTGGTAGGCAGCACTAGCAAGGACAAGGTCTTTCTACTGATGGAAGACCATCAGTAGAAAGGTGAATGGGGCAGGTGAGCTGTGTATGTGGAGTCTGAAAATGAAGAAAAAAAGAGCTGGGTAGGAGGGAGGAGAACAAGGGCAGGGCTGATGCAGCCACACAGCCTGATTCATTTAAATGGTAGCTACAGCGGCATAAACCTGAGAAGTAATGGAGTGGTGAGTCAGTCCCTTGTAATTAGCCCTAATCAGCAACATAGCTAAAGACAGAGGGGGGTAGAAATAGCAGAGAAACTTCTGTCCTATTTACGCTGATGCAAATCCATAATGCTTAGTTTTAAAGAAATTCATCTTATCAGTGTTTTGTTCAGAAAGACTAAATAAACCCCATACTGTATAGGCAAAAGGCTTTGCAAACCCCATGGAGAATCCTACAAGCTTGCCATTATCCTTTCACAGTGCAGCCACTTTCAGATCTTCAGGATTAATATCATGGAGGTTTCCATATTTTTAGTAGTATTGCAGGAGACATCACAACTAGAAAGGAGGTTATTTCTCACGGCACAACATAACCACTAAAAACCAGCATCAAACTATTTGCCATTCAATATAACCTATTTACTTGACAAGTTAAATGTTTCAATATAAGTTGAGAACTATATTTCTTTGAAGATAGATAGATTTTAGTGGGAAATTTTTGTCAACAGCTATTTTACAGAAAAGAGATGGTCCTGTGAGTCAGGACACTGGCCTCTGGGAACCTGAATTCACACTTCAACTGAGCACAACGAGTTTGATAATTTCATTCTCAGCCCAAAAGAACATCAATACATCTTACACGTTCTTACCCAATATGAATGGCAACTTCTCCTCAAGACCTAAGAGTGGAGCACCGAAGCAGTTACGGCAAGTGAAATTGCCTGGCAGATTTATTATATTTGCAACGGGGTCTTTCATCTGTCTACCACATGGCAGCATACCAGTGATATCACCTCTGTTCTCTAGCTAATTGAATGAGAACCAAACACCGTCACGATGTACTTGCCAAAGGAGAAACACCTTTCATCCCTAATTGGTGATGAGGCCATTCCACCTCTATGATCCCTCATGGATGCTGAACTACAGTCAATGTTCTACTATCAGGAGTAACAAGGGAGAGAGGTTGAGTTATCCCAGATAATGCAATATTAGTCTTGCTAAATCAGTGAGGAATGTGATACAGAAACATCCTGGGTTCTCTGTATGGAGCCAGCTTAAGTCCAAATAGGTTTATTAACTCCAGATGAACGTTAACCCTCCTGGACTAGATTACTTGCCACAGAGTCTCTGGGGTGGGCTGTATGTCCATCATGGTTCATAGCACACCTAGTGCCCAGAATCTTTGTATCAGGCAGAGGACGGAACTTCCCCATTCCTCCAGCGTCAGCTGTGTATGGAGCTCAGCTGGGGCTGGAGTGGCTGGAGCTTCTAAAACCAGCTGGATCCACAACAGCTCCATGCAGAATTGCCCTCCTGCCACCACTCCCTTCCCCACTTCTCCCAAGTCCAAGAGCAGCCCAGAGACACCCAAGCGATTGCGCTCTTAGTGGAGGAGATACGGCCCTGGATGTAATGCAGCTTCATGCACAGAGCACTGTGCCTCACGTAAGAACCTTTCTGGCTTCAGGCTGCCTCCACATCCAAACCATGGAGAACCAACAAGCCAGGAAACACCGTCCTACACGTTCACCCTCCATCTTGCAGCAAGAGAAGCAAGGCTGGGCTCTCCCAGTCACTGAACTCACAAGGGGAAACGGGAGCTTTCCCAGACTGCTCCATCCATGCTGACAGACCCCAAACAACACCCGCCAACACACAAAGCAGAGCCCAAACTTCTCTCAAAAGTGGAAGAGAAAAGTAGAAATGATGCTGAGGTAAAGGTGGAATTTATCTCTTGGGAAGTGGAAAAATCAGCACAGTGCGTTCCTTGCTGTCAAACTCATCAGCACTGGGAAGGTATCTGCTCCAGAAATGCTACCCAAAGGCATTTATCTCACAGTTATGAGTACAAGCTAGTAGCCTATCTTTGGATGACAGTTTTTTACAAAAAACACGCCCCATCCTAGCAGAAGGTTAGAGCAGAGGTGTGAGGGGAAAGAAAGGAAAGGGAGCAACAGAGCAAGGGAGGCAAATGAAGGGGCAATTTTTATTTTTATTTTTTCAAAATCAATTATTATTCCTGACTTACAGCCTTCAAAAATCAAATGGGCTCAATGGTGCAGGCCACCTGCTGAGCCAGAGAACGTCACGCCAAACTGACCTCCAAATGTGCAGGTTATTTACAAACTAATGGAGGCAGCAAGCAATTCCACTGTTGCAAGGGCTCTTTCCAGCAAAAGGCAGATCAGAAGATATCACGGGCTGATTTAATAGATCATCAAAGGCCAGTGATTGAATTATCACATCGGACATCAATCTCACTCCTCGGTCAGTCTTTATTACAGAGAAACAGTTATAGAAGGACCTCTGTGAAGAAGCTGGAGAAAGACCTGCATTTCAAAGCAGTGGGTGAGTCAAGGTGGTGAAATTATAGCCATGATTCACCAGAAAAGAAAACTATTCGTTTTACTCGGGAGGAATTACTGACCAACCTGGGCAAAAAGGGAGGCAGGAGAGTGGGGTGGCGAGGGGAGCAGGGCTTAACTGTTCTTTGGGCTTTTATCAGTGTGTAAATTATTTTCTTCTCCTTTGCTAAACACTCAGCAGCATCTTTGGAAGGACTTGTAATGGAGTCTCCTGCTGGAGAAAAGGGAAACTTAATTCCATTTGAAACCCATCTTCCTTCTTTCTAATTCTCCTCATTTAAACAGGAACAGATGTCAATAACAAATGCATCTCTGTCTCTTAAAAATACTTATTTCCTGCTTGGGCCCCAAGCCTGGGAGATAACAAATGTTCTCAACCACTACCGGACAGTGAAGCTCAGAGGAAGGCCTTGGGGAGGATTAGACACCAAATGTCACCCGTCCTGATTATCTCCCCACCACTGACTCCCACAGAGAGCTTGCAGAGAGAAGGTTGGGAATGGGATTCCTGCGTTGGGTAGGAAAAGGCAGGCTAGGGAATGCAAAAACAAAGATCTCAAACAGATTAAGGCAATCTTTCCACAACAAATGTGATATTTTGATTGGACTGGAGCTAGTCCCGTAAGAAATGGTAAAAGAGGAAAATCAGAGCCATTTGAGGACCTGGGGAAAAAGCGCAAAACTTTGAAGGTTTCTGTTTCTGACCTGCTATATTTCACCTCCTTGTACAACAGTTTTCTTGTCTCCATGGTTTTTTAAGCCAGGGCCTAGAGGGTGATTAAAATGATGTGCATTAGTGCAGCATTTACTCTGTAAGCTACCTGAAATACCCACTCAGAGATGTGTAGGTGTGGGGATTGAAACAGCAGAAGCAGGTTTTGAAGGACTGCGTTTGGCTGAAGTTTCAGATGGGAAGTCTCAGCCTGGCTTTTGGCAGAGTGCAGCTTCAGGAAGGCTGAGACTAAAAAGTTTTTCCTACGGGATGCTGTACGCTGATAAAATGATGGCAAAGTGTGAGGATCAGGGGGAGCCTGGTCACAAGTCAGTAACTAAGTCTCACTTCCCAGCCCTGGCATTCAAGCACCAAGGACCAACCTGGGATATTTTGTGGCAAAAGAGTAAATATAGAAAAGTCTAACAGTATAAAAGCCTAAATGGAAAAAGAAAGCATCATTTTTACAGGATGCTGAAAGGTCATTTTGTCCTTTTGCCTGTTGCTTTTGTGACTTCTAGTTCCTCCGAACCCTGACAACACAAGACAGAAGAGTCACACATGTAAAACACGTGTGGTTTTAAAAAGAACAAAACAAACTGAACATCAAGAACTTCTCTGGAAAAACTGGAAACCTAGAATGAAGTTGAAGAAGAGATAAAGGATAAATACACCGTGTTCCGCCTCCCTCTCTCCTCTTCCCCCAAGCACACCCGACAGGAAGAGGCAGGTAACAGACTCTGTCAGCTCCTCATCCACACACTCATTTTTGATGGCAGAGAGAGAAATTAGAAATTCAGCTTTCACCCACCTCCACCCACCTACTGGAGCTGAAAGCGATAGTTCAAATTAAAACGATGATACTTCCTTTTAGTTTCCAGGGGGGTGGAGAGTTTTGGGAGTGGGAGAGCAATTTCACACTGTCTTTTTTTCTGTCTTTTTTCCTTTTTTTTTTTTTGGACCAAGTGTGAGACAAAAAAAAGCTGTATTTGTTTTGTTGAGTTGTGAAAGGTGTGGAAATAATCATTCCATGGGATAAGTAAAGAGCTGCCTCCCCCTTTCCATCAAAGCTACTACACCTACAGCCTGTGAAGAGCAGAAACCAGCAAGAATTGGGTTATGGGAGTGTGAAGGGCAGGAATACCCTGTTTTTAATTCAGAAGTCGTCGTCTCTGGCAGTCTTTTGCCTCTCTTGTCTCTGCTGGTCTCCATGGCAACAGCAGCCCAGCAAAAGCATCCTTCTCTCGCGGGCTCCAGCACAGATGAATTCAAGCAGGGGTCAAAATCAGCCCCTGCTTTCAGGAAAGCAAGAAAACATGCCGTCTTCCTTCCTCTTCCTTTCCACTGCCATCCTCTTTTCCGATTTTTTTTCTTCTTTTTGGTGCATTTGGGCGGGGGCTATCCTATCACATTTGTTTTTTTTCTCAGAAAACAGCGGAGTGAAATCTGTTTTCTTTTCAGGCGTCTCTCCAGCCAGCCCCATCAGCCATATTGCATGCCAGCCGGGAGGTTCGTGAGAGAGACACGCCGAGAGAAACCCAGGCCGGGACATCACGCTCCAGCCCGGCTGCCAGGACACTCGTGCCTTGCGAAATTCTGTGGAAGGGCTGCCCAAGCAGCACCCTCCCTGGATTTACGAATAAAAGCAGGGGTGAACTGCTGAGCCATTAATAAGTGCCGCATTGTTCTTTGTTATTTAAATAACTCATTTGAAAAGCCAGGCAGCTCACTTGGCATTGTCCAAACTGACAACAGAAATTTGTTCTTCTCTATTCTCCCTTTGAATTTCTTCTGCTGAAAATGTTTCACACGTGGTCAAAGAGCAAAAGCACTACTGGAAAACCTATTCCAGGGACGAGTCAGTCATTCAGCTGATAGCTGCAACCTTCATTGAGTGAAAAGACACACTCTGCTTGGACAACTCTCCGAAAGAATGCATTAGCCATAATCAGAATCAGTTTGCAAACAGAAATGAACCATATTCACTAAATATTTTATCTGGAGCTAAAAATTCTCCCACTTCTTTTTCTGACTTCTTTGGGTTTGATAACAAGCTTTGCTTGTAGAGACATAAACATAAATGGCTAAACAGCTCAGTGTTTTCTGAACACCTCTGTCACTACAGGGCATCCATGAATATAATTATAGGAGAACATTAGTCCTGCACCCAAAATACATCACCCTCTGCTGTTCAGTGCCTTGCTTTACCTAAAAGAGTCCTGGGAGAGAAGACGGTGGCTAAATTGCACCCCTTGCTCTTCCATCTCTTCCCTCGCTTTTCCACTTTGCCTTTTATAAACTCACCAGACCTCTTAGTCCCTACCACAGCCTCTTACTTTGAGTTGGTGCTATGGGGAAGGCTGAAGTCAGAAGGAATGTCTAGCTCTGCCCTGGCTCCAAGGATGAGCTGTTTTCTGTCCCACCCTTGATCCTTGCTTCTCTTGCTGGGATGGGCAGGAGAAGCTGCCGCTGGGACTCGGGAGAGCCTCAGGCCAACTCGGAGTCACACGTCCACATGACAGGGAACCACCCCCGGGCAGCAGGAGACTAAAAACTGTGAAACAAACATTTTTAACGCTGTCACCACACATGATGCTGTGAGGCTCTGCTGCCAAGAAGCGTGGTACCTGATGGCATCCCGGAGTCTGGTTCCTTGCTGGAGAGCAAAGTATTTAAATGTTTCTGAAATGCCTCCTGCCCTCTCCCCTTTCCAGGCTGGGAGGTGCTGCCAGCTGCTTCTCCCCATCCTCTCATCAGCTCCAGATGTGCTGCTGAGAGGACGGTGCTCTCCCACACCAAAAAGAGAGGAAAGCTGTCAGAAATACAAGCGTGGTCTTTAAGTGGCTGTGGGCCCTACCCACTCTTGCTCTGTTCCCACTCATTCCACCCGCTCCAAAACTCGTTTTCACATGTCAAAACCACTCCTACTCCACTTCCACAGGTCCCACGTAGTCTTCCTTAGCTTCCACCTGCCTCCCCCTTGTTTCCTTTCCGTCTCCACTCACCCGACCCACTCCTGTTCCACTTCCGTGCGTCATCCCACTTCTGGCATGGGGAAGAGTTGACAAGCTTAATGCTGAGCTATTGCAGACTCTCCCCGCTCCCCTCCCTTCTCCCTTTCCAACCTTGCACGTATCTATTTATATTGATGATATACTTTAATCTCCCCTTAAGTACTGTCTTGATGGCCTGTTTCTCTAACAAGCATGCATAACTACTGATTTTGATTACCCGTCTGGTCTCTGCTTCACAAGCAACCATCACAGCTGAGACTGTGAGAACATTTTGGAAAAGCTTTTAAAAAGCCAGTGTTTCCTTAGCCCAGAGGTCACTGCATGAAGCCCCAGAGATACCTTTACAGCATTAAAAACAAGATGATCCCGGAGCTTGCATGAATTTTCAGGGTTTGGGTAAGGGCAACGATGCTGCGAGAGAAAGTAAACAGCTTTGTTTCCCCAAGACAATCAGTATCAAACAAAAACAAGGTGGGATGAAAGGGGGATGAAGGATAAGAAGGATTGTAAGAAATTGACAGGGTCTTACTCCCTCACTATACAGCTATATGTGTGCATGCTACACTGAGGTATGCCTTTGACTGCTATCTAGCGTACCAGTTAACCTCAAGAATAAGAAAGCCTTAGATGTTTGGACAGTAAAGCCTTCACTCACAGGTATCCTCAAGCTGCAATGGAAACAGATATCAATTTATCTCAGCAAGTTTTATTGTAAGAGACGCAGAGATGTAGAGATGTCCTGAGAGGGTGTACTGAAAGACAGGAACACACACAAACACACACAGTGTTACCTTTCACTTTTAAATAATCACAACAATATGGTGAAGGTTTTAAATCGTCCTGCTGTTGAAGGGAGAGGTGAGCTGACTGGAATGAGGTTGACCCAGGAGATGAATTTAGAATTAGAAGCCGAGATTAATATGTCTGTTCTTCTGATTTCCAAAGTAGAAAACAAGGTGGAGAATGAAGAAAGAGGGAGGCTGGAAGAGAAGTGGAGTATATAATTGCCTAATTAACAGGATTTTCTCCACTGATTATAATCACTTCCAAATTAAAGAGAGTTTAACTGCATCATAACCAAAATTTTTCTTATGCTTTTTTGCATTAGAGAAGTGCCAGCAGTGTCAATAAGACCACTGCAAGGTTGGAGCTCCAGTGACAGAGCTCTCATTAGTAACCTGGGGCCAAATTTTCACAGCTGGCCTAACCTGGCACAACTCCAGCGAAGTCAGCACATTAAATATGACCTCGAGACTCACTCGCCTACTGTGCTGTGGAAGAGGGAGAGTGGAAATGCAAATCTTATCTGGGTTGTTTGGCAGTGTCCAAGAATGTTCAATCAAACTGCAGAAAGTATTTCAGCAATTATTCTGGGAAAAGATACTCGGAAAACCATACGTTATTATGCTCTGAGAGGAGAGAAAGGGATATGCTTTTCAAGGGAACAGCTCCAACTCCCTGAGATGAAAATTTCATGTTATGCTCCAAACGGCAGCATTTTCATGCATGTTCCTTTGCTGCTGCAAACTGGTATTTGGGCATCCAACTTTGGATTAATTGCATATTAAGACACCATTTATTTATGTAAGTGAAAACATCCGGTAAATTTACACGCATTACCTTTCAAGCCTAGTCTGGTGTTGCTTATTTTTTCAAATGCGAGCAGGTTGGTACTGACAAACCTCTTCAAAAGTGTCTTTCTGAAACTTCACCTTAGTTTGGGAAAAATTAAAAAAATGGCCCCAAAACAGTTGGACATTTCCTTACACCAAGTCTCTGAACATTTCAAAGTGGAAAAGAGTCCCCTTGCATACACATGTTGTCCACAAAAAGGGCAGCATAGAAGGCTCTCTGCTTGCCCTGCTGCTTTTTCTTTTTTTATGATAGCCACAAAAAGATCCAATGATAGCTCTTTTCCAGCTGAGGAGAAGCACTGGGCACTTTAAATTAAAATCTTTATGGGTGAAATGGGCTTTCATCATTTAGATGTGAAATGACCTTACAATGCAAAATGAAGAGCCATCTTTAAATAACAAGCTGATGGCTCCCTGCGGAGAACATAATGCCATACGCTGTACTACACCGGAGTTTTCTCTTCCTGTGAGAAACTATCACAAATATCATGAACTTCCCAGCAGAAAAGAAAATAAAAACAACCTTAGGAAAAGATACTCAAATGTCTCTATATTTTACAATAAAAATGCACCTGTATGCATAATAATATTTTTTACAACTCCACAGTATATGGCAGGTTGCCCCACCTGAGGGCTTTTCTCTGAAAAGTATAGGAACACAGGAATACACACATGTATGGAATGCACAGTGTATGTATGTGTATCTTACAAGCTAAATTCTTTCCTATACCTCAAACACCTACAGGTGCAGGCTTGGACATATCTTCACATGCAGGACCAACAGCCATATGTGTTCCCCTAACCACCCGTAAATACGATGGTTCCACATGCCTATACAATAATACAGCTGCATTCCTGCCTAAGCCCTGCCCCGCACATCTGTAGTGCACTGTGTTGTGATCACACATCTGTAAGGTGAGTTAGCATGGTTATGCTGTGAGCACCACAGCCACACGCAGGCATGCACAGCATTTCTACAATGCCATGCAGGGATCCTGTGCCCTTTGCTACAATGTGCACACGCAAACATCCCCAGGGAGTAAAAGAAAGGTATTACACATAAGAAATCTCTTCAGGTTACCTAACCCATTCTCAGCTAGTGCAGCATGACAACTTCTAGATTAATTCCTACTGATGTTGTAGATGACCAGCAGGCTCATCTGACCATACACAGAGATGCGAAGTATCTCTGAGAAGCACTGGGAGCCCACGAAAATCAAAAAGCCAAGTGCACCCATCAGCCCTGATAGAAAGCAATATACAGAAGCACACCACCTACATCTTACATATAGCCTTTCTCCCCGGAATAAAGAGATATTATGATCGTCTGACCCTGGTCTCCCTGGGGAGCTGAAATGACATCTCTACCTGCTCGTTTATCGCCTCCAGCCCTTGACAGCACTGGCAAGGCCATCCATATTGCTGACACGTTTCTCCACCCTCCCCTCACTGCCACCCTTGCTTGCTACGGCCGGGTAGTCCTGTTAATGTTGCCATTTACAAGAACAGCTGAGACAGTAGCGCTGATCAAGCACTTCTGCAAGCGCCGTTATCGATTCAACAGGCGTACGAAAAGCCGAGGGGGGGCTCACAATTCTTCTGTGCACTTGAGGAGGAGGAGGGAGGGCGGCAGAGCACGGAGCAGCCCTCCCCCTGCGCCTCCCCGGCGCGCACCGTACCCGGGGCTCGCCCTGGATGCTGAACACGTCTGCCAACCCCATCAGCAGCTTGGCCCCTTGCCATAAATCAATAAGTTCTCTTTAGAATTCCACCTTCCAAAAATATTTACTGTACATAATTTAATATAATACTCTCCTGGATAAAGAGCTGACATGTTTAATTACCTGGCTCAAGTGCTTGCTTTCTACAGAATACCGCGCGCCCAGCCGGGAATGTGGACAAACACACAGCAGATTTTTAATCTGTTGGGGCCTTGGGCTGGGAGAAATTTCAGTTTAGAGACTCTCTTCTGACAATGTCCTCCCACTCATAAGGTGAGCTTGGGTTTGACCCTAGGAGGGAGCAGTCTCTTGCCCACGCAGCTTGAATAGGCTCTGTCTTTGCCTTCCCAACACCTGAAGGGTGTTCAGGAATGGAAGGGTGCTGAAAAGAAAGCCCGTATCTTAATCATCCATATCTTAATCAATGGTAGGACCGCTTACTCCAGAAGGACTCCTCGACCAAACAGCACTGGCAGAGCTCCACTACCCACTACTGCTTTGTGGATATAAGTGTCCAGGACTTCTGTTGGTAGGGCAGCCTAATTACACAGGAGCAATCCACCCTTTTTTCCTTACAACTTTTAGACTATAGTTATGTTTGAAAATTTTTGCTACCTAAACCCTCATTTACCTTTTGTTTTTATCTTCCATCTTGGCATGTACATGCTGCCATTTGTCTAATGTGGCATCCTAGCCAAATGCAATGCATCCCCTCCTGTGCTTAGAATGCCATCCTAGAGACCACCACCACTAACTGGGGCTTTGGTTTAGACTTTCTGCAGTCTCCTTATGAATAGCCATGCATAGCCAACAGCCCAGTCGGGGAGTTTTCATTTCAAGGTCAAGTTTTTTGACCACTTATTCCATGCTGCCTGCTCCAACTTGCATAATCTCAGTGAAAGGGATGCTAGGAACCAGGTATGGAGCACTGAATACAGGTATGTGAAGTGAAGGTGGCACGTGAATGTGAGGACAGTCTAGGAGTCTCAGCAAGTTCAGTTCACACAGCTTTGTGCAGGCTTTGACTTTCGAATATCCAAAAGCTCCAAAACTCAGGAAAACTCACCAGCGCACACAGATATAAATTATCTCCCATTCAGATTTTTCTGGGAATGAAAATATCCCATTTTGCATATGCTGCTGAGAAGCTCTGAGCAAATTCTGCCAAGTGTTTCCCTTTGATGACCAGACAAAATGGCAGCTCTGCACCAAAAGCCAGAATCAAAGTCAACTGCAGCTTAGTCTAGGTATGTTGAAAGAAGTTGTCCTTTCTTCCCGGCATGATACATGTCAGCAAATATGTATATCCCAGTTCTACTACTTTTGTCTCACATTTTCACAAGAAGGTCCCAGTGATAAGGAACATCACTGCTGTAGTTTTCACTTACATCAGCTAAAATATGTGTGGCTTTTTTAATGACAAAATCTTTCTCTGAGGCTTATTGCTATACTGAGTAAAATTTTCTCTAGAGTTGCTAGGGACAAGCAATCTAGGGGTACAAGTGTTTGAAGTGAAAAGTTGAGTGCAGATCTTATCAAAGCTGTTCCTTTGTATGTTAATCACGCTCGTTCAGCAATTCAGAATGGCAAAATATCCTGTATTGTTTCAGTTTTTTTCAAAATACAGTCAATTTATTCCTTCAGCTAACCTGATATAGATCCCCTATTTGAAACAGAACCTAAATTTCATCTAGTTCTCGTAAGAACCCTTTTACCTAACCCTCAGTTACTTCTGATCTCACTCAGTCAAAGCTTGATGATCACTTCCAAATGCAAATCAAAACCTACTTCTAAAGAGGCGGATGTGTACTCTGAGCAGAAAAGTATAAATTTAGACCCCAAATGTTTTCACAGCAGGGGTTTTGTCAGGTTTTCAGACCTGACAAATTTACTCCCTCTCTCAGTAATTCAGGTAGCTTCTCGGCAACATTTGATTATTTTTTTTTGCTTTGGCTGCTTTGGGGATTTTTGCAGCAAGGCAGGTCTTGGTTGATCAGATTGGCCCCTAGCTTAAACACAGAAAAAATCGAAATGTTAGTAGAAGTGTCTCTCCCTGCCTCCCTTGTCTCTGAGGAAAGCAGAGTGTCTCGCACGGTACCGTGGCGGATCTGACACCTCGTGTTGCAGCGCTGCCGCGATGCTGCATTGGGTGCAACGTTGTCACGCGTGACATCCCACGGTGACGGCAACATGCATGCCTACAGCTCCCAGCGCTGTGAGCAGGAGTCGCTAAGTAGCTCTTGAAAGGCAAGCAAGTTGAAAGAATTTGGAACCCCTTCTGCTAAAAGCAGAAGTCTGAAACCTTCAGAACGGCACATCTCTGAAACAGATGCAGAAGCTCGTGTTACATGCTCTAGCCAGTCATGCACCGTGCAGTTTTTCTACACGCAATAACAGATCACTGTCAATGTACCTCAGTCTTCATCTGCAGCGTTTTCTGCTATTCTTGTCCCCAGACTGTCTTACGCAGAGGCTGCCTATCACGCCAAATTTTCTGCTAGTGACAAACATCTCGCAAGTAAAAATAGCCCTGAACCAAATAGCCTTTTTCTGGCCAGTTCCACAGGGCTCAGAGAATACAGATTGAGAACAAATATTTGGATTTCGCAGCTGAAGTTGAAAAATTCTCCTAAGCACTGTAAAAATCTAGTACTGTCGTAATCTATATTCAGATCTCTTGTCTCCAGATAATCTCTGATGGCCAGGTCTACAGCGAAACCACAGATTGGTTTTTCTTGTGACCTAACAACAGTTACTGGAAGCAAAGAGTGGTTTTCTGCTGCCTTCAGAGGTCTGAATCAGGCACTATATTAGATTATAAAACAGGTCTAAAATGTAGCCAGCTTATTCACCACTCTGTATTCACGCATCCTTGTCTTTGGTCCTTCTCTAAGAGAGAAGAGAGCTCTGCTCCTCTGTGACACGCCGCGTACCAGCTCCCTGCTTTTTGTGCAGGCTAACTCCTACTCTCCCCAGGAATAACTTATCAGAGGCTCCGGCATTGTTTAGCTGGCTATAAACCAGCAAGCAACTTCTGTCTCCATGGTGAATGATTCTTTGTCATCTTTTCCTCAAAGCTTTCTAATTAGGCATCCTGTAATTTGCAGCTTTTCTGTAACGTATTTGCAGTGGTGTGTGTGTGCATGTGTGCGCGTGGAGAATAAAAATTAAAATGTGGCAGTGAAACAGCAGTCTGTAAATAATTGCAATAAATAAACAAACAATTTATTATAATATTTTTTTTTTTAAATGAGACATGGACTGGATCTTCCTTTCAGACAAGCAGCTGGTCATAGGATTGCTTCATCGTTAAAACCCCAAAGCCACTCTGCTGGAACAAAGAATGACAATCAGTTTCCACCTATTGTCATCATTATGGGATACATTTTGGTGATCTGTCCCACAGTCTGTGAGTGAAGCAAAGAACGGATACAGAGAAAGTAAGAGCACAATAAAATAATGTGCCTTTTAAGAAAATATTCACTTCCAGTTTAGCATTTTTTCTCTAGTCAAGAGATTATCAAATCTGTTAGCATTTACTAGACATCTAGCATCCTTTGTGAAATGAGCTGCTGATTTCATCTAGTTCCTGCTGGACAGGTATTTACCTCACAAAAGCAATCTTTACAGCAGGTATTATTTATAAGGCCATGGAGACGTGCTAAAATGAAAAAGGAGATTAAAAAAATACCAAAAAGGGGTGCAAGGGGATAGTGGGACAAAGGAGAAAAGGGAAAAAACAGAACTAGTGATTCAAATGGCTGCTTTTCCCACTAAAGATCCAAATAGCTAAACTGCTTATGGCTGTGTCCCTATTCTCCTTGCAATTGCTTGGCCACCCAAAACACAGAGACCTGAACATTGGTACAGCCTCCTCTGATAGAGCTCTTGGGCTGCACCGTGGGACTGCACCTGCCAGACCTCCCAGGGAGTCTCCAAGCACGAAGCTACTTCAAAACCTAGACCTTCCCCATGGCATACTCACTCCTGACAGAGGAATACTTTCTGCTACCCAAATTAATGACTAAGAGGTATTCATCCCTTATTCAAAGCAACGAATAAGCTCTCTGCTATTGCCTTCTGACCTCTTCAATAAAATATTCACATAAAAATAATGCTTTTTTACAGATTACACAGGCTCGTACATACATCACATATGCTCTCTCAAACTTATTTGACAACGCTAGGAATCCTGCAAAGAAAAATTGAAATCTCATCTGTGTCTCACTCGTTCCCTGGCTGCAGTTGCAAACCCCTGCTTCTAGTAACGCAATCAACTCCATGGAAATACACTGCATTGTCACAAAGAGGGGCTTGCGATTTCAATTTGGGAATAATTAAATGGAACAGATGTGAATGTCAAGAGTATCTGTGTCTGCAAATTCCTCCAATAATGCATCTGATGACCACAAAATGTTTTATGAGGTTCAAGCCTCATCCACAGCTAATGGCTCCCAGTTAATAGAACCAGTCAAAGGGCAAAGAAAGGAGAGGGGGGTGTTCATGAATATTTATGATGCAAAACAAGCAGCAGAGATATTCCCTTTTAACAGGCTTCATTACTTCTTCTTCCACTCTCCTGATGAGGTAACTGCATTAAAATCCAGGCGTTTGAGTGTTTCTCAGCTGCCACTCACAATCAGACTCATAAAATCATCTGAACATATATATATTTATATCTACAAATGGAAACAGGAAGAATCAGACACACTGTATTCTTTTTAAACAATTTTGTTGCTTGAGGACGGACCAGATTGACAGACAGCCCTCTTCTGTGCCTAATTCTGCAAGCTGCTGAGTGCCTCCTGAAAACACTTGAGCCTTCTCAGAGCCATGAATGGAAGATGAGAGTGCTGAGCCTCTCTGAAGAGATGTTCAGCAGTTTGCAAGATTACTCTCCTCATCCTCAAACCAAAGGTAGTCTGGGAAGGCTTTATCAACATGGCTTGTGTCCGTGCCCTCGGCCAGCATGGCTACCTTCTAATAGAAGGGTAATTCCTCGTCAGCCTTGGTTGGTCCTTAATGGTTCTAGTGAGAGAACTGATGGGAATGGACCTATACGACTATAGGCATGTAAAAACCTAGTAAGATCAAGGCCTATCAACACTTACTATATTTGTCTATCACTAGCAATGACTTACTACTCTCAGCAGGCTGGAGTTGCCTGTGACCATATCAACCTACTTGGTTTAAGAAGTTGACTCATACCATCAAGCAAGTCTATAGTTGGATTTTCTAAACTTGGTATGGTCCCTGAACGTCACAGGTTACAAGAGGACTCCTTCTACCTAGGTAGTGTGCCAGGCAGCCATCAGCATGCTGGAAGGCAGAAAGTGATGGGTATAGAAGTGGACAGGCCCAATGTGTGATGGGGTTCCTGCACAGCAGCGTTACAGTTCACAACAGACTGCTGGCAGAAACCGGAAATGCATCAAATGAGGGATGAAGCTCTGAGTCCCTTCCCAGGTCTGAAAGACTCACACTGCCTCTCTCACAGGCAGGCCACAGACTGTCAGACAAGTGTACATCCAGAAAACATACTGCATGCACCTCTGCAAGACACAGAAACGTATCTAAATTCCAACCACAGCACACACAGATTTGTCACGATTGTAACTGCAATGTGCCCTCCCCTACTGGTCTTGGCTGCAAGCTCAACAGAGGAATGGCAAAGTTTTTGCAAAAGCTCAAAGGATAATATTCATAACCAGTAACCACAACAATCTAATTGATAGAGAGAACATTCCCTTGGCTGGAGTTCAACCCCAAGACCTTGCGAAATGAAGCCTGATCTTCCAACCAGCCCTTCTCTGCTCCCAAGCAGTCCTTTCACAGTCTCGATCCTGAAAGCCTATGGGATGAAGAGGGTAACATGAGCTCCATGTATCCAGCCACATCCTTGCGGACCCCAAGGACCAAACACGTCCTTGACACGTCCAACTGTCAATACCAATAGCCTCTGTATCTTGAGCTTTGAAAATAAATCTATTAGTTGGGTCTGATTCCGGACTTTTAACCCTGTGGATGACCTGAGACAGCAGGACCTCAAACTAATCCCCTTGACAGCAAGATGGTTGTAGCGACTGTATAAAATCCCCACATCCTGACCTGGCACTGGTAGCTAGTCCTACCAGCTTTCTTCTCTGAAGAAAACTGAAGAAGGAAGACAGAAAATGAGATAAAGACCACAGCATCTCAACTCTTGGTTATTTCAGTGTCTTGGTTACTGTGCTGAAATTCAGGTGGGACCCAACACATTTATGCTCATTTCCCCAGACAGCACTGCCTAGGCTAGAGTGTCAGCGATGCAGAAGGTTTGAAATGGCATCCTGACAAGATGCTTTTTCCTAGCTCAGCAGCATCTGCACACAGAAGTCCACTGACACAGTCTGGCAGGCCCCCCAATATAACAAGCCTCCAAAAGCTCCCCAAACCGTAGTGTCCTCTAGGCACATTCGCTCAGATCAAGGCAAAGCTCCTCACTGAGTTCTTGAGCTTCCAAGCTCTACAAGACTGCAGGAGGCTGGAACATGGTTTGCTTGGGTTTTTTCCTATGAACACTTTCAATTACAAAAAAAAAAATTAATATTCTTTTAATCAAAAACTAGTAATGCAAACTTTCATGAGAAAATAAAACGTAGGATATTTTATTTTTTAATTAAATGCTTATCTGTGTGTTCTTGATTTTGGCTAATGATTTGTAAACATCAATGTAATCTTTTAAGAAAGTATATATTTTCTGGAGACAAAAACGGAACAATCATAGTCTAGGCCAAAATCGAATTTGACAGAAAAGCAAGCCCTTGACAGAGTTTTTTTTCACCCAGACCTATCCTGTGCAACAGATGAACGTTTTTGGCACCTCTTTCACACGGGGATAAATTGGTATATCTTTCTAGCACTTTTTGCTGCTAGGGCAGGTTTTCTCAAGCAGATTTCAGCACCCATGGCCACACACCTGACTGTTCACACCTTCTGTTTGTAAATCTTTCAGTCTGATTGCTCCCAAATTATCAATGCCTATGCTTTTTCATAAATGTAACTGGTCCTTTTAACAGCTTCTTGATCTCAGGTCTTTACCTGCACATTTTAAACACATTAATTCTGGAGATTTCTAGCAAAAAGTAGACAGTTAATGGATATTTTAGAATTGAGGATGGATTAGCAAGTCTATGTCATTTTAGCTCCCTGCCACTTAATCTGCAATGCCGCAGCAGGATGCTTACCCTCAAAAATCCCACAGGATCATGTATAGTACAACCAAAATTGTCCTTCTTTCTTTAAAACTCCCTTTAGTACATCATATTAGCTAAATATAATTTTTTTTGTACGAAACAATGAACTTTATCTTCATCTTGCGTTAACATAATAAGCATGAGGACCCCATGATTTCCATGCAGCTATTTTAACTTTATTTCAGTAGAAGAGAAAAGGCAACTAGGTATTCATCTTGAACTTATTTCTAAACACAAGAGACATTTTTTCCATATAGTCACCACTCCTGATAACCAGTTCCATCCTGATCACCAGATAATGTGACTACTTTGTCTAACATGCAACTTTTTGCCAATACAACAGGAATAAGCAACAACCTGTGCTTCAGTATAAATTCAGATTTTTTTGGAGTTAGCAGTATTGTTACACTACACTCAATACCACAATATGTATACAAGTCACTAGTGAATTCTGAAATATATACAGGTGGCCTAAACTAGAGTTCATCCATAAAGTTTTGTTCCCAATGGCTAGAAATACTTGGTGGCAAGTAAAGGTGAAGGTTGTTAGTCACTTCTAAGCTCTCAAACCGGACTGTTAATTCCAGTCTGCTCCCAGTGATGCCTGGTCGCAAGCAGAAGTGGCTTCTCAAGTATTTGTGCAATTGTCTGTATTGATCTCAAAAACTGTCTAGAACATTTTTAATGCATTTAATAAAAGTAAAATGTTTTGTTAAGTAAATTCAAATGGATGCTTTGTAAATTGTCAACGTACAAAGAAAACCTTAAGGTTTCCTTTTGATTTGCAGTGGCACAAGTGTTGAGTTTTATCTACTGATAGGTCTGAAACTTATTAGGAAACAGTCAATTTCCCAAATTAATAGGATACTGGGAGTCACACTTCTACAATTTCATTTCTGAAGGACTTTTACAAGGCTCAAGCCCAAAAGAATTGTTTCTATGGGGTTATATGTTAATTAAAAAAAGAAACATAACAGCGGAGACATTTTAAATATAAACTAACAATCTGCTTTGGTGATTGTATCTCTGTGATGCTGCATAAAATCTAAAATTGAAACTGAGCAGAAAATGACTATATAGGCAAAAATGAAAATCACTAGCACCTCATTAACGGAGAAAACTGCATTGTGGTCAAACAGTATGTATACTAACAAATGAAAACTATTATTTTAATCTTCAGTTTAGATATTGCAAGGTCATTTAAAGTAACAAAGTAAGTACATTTGTTTTATTATTGCCTTTAAATATAGAGACAAATTATTTGCTGGAAAAGCTCTGTGGTGTACTAGCAGCCCCATGATTTTTACTGTGACCAGACCCTTTTAAATCCCCTGTTTGTAAGGAAATTCTGCCCTCATTTTTACAGCACTCAGCCGCTATTTAGCCTGAAATTGTTTGGGTTTTTTGCGGGATTCAGTCTAAGACATAGTTCAAGAAATAAATATTTGGAGATACAGAAGCTGACTATGAGAAATCTAAGGTCAAAAGTTTCTGCCAGAGCTTACTAGATGATGTATCAAAGGCACTCCCCAAACAGATGACTGAATTTCCTTTGAGAACTTCTTTACTTTTTCAGAGACTGCTTCTATTAACTCCTTTAGAAAGTCTGTGACATCTACACAAAAATGCAGAAGCATTTCCCTACTTAACTTTTTGTTCATGAATCCTTTCATAAACCTAGACTGCCACCTTTCAGCTCCAGAAGCTGGAAAGCGTCTTTGCAAGTTGTCATCATACTTCAAGAAGCCCCAGAAGGGCTTCATGGACTAATCCAGAGGAGAGAGGCTAACTAAGGTCACTGTCTGTTATTTCTCCTACCAGCTGGATAGGAACGGAGAACGTATTCGAGGTTTCTCCCACAGAGACGATGGATATCTGGTTTAGCAACTGAAGAATCTTGTTTTAACTATTAGGCAACTGGCTACTACAGAAACCACACTCCACACTAGTCACCTCTCAAGCCACCAGTCTCCCTTTTTAAAGCAAGTCAGTTGAGAACCTGGCACAAACCCAGACTTGTGTCGGGGCACTGGATGCTCTTTGGTCACCTTCAGACCAATGCACAGTCCCAGGACAGGACATGCTGCACTGTGGGATGAAGGGCAGGCAAAGTGCACCTCTGTTCTTCTAGGTTATGCTGTCCTATGAGAGGTTGCAGGAGTGTACAGGGCCATGCTTGAAGCAAAGTTTATGGAGAGAAATAATATCTTTTATTAGACCAACTCATATAGCTGGAAAAAACAGAGACACAAGGTTTCAGCCTGAAAAACCTGCTTGTTTTTTGCCAGCTACACTCGTTGATCTAAAAAAAAATAAAATAATTCTCTCCCTATAAAACTTGCCTTATGTATGTATTTTAGACAATCATGATTACAGAGATCCTACCACTGCTCATTTTAACCACTTCAAAATGGCCCAGGGTCCTTTCTCTCAGATCAAAGACAGATGGTCACTATGGTTAATTTTTTCTTCCACCTCCACAGCCCCTTTGGGTCCATTCCTCCTACCCAGGCTGCTGGCAGTAATGATAAAACCATACAGCATGAAATGCAGATTACTCTAAGGTGTATTATTTTCCTTATAACTAAAATAAATAACATTGTTCCCAGGTTTTTCAACATAGACTTGCAGAAGGAAGAAAACACACCAAAGACCTTTCTTCCTCTAACACTGCAAGTCTTCTACCAACGTGTTAAACCCACATGATCTTGCAGTCCACTTCCACAACAGGCAGCCTTGCCTTCCTGTCTCCCAGCCAGTCATCCTCTTCACTGCCCTCTCCCTGCTGGCAAGGGACAAGATTGAGAACCAGTCTGGGTTTTAAAATATGCATTTTGTATATCTTAGGGTCATTGAATACTAAAATAATGAAGTCAGGAAAAATGTGACCTATATCCTTTTGGCACTATAAGGATTATATCCTATCTCATCAGACATAACTGGCTATTAAGGTTCAGGTATCCATGATGTCAATATTTGACCGTGACAACTCGGTGTGGTTAGTTGTCCAGCCGCATAAATAGAAGAAGCTTCAGTGCACGTAAAATGAACCTGCATATTTATTATTAGCTATATCAGGTCATTGTACACATCAAAGACTCCTCATTAAGTTTGAGGCCATTTCAACTTTTATGTTCTCTGCTCAAATTTGGGCATTTTTTCCATGCTACTGACAGTAGCTATTCAAGGGACTCCCCTATAACCTTCAGGATAACTGCACTGCGCCTAAGCAATTACACCACTGACTATCAGTGGAAGGCTCACAAGATACAACTTTTCCACATTATAACCATCACTCACCTATTCATTAAAAGTGCAGGTCTACTCACATTCTGAGCTGAACACAAAACACACCTGTGTAACTGCCTTTCCCTCTACAAAATTGCAAGTCATGTGTTTTCCTGATGCAATATACTCAGATACATATGCATGTACATGCAAAGTTTGTGGAATGCGAAAAAAGATTATTAACATTATTTCACTTTTAATATCTTAGCAAAAGTTTGCACACTTTATTTATGAGGTCATATAAACATCCTTGTGATAGCTTGATCAATCAACAGATCAATAGCTCAAGTGATCATCTGTCACCTTTCATTCTTTCAGGATTATGTATCTTAAGACGAAAGACACATCTTTCAAATACCTTACAAAAAAACCCCAGATGTATCAGCTGTTTCTCTAGACTAAATGAATATTAACTACCATGGGATCCATATAATTCTCTACTTGTCTTCTGCATCTCCATCATTTCTAGCAGCACATTTATTTACTGTATGGAAATAGATGCATTCACATTATTCACTACCAACACCACGGATTTAAATGAAGCCACACTTAAGGTCTGTGAAAGGTGTTCAACTCGTGTCTCATTGCTTTTTGTTGTAGCTCATGTGGTAAACTAAGTTCTTTACCTGGGGTACTTGACCAGAAAGAAATCATGAAACATTGATGCTTCCTGAACTACCTCACATCTCTCCAACCATGAGTCAGTCCAGCAATTACAGGAGCAGAGTGGATTCTCTGGTCCTTCTCTTCTTTCTGCAATTGATTGCCATACAGCTTTAGAAAAAAACATCCAGCCTTACTCTGTCCCAGTTGTTCAGCCTGAAGAAGGGGTGTGTTAAGTCACACTACACACAGTGGGCATTGCCAACCAGCATCAATGAAATGCAGGATGCAGCAACCTGCATGTGAAAGTCTCATGTCTGGCTCACAGCAGGAACTGAACAATGGTCTTGCAAGCACTGCAAGACATGCAATTTCAGGAAGATGAGAGGTTTCCTATACTATCATCTCACTCCGAGTAGGCACAGAGAAAGTATGCACACCCTACATGCTGCTTATGGATCACCCTGGCACAGAAAAGACGAAGATCCTACAGTCTTCTGTGGCTATAAAAGGTCCTCGCCCTGGAGAACAGCAAGACAGTGATGCAGAAGCAGAGGCACAATTTGAAGACACCCTTCTGAAGGCAAGTCATACTCTGGGGAAGCTCACAGAGTCAGGAAACATAAGGACCTGCAAAAGGCAGGGGTGCAGAGCAGCAGGAGCTGTAACACAACCAGTGATATGAGATCCTTAATTCACAGTGAAAGAGCAGCACTTGGGGCAGAGGCTGGCACTTCTCCAGTGCCAGAAGAAAAATGAAACATGGAGAAGTGATGGCAGGTCCATTCATCATCTTTGGATTTCTAACCACTACATTAAGAGTGGAGGGCCCATAGTGAAAGAAGCTTACCATGTTTCAAATGGAAACATTCAATGAAAATTTTCCTTACAACAGAAACTGCTACTTCTTTCAGTTGGGATCACATCTTGACACAAAGATCAGTGTGGTGAAGCACCACAGCAAAGAGTTAAAGTCATGGGGATCATTTCTAGGAAAGTTGTGTAATGAACAGAGAGAGCAGTAAGGGTAGCAAGGGAATCCTCTCCAGTAAAACTTTCCCACTCCTGCCAAAATAGCTATAGGTTGCGTTTTTCAGGAATTCATTTAGTCTGAGTAAACTTAGTGCAGAACTGGCCAGATACTCAGGTCAGCATAAATCAGTGGAGATCCCTTGTTTTCTGCTAGCCAAAGTTCAGCACAGGGTACATCCAAAATGCAAGACATTCATCATTATTAACATAACACATCACTGCTCACTGAAGCAAAGGCTTTAGTGCTGCTTTAAGACCCACCCAACTACAGTACTTTTCTCTTTCCTGCCGTTCAGTTGTTCTCTGCCTCCTTGAAATTAGTGTACAGGTTTGTTAAACTATTGGTGTGGTAATGTGCCTTACTTTTACTTACTTCTGGAAAAAGTTACAATTTTCATTTATCTCACAATACACACAGACACTCAGAGCGTATACAATCAGTTTGCAAAATGTCGTGTGACCTAGCTGGCTGAAAGATACTCTACGAGTATCATAAATCATTCTTTATCTGCCTTGGCTCTTTTTATAAATAGCACATCTTGGCTTTGTATGTCTTAAATGCTTTGGACCATTTCTTTTGTTTAGGGGAAAAAAACAGCGATAAGGATTTGTTTATTAAAAGGGAGAGAAAGACAGGTATTAATATTTTTGTGCTGTTGCTGAAAGCAAAGTCCCAACAGGGGCTGAATTTCCAATCTTTTGTATAAAAGCCACCGACAACCTTTTTCACTAGGATACCCAGGATGTTGTTTAAAGCTCAACGCACACAAGAAATTTCATGTAAATTAGCCACCTGAGGGTACCAACACGGACCCATGATTGTAATAGAAACATATTGACATTGGCATAAAAAAAGGCTAATTAACTGCTTCCTTTCTGCCAATTGCACGCTAGATGCACGCCGCTGCTCAGCATCTCCTGGGCTGCTGCAGATACGCCAGCAAATACCCTCATTCCATGGAGTTCAGCACAACAGCTGCTTAAAAGGTCTGCACAGAAGCGTAGGGGAACAGCAATATGAGGGGATGAGTGCTCTGCAAGCAAAGGGATAGAGAGTTCAAAGTATATCCCCTTCCTTCATATGGAGTAAAGCTCTCTTCAGGCGTGCACCATTTCTGGAAAATCAGACTTGACTTCATGTTTTTCTTCCCCAGTACAAAGAGCCATTGAAATGCCGTAGTCCTATGCAGCATGTTTTGGGCTGATAAGAATAATAGTGTGTGGGGAATTTAGCCCTTCATTTCACACAGAGGAAAACAGACTTTGTGGCATATTTTGACTGAAAGACAACCCCAAAGAAGGATGTGAACTCACAGCTTCTAGAGGTTAAAGTCAGACAATTCATCCAGGGAGTTGCACGCTCTGATTAGAGGATCTTAAGGTGTTAAGTAAAAACCTGTGCACTTCCATGAATGCAACTGAAATAAACTGTGAATTACTGAAGTAATTCTCAAGCGGTACAGGGCTTGATTGCCTTGTATAGTGATTTGCACCCACACATTTTGAGTATCAAGCAGGTGTAAAATGTCTGCAGTGGAGGAATAGGGAATGCTGATTTAAGAGCATTTTATACATACATTGCCCTGAACTTAATAGGTATGAAAGTATCCTACAAGGTAAACTGGAAAGAATTCAGTTCCCAGAACTCAAAATACATGTCCTTTATGACTAGTAAGCCCTTTATACTTGCAGACATTCTAATATGAATGCTTAGTCTTACAGTGCACTAGAGAGAAGTCCATACCAAAACCCTGTTCTAAGTCCTACAAGGATCTGGAATATCTGAAACTCATTCTCGGGCTTTCCTGTTCACCCCCATTTTTTTCAGTTCCTAATATTTTCATTCTTTTGACTTGCTTTTTTCCTCTGTTGTACACAGCAGAACATGAGCTTACCCTCAGCATTTTCCCTGTAACTGTTCTGCATCCCCATCGTCATCCCTCACAAAGGAAACCTTTATCCAGCCACAAAGATGATATAAGAAAGCGCGACTGCGCAGGTCAGGTGAGTGCTAATGGGACAGTAAGCCTTTCATCTGAGGTCACCGGAAAGAATCCAAGCCATCTCAACACAAAATGAAAGCAAAATGAGAGTTGTTCCACTTTAATGACTTTTTGGTCAACTGTGAGAAAGGACTTAGCAGTTTCACAACAGACTGAGCTCCATGTCACAGAAAACAAATAAGTAAAATACAGGAACAGAAAACAGTGCAGTTAATTGACGCCTATTCTACCACCCAATAATGAAATCAGGTCTGTAAACCAAACTAGATTCTCACCTTTTATCTTCTAGTTAAGGATGGAGGTGCTCTGGTGGGAAGCAGAAATATACATTTCTGTTGCCCGTGCTACCCTCATTTTGAAGAAAAGCACAGAAATCTGTATGTAAAGCCCACACCAAAGCCACCACAAAACAGGGGAAGAGACGAAGGGAATGTAGGGTATACCAGAAAGAGTGATTCTCTGCTTGCTCCTTACACAGTTGCAGCCCAAGGAGGAGCAGAGGACACCTGCCTGTGACATCAGCTCCTGCCTACTTAGTATTTGCTCGTTACTAGATGGACGTGCACACTTCTCCGGTAAAGCTCTTTACGTGTCAGAGAGCACCAGATGCAAAAAAAAAGTAATTTATAAGCAACCAGCGCCCCTACTAAGCTAGCTCATTTCACATTTTTACTTTCTCCAAGCTCATCTTAGAGATAACGCTTTCCCCTCTGGCTAGAAATTAAAACATCTTTTTTTCCTCTCCCTTTTATTTCACTGGCTTTGAAAGGAACCATTGGGAGGAATGTGGATGCTGTGGCAAATGCACACTGAAAACGGTAAGAGTTAACAAAAACACTGGCTAGGAATAGAAGATAAGGCTAAGGGCAATGACCTTCTTTTTGCTCCTGAAAATGTAGAACAAAGGTTGGCTGTTCTACTAACCCTTCTCGCTGTTATTTTTTGACTCCTCACGGCCCAAAGAAGGCCTTGAAGCAATAATATTGCCTCAAATCTCACGGACTGTTTGAGGTGTGCGTTCTTTGAGAATCTCTTCCTTTCATCAGATACAAAGCAGTCACCATCGCCCATGAATGAATCCAGCTCTCCGAGCAAAAAGGAGAGATGCACAGGAATGCACACTGGGCTTGGGGTACTTGGAGCACTCTGGCAGCCACCAGCAACAATTAGACAATTTATTTCCCCTGTTACATCCCTTCACGTTAACCACTGCATGCCCAGCTGGACTGCTCCAAAGAAAAGGGTCAATGCTTAATTCCATTAGCAATCACCAACTTAAATTCCAATAAAACAGTACAGGAGAATAAAGCCGGAAGGCATACTGATATGTCACTATCCTAAAAAACCCCCCTGTAGTTGACTATAAAACAGAAAAGGAAGCAAATCTCTCACATAACACCTCCCCTAGGCCTCCAGACTCATTCAGACTGGTATGGCCTCTCTGAATTGCTTCCTTATTTTATTAACAGCGGCAGTGACGATCTGCTTCCTCTGTCTCAGAGCTCTGCTTGATATTGGAGACTTGCTTTCAACCTGCAAACAGCTTTTGTGCGAGAGGCTTGCTTGCCTCTTTTCTTCTCAGATCTCTGTCTTTAAATGAAATTGTAAGGCTGGCAGGATCGGACTGAAAAAGAACCATTAAACCCTGATAATTTTCTGCTAGAAGAAACACTTTAAGCAGAAACGACAGTCAGATCAGGAAAAAAACATCCACTTTGATAAGCTGGTAATTAAACAGCAAGCAAGCTGGTGAGGCAATGTGATCAGTCAACCATGCTGGCCAAGATGTTACTGTCAAACGGGACGGCAAGTTTTAAAGGCAAATTTTGCTCATCGCCTACTTAAAAAGAAAGACAGAAGATGCCACAGATACTCCATTGCAGAGGAGAGGTCACGTACAGAAAAAAAGGAAGGATCCTGGTCTTACAAGAGAACGCAAATATTGTCCCAAAACTCATGGGATCGTTTACCTGGCGTGCAAGCCAATAACACAGAGTTGAGGTATTAGCTGTTTATTAGCTGTTCTGCACAGAACTGGGTGCTAGTTGGTATTTCTGCAAAGCTACCACACACAGCATTGAGACAGTCATTCATGGACACATTGTAAATTAGCATAATTAACATATTCATTGTTTACCAGCTTTTTACTGGTGTGCATAATTCCTTATCTCGATCCTGACTGGTGCAAAATGTCCTCCTCGTCACTTAAAGATACAGTGTCTCTTAATTTTACTGCTCAAGCTCAGTGAGTGAGGATCCTCAAGCAGAGGTGGGTATCCTAACTTCGAGAGGGGTGATTTTCATATTATAATTACTCAAGTTCACCTAAAGGGCATATTTTTAGCTGATTCACATGGATTAGCCACATTTTTTGGTCAATCAGATTACTAAAGTCTCTGGTTCTTGGTTTTAGGTCTGTTTGTTCCTTCTATCCCATTGTTTTATCAAAAACTGTTTACCCAAGTGATTTACAGAGTTGCAACCATAGAGGTTTCAGCATCACAAGGAACATGCCAAAGGAATGAGAAAACTGAAGCAGATAAATGTTTTTAGTATTACATTGAATTTGTCACGGCATGTGATGTGTGAGCTGAAGGGTAACTGACTTGGAATCCCTCAGACAGGGTATTAAGTATTTCAAATATCCCAGGGCAATAAGCCATCAGCTGAAGCAATCATAAAGCTGAATACTTGGGAAAAAATGGGATTACATGGTATATTTTGTGAGGACCAGAACCGGCCCTGGAGGCCAAAGAGACTTGGAAGTGGTATGTGCCAGAAGAGTCAAAGAAAGGGACAGTAGTGAAATCTATGCAGAGGAAAGGGTTCTAAATCATATCAGCTCAGCCTGCAGAAACTGAGCAAAGGCAGGTGGGACAGTCCATAAGACTCATGCCTGTAAAAACAACCAACTCACATTAATGTAGCGGTTAAGCTTTGCAGAGCTTTCCCACCCACTATGTTTGCTAACGCTGCTGAAGCTATTGCTACCACCTCCTTCCTCACTCAGCACCAGCCCCTGACACGAACAACAAGGGACATTTGGGGACCCTTTAGTTCAGGGCTGAAAACTGTGCTTGGGAATTGGTGATCTGCTGGCCACCACAACGCCCCACATGTCTGCTAGGGAGGAGTGAGGGGTTGAGAGAGGTGTCGTGCATTTGCTTTGTTTTAGCACACCACATATTCAACCATGAAAGAGGCCACCACGAAGCCCACGTGGTACAACTGAGGAAAAATGGTAAAATCCCACCTTCTGCCATTTTTACCTGTTTCTGTACATGTCCAGCCCTTCCCTGCCAGAGACTCGGCATGCGAGTCACCCACCAGCATGCACACCAAAGGTTCCCTGCTCCTGGCAGGTTTGAGAGAAAACCAGCTGTATGGCAATGGCAGCCCCCATGACATTACCATTTCAGCGTGTGGCTACCCAGACACCTCAGTTGCCACCTATCAGACAGATGGAGAGATCAGCACCTTTAGCATAAAAAGGCAATTTTTAATGTCACAAGCTAAAACTATAAAATTCTATTCTTTGTAGCAATACCAGGGCTTACAAAGTCTATGTATATAACAAAGAGCAAGACAACTAGTCTATCACCTATTTAATACAAGACACAGGGAGTCCAGAACAGGTTTTTCAGAAAGCCCAAATGATGGGAAAGTACAAAAATAACCCACTGAAATCACTAACAGCATTAAGCAATGTCTGACATCACTGTAAATTTATATTACATCCAATGGATGCTGGATTAGACTCTCATACAGTTATGTGAATTACTGAATGTAAATACTTTATTTAGAGGTTGATACTCTGTTTTGTTTGTTTTGTTTTGTTGTGAACAGACTAACTTAAAATAAGTTTGGTAGTCAATACGGATGAGTGAAGGTTTAGTGCCAACAAATCTGACCTATGAAGTGCTTATTAAATGCCTTCCCCGGACAATCGTTATGTTTATTTGACCACTTTATTCCCATGAGCTGCCTCAGTTCTCTGAATGAGATGAATGTAATTGTTAAGAAGATACAAGAAGTGGTTTAAAGACAGTGGCTGGAGAGACTGAGAAGTCTGTCATTCCACAAGTCTGTCTACTGACAGATGCATTGTCTCTCAATATTAAAAAAAAATTGTCAACAGGTAATAAAATCATACTTACAAGGAGAAAAGAAATGTGTAATACATGGAAGAGGAATAATAATGAACCAAAATAAAATTTCTCAAATTGTTTCTGAATACTTTTTGCTACCACTCAACTGCTTCTGCTCATAAATTAGTAGTAATGCAATTCCCCGACCAAGCCAAAAAAGAACAAAATATTTTGAAGAGCATCCTTAAAAGGTTCCATAATCATATGCAGTGTGTATTTAGGGAAATAACATTTTCGAGTTGGAATATTAACATGGCATGTTTTGATTCCTGACATTTTAGGTTATAACAAATCTCCATAATAGTCAGCGAAACCAGCCATTCAAATGGCAGGGCATTCAACAGCATCCTTCCAGGCATTGTGGTCTTTCAACCAGGGTTCAAGACCGTAGACAAAATGACAAACCAAAGATAGTATCTGCAAAGAAAATTACTGACAGAGGAGGGACAATCAGGAAAATTAAGACCTGCGATAAATAAAACCAAGCTCTCACTGTTCTCAGTTATTAGCACAGGAATGAATGACGTTCAGTTCCTCCTCCTTTATGACTTGCTGTCTCTGGTTGGGTCACTGGCTCTTTGAGTCTTGAACCCCGCTGCTGACTGATGCTTCAGAAGAAGGTAATAATGCACATGGCCAACCAAATAATAAGCTGCGGTGTGGAATGGGGGTGAAAGGACACCCATACTGGCTTCTGCACATGATCAAAGTTCACATGTTGAACAAATTTGTCTCAGAGCCTTCTAGCACGCTTAGGTCAAATTCATATATTGAAAAAGATCTCAGTAAAGAATGAGGATGGACCTATACATCTCCTGTTCCCACCATCAGAATCACCGCTCCTTTACCTTTAATTCACACACATACACCCCATCACAAGTATATTTTGCTACAATATTTCATCAGGGCTGTAATAACAGTGATTCTGAGTAAGCATTGGAACTAGCCAGTACCAGCCTCTATTCCCTTCATAACTTCTGTTTTCCCACTGTTCCTACACAGTGAGGAAATGGTCTTAGGAGCTCGCCCTAAACGTACTGTTAAAAGGTCAAATGCTTCTCCAGAGCTCTTCCCAAATCTATCATAGTCCAGGATGTTATTCTGATTTACACCAAATACAGTGCAAAGCATGTGGCAAAACCTGCTGGAGAACCATAGGAAAGAAAAGAAACTACTGACAGTTGCAAATGTAAGGAAGCTTCAAAGCTACAAGTTTCAGTCCAAGTTTCAGACCCTTCCAAATTCCACAGGGATTTGGAATCTGTAAAATGTAGCTTCAAATTCATAATCTAAACTTCTCCAAAACCTCTAAGGACATTGAGATTTTAGGTTTGCATTCAGGCAGATGGACTTCAAAACTGGTAGAAGTTTCCTTATTGCCCTGGATAGTCTGAAACATTACCAACCAATAACACTTTCATTATTGCTACTACAGCTTCTCCCATAGCAGGGAGTAGTCGCTCACTCCCTGCTCTTAGATAAGCCTCAAAGCTTCTTCAGGGTTGGCTGCTAAACGCTTGATTGTTGTCCTGTGGGCTTCTCCCCACCTCTTCTTTTACGTATTGCTGGCTGTGTATCTGCACAGAAGACAGGATGTATATTTTGCAGCATGGTGCTTTAGCACATGGCTCAGCATGTAGAATGCACAGTCTCTAGTTTGATCGTCATTGTTCCCAGCATCAGGACATAGCTAAATAGCTCTCAGGATAGGGCTCATTAGGCTCCACCGAATAGCCAAGAGGAGCAACAGATTTCATAAGTGAAAACATTCACCAGGTGGAAAATAGTCATTACTGGATTTGAGCAAGGACACATATTGCTCTTAAAATACTTCCTACTGGCTATAAAATAAATAATAATAATAATAATAAAAAAAAAGGTAGAAACCCACATCTGAATTAGTTCTCTTTGGCTTCATCATTGCAGGGAAGGTGCGTTCTGCAGCGTACCCTAAAGTCCTTTGGTCCACCTAAGTAGGGAAACCTGTCATTCCCATCTGCCCAGTGTTACTCCCAAAGGAAACAGGAAGGAGTTGGGAAATGACGTCTGCTCAGACCCTACCATGGCAAACAGTTTTAACACTACCAAAGCACCCACTGCAAACAGCTATGAAGAGTTCCTAATCCCACTGTTTAGATACATGGGACCAAATCTTGTTCCTTTTACATTGAGCTTTGTGTCCACACTCCAGAGACCTGAAACCAGCCATTCCAAACCACCAGCTGCACATCTTGACTGCTAAGATGCACAACTAAACACTTGAATCCACTGAGTACTTTGGAAAGCATAGGTGGAAAACAAAGCCGATGACCAGGCATTAGGATACACTGTGGCTGTACAACTCAGAGATGCTTCCAGATGTAAAGCTATTACAATGTCTTGATTCATAAAGAGGAGTTTTCTGGTACTTACACTAAATTTGAGAATCTTTCATATCCCAGTGAGTAAATCTGCATGATACGGAACTAACTTATTAAGTGCAGAATGCTCCTACAGAATATGTTTTTCTTTGATTACCATTAAATCTCAGGACTGCTTTAGCACAGAAGCACATCTTTTTTTAGACCATGGGACTGTTGAACTGAATTTCCATTTATTGCCATTGTGAGAACGGGACAAACACCAACAGACAGCAGGGATAAAGCTCTAGGGGTCTTCTCAGGACATCTAGTGCATCTAGACTGAAGGAGATCTGCAAAAAACAGTTCCCAGGACAGCCCATGTTTGCAGGGTGGGAGGCTAGGAAGTTCATGCTGGAAGCATATGCACCAGCAGAACCTGCAGCTGCAGCAACGCGAGGGCTCAAGGAATTTGTCTTCAGAAAGAGCTCTACCCAAACAGAGCAAAAGCAGAGAGCCAGCTCCTGACAGCAAAGGATAAATAACAGCTTAGAGACAGTCTGAAGGAACCACTGAGAGTGTCAGGTCAAGAAATGAGATCCATGAGGAAACTAGCTGTGAAGTGATGAAAACTGCCATGCCAGAGGCCATGTCATGGGCACCTTCTACTGCATCCCTGCAGAAGAAGCACTGCCAGTGCCCCGGCAGATGTGGCACCCTACTTCTGCAGATAGAGGGACCGAGGGAGAGGGATTCATCGCTGCCTGGTCCTCCTCACTGCTGTAGTCAACTGGGTGGCATGGGGCTGTA
Source organism: Tringa tobata (assembly GCA_033628505.1). Taxonomy (NCBI): domain Eukaryota; kingdom Metazoa; phylum Chordata; class Aves; order Charadriiformes; family Scolopacidae; genus Tringa; species Tringa tobata. Next base: position 1,918,895 of record JAHREE010000193.1, read on the forward strand.
ACCAGCCCTCTGATACCAGAGCTCAGCGCAGCACTGCATTCCCAGAGGGGCTTTTGCCCTGGTGCTGTCAGTGCGGAGACAAGCCTGTGACACATCTACTGAGACTGGGAATGCTGGTTTTTATACTGCCACTGTCCCTACTTTGGGCTTTTTATCTTTTTACTGCTGATGCCTGCCCTTGTCGAGTGAGACTAGGGGAAGTCCCATGTTCATATGACAGTGATTTCATTTCAGGATTTATTAAGCATGTTTAAATATTAAATAGTCAATAAATGCCAAATCAAGACAAATATGCATTTAAAATGTAAAAAAAAGAGGCTTCAAGTCAGCAAAAGCCAATGATATATGAGCTTACACTCAGGGGAGTACATTGGCCTGACAGCACCACAACAAATGTCCCATCCCAGAAACACTGTTTTAGCTTCTCTTGGCACTTTAGGATTTCTTTAGAGTTTTTGTTTTGATTGCAGCTTCAAGTTTATCCTTCTTTTAGAAAAAAAAAATTATAATAACAGAATTGCACCGATACAAAATGCATTTCACTCCCCCTCCCAGGTCCTGAGAGGATTTAGAAATAGCATATAAGTCATCCCAAGCCAAAAGCTTTGCATGACTAGCATTTCATGGGTGCATGGGATGTGGCAGGGCAGATTGAAAAGGCCAGGTTTTGCCCTATCACTATCAGCTCCAGATGTGGCTGTAGCATGACAGGAGAGTTCAGGCTCTGCAGCTTGCCTGCAGGCTGTGCTCAGCCTCTGCCACCTCACAATGGATGCGGTAGATACCCAGGCATCATTGAAAACCCCACAACTGGCGTGAAAAGGCTGCTGAGCACAACTTTCACTGCTGAAAGGAAATTCTACACTTTCCACATTGCTCTGCCTGTCATGTTCGAGGTACCATGGTGCCCACTCTTCACTGATGCACTCTTACTAATATGGCAAAGCAACAAGGCTCTTTAAATTGCAACCATGATTATTTATGCCATATGCAGGACTTGGCTGCATTAGGTTTCCTTGAGAATGTATGGGAGACCTAAAAAGGAAAGATGCTGTACAGCAAAATGGCATGCCAGAGAAAAGGTCTTCTACGTTGGCAGAGAAGTGTGGCTAGCAGGTAGCCTGAACAAATCATTCGAGATCCATGGTGAGATTCCAGTCACAGCTCCAGTTAGAACCCAATGCTTGGGGTGAGGAGAGGGAAAAACACATGCAGGGTCTGATTGAAATCCCAGAGGATTGAATTCAAAGGACTTTGGTTCAGGCTCTTGTTTTACAAATCCTCCCAGGCTTGATTTCCACACCAGCTAGGTCTGCATGATTTTACATCGTTATGCAGCACAGTGTATGAGTCAGAATGCACACAGAAGCTTCCTAGAGGTTTTCTCTTAGGTGTCTGTAAAGAACCATGTATTTAAACTGCATTTCCTAAATCATAAACAAGTAAATATGTAAGACTTCCTGATTTACATTCAAGGTGGTTTTTTTTAATGTGAAGGTCACCTTGAAAGCTGCAGTGTAAAGAGCTAACTCACTTTATCTCTGGCATCATAGTCCTGCCTCTGCCTACAGCAGCAAAAGATCCTCGCCACATGAGAAACCCATTTTTAACCCTTGTGCAAAATTGCCCTATCACGGGTTTTGAATATGCATGATCAAAGAGCACCTGCCTGGCCACACTGATGAGCTGAGCGGGTAGAAAACGGCAAGGTATCTTGGCACTTTGCATCCTTCTGAAATAACTTCTTAGAGGCAATGCAGTTTGGAGATATGGTGGTGGCCCCAGCGTTCAGGAGCCCTGGATTCTATTTCTGGCTCTGCCACTGACCTGCTGAATGACTCAAGACAAATGACTTCAACACATCTGCCAAGTTTCACAGAGCAAGTGTGAGACTCGTGCTCACCGATTCTCCCCCAAGCTGTCCCTTCACAGCACCTGTATCCCACACATTTGCAGCCTAGTCATGGCCTCTCTACAGCTTTGTGATCCCTTATGCAAGCTGCAGCTCACCAACCACCTCCTGACATGCCAGCCTGCTGTATCTGGGGTACAGGGTCCCAATGCACAAAGAAGGGTTCAGTGCTACAAGACGCATTTTTCAAAAGCACCTACCTCAGCTGTCTCTCCATGTTTTAAGGCCTGATGTGTCCATGAAGGCTTCCTCCATGGGACACAACTCATGCACTACACCAGCTGCGCACACTCAGTGTTCACCTGCATGTGTCTCACAGCAGCATGAGAAGTCAAGTCCACTTCCATTTGCAGGCTTCTCCTGGATTGGGGTGTAGCAGAGCCAACTTTCTGTTCAGTGAGAGGCTCTTGCTTACACTTGTTGCTGTGGCAACCAGGCTCAGCTGACTTGGTTTTTTACACCGTGGAGGGGTCACACTTGTGGGGAGAAGTGGACAGGACAGGCGACCCAAACTGACCAATAGGGTATTCCATCCCATCTGCCATGCTCAGTATGAAAGCTGAGGGATCAAAGGGTCTGGGCTTCTTCAAGGGCTCTCATTCTTCAGTGACTGACATCTGAGGAGGACCTTGTCAGTTCATCTACTTTTGATCATGATTCCAATCCAGAATACAGTTCCCATTCATCACTGAGTCTAGTCTGGAACATTCCTAGTGCCTGCCTGTGACATCTCCCTGGGAGCTTGATACAGTTTTATATACATTTGTATATATTGTATCTATTTCATTATTTCTTTTTAAATTTTATTTTATTATTAATATTTCATTAAAGTAGATTGGGGTTTTCCCCTAAACTTATAAATCTCTTTCTCTCTCTTCTTCCTCTCCTTGGAGTGAGAGCATCTGTTGTCTTGTCATTGGCGAACCTGGCCCAGACTGCAACAGGACCTCTACTGTTCCTTCTACCACTTCCATGCACATGAAAAAATGTTTAGCACAAGGAGAACATTTCCCATGGTCTGCATGGCACAAAGAGGCTCCAGCTCTCCTGAGGACTCCAAGTTCCTCTGTGCCTTCATGACCACAGCTTCATTTTCCCATCCAGTAGAACCTTCCTTTATGAAACCATCTCTGTAAACGGTGAAGTACATCGCTAGTGATCCCATTTCCCAGGGTTAGCACTAATTAGTTGCTGGATGACTTTTGAAAAGTATTTTACTGTCCTGGGCTAACCTAGCATCAAAATGCAAATACATCAGGAAGAAGGGAGCACTGTAATCTTTGAGAAAAAAAAATACACGTGAAAGCTATTATTATCATTATTGTTAAATGTTATGATTATTTCATTAGTTACTCTGCCAGAGGAAAATATGTATGAATAGGAGTCACTAGGGGATTCTCTGCCCAGACTGATATCAGCCTGTTCTCTGTAAACACGGACTGCCTGCAGCATGTTGATTTTTATTTACCTTTCACAATGGAGAGGTAGAACTCTAATGCATGAGTTTCTTGATTTTTCCACAAAAAGGTGTTACAAGGAAACATAACTACCTGTATGATTTAAATTAGGCTTCTGTGCATAAATTCATTAACGTTGCTTTGTATTGGGTATAGCTTGAAATAAGTGGAATTCTTAGTGGGAGAGGGGATGGAGATTCTTGCTTGTTTTGAAGGGAGAAAGACCCTGCTGTAAGCAGCAAGATGACCAGCCCTTTCTGAAAGTAATTTCATCCACTTCTTGCATAACACAGTAACAAGAGAGACATCTGCTTCTTAAAAATAAACTTCAGTTTAAGTTACTTCATACAAAGTGTCTTCCCACAGCCCCTGGATACTAACAAAAGAGAGGAAAATGTCTTGCATCAGGTCATCAGCATTGTAAATGGCAAATACACAGAGGGAGAGGGGGGATAACTGAACATGCCTTGGTGGGAGAGAAAATCTCAAAAAGAACCTCAGCCGTCAGTGGAGAAACTCTCACAGACTTCTCTGAGCAGTACTTTTGCTCTACATGTAATAACTGAAATGCCAGCAAAGGACATCACTGAATGAGCACTGTACTTACACACAGAGGGCAAGGAGAGTGAGCCTGAAAAGTCTACAAACTGCATGATGAAGAAACAGACAAGGAAACCAGAAGGAAGAAGCCACCTGACAGAAGAAAAATTGTGGCCAAGAGATAACAAGTTCAACATCACAGAGGAAACCTGTTACAGAGATAGGAGTTTGAACCCCAGGAGGGTTCTCCTTAACCTAGACAGTGCCCTGACATAGGAAACGCAGGTTGTCTCGAGTGTCCCTCAGCAGGGAGGAGTAAGCAGGAAGCTGGGATGGACCGAGGAAAAAAATTCACTTCCCTCTGTTCAAGAATGTCTGCATCCAGGAAACAAAGAAAGTGAGAGTTTTGTTTCCTTTCAATAAAGGGACATAACTTTAAGCAAAAACTCAAAGGCAAATATCTTGACAGAAAAGAGACAAAGCCCTATAATTGAGAGGTGGGATCAACCACTCACACATGCTTCTCTTAAATCCTTGTTGTGTTATTCTTATTTCTGAGAGGACAGTAGCTTTTTACCACAGTTTTTACTAGCCTAAATAATCTTTGGTATTTGAAAGCTGTGAAACATGTAGTTTCTTCATCCTGGCTTTAAAATAGGGTCCACGAGTACTGAATAGAGACCATTCCTCCCACTGATCTTCATTCACAGGGAAGCCAATAGCAAGAAAACACTCACTCCAGCCCAAGCCTTCTTCCTCAAACTTGCATGCACATTCCTTTGGTAGGACTGCTCAGTCCATGCTCGTGCCAGCCCAAGATGCCAGGAGCTTCTCAAGCCTGGAGCTTGAGGTCCCCCTCAAGCTTACTACGCGCAGCAAGACTTTGTGCCTCTGCCTGCAAAGTGTGTTACCAAGGATCCAGCAGCCCTTCTCAGCAAGCTCCCACCACCTACCAACAGAGCGCATCAACAGGAAAATCCCATTCCCTGCTTCACCCCAGTCCAGCAACTTGCAGCTGAGTGCCAGCACAGCAGTTCTCTCCTCAGCATTAATTTAGGCATACATAATAAGTGTTAAACTACTTCCTATTTCGTGATCTTCTATTTCTGTAATGCTGCCAATCCACACTTACTGCAGGCTGTTCTCAGTGGACACGGAGATTTATCTGGGGAAGCTTCTAGTTGCTCAGTGCACGAATCTTAAACTCTGACCTTGGGAAGGCAAAGCAGCGCACTGGTAACTCTGTCAATATTTCAGGTCACTAGCATAACAGAGGTTGTGGTCTTCCTCTGGGGAACACAGCCACAGAGCGGTGAGCAAAGACTCTTGTGTCTGGGTTATTTAGGAGGGTCAGGATACAGTTATCTAACTGTTTACAGATGAAGATCTATAACCAGGTTAGCTGTGCGCACCGATAAGAAGAGGGAAGAGCAGGCTCCAAGGTCCCCTGAGAAGCAAGAGCACTGTGGATCTTCCCTGGGCAAGGCAGCGTTCCCCTCCAACAGGCTCAAGGCTTCTGAGTCCTTACTCAAAGGCGAGCGAGTAAAACACAAGCACTGAAGAGAAAGGCATGACGGAAAGGAGAATAGAGGATTACCTGGCTCTAGCAAAGCCACAGGGAACCCATCCGCTTGAAATGTGAAATGAACAATTCACCAAAAAAATGTGCTGTGGATATAGGGTCTTGTTGTCAGCCCCTTCACTGTTAGCTATTGATTTTACAGTATTTGTAAGATTTATTCCCTTTTATTTTCACCAGGGGAAATTAGGCTGTCAAGATCTATTAACCCGAAACAAGCCATTATCCCTCTCATGATTATCGCCTTCCAGGGCTGCCTGCAACGTGCCCCCAGGCTCCGTCTGCCAGGGAAGGAGGCTGCGGCTTCTACGTGCCTCTTGCAGCCACCCTGCCTGTCCCGCTCCGGGTGCGGGTGGATCCAGCCGACTGACCTGCAGAGGACAAAGCCAGTCACGTGTGCCTCAAACCATGTGCGTGCCCCTCTTCCCCGCTGCTTCCCCAGGACAACTCACACAATCCCATTGAAAAGCATCTCCCTCTCACGCCCTCCGAACAAACCGGGACACCCCCAGGGCGGTGTCTGCCCACTCCTGCCAAGCAGGAGCACTCGGACCGGACCGGAGGTACGAGCATGTGCATGACTCAAGATGACCTATCCATTCAAACTCAAATGCAATAACGTGCTTTTCCATCTACTTTCTTAAAAACGTTTTATCTGCTTGCTTTAGGAGGAGAATATCAAAAGAGATGATGTTAAACCCACAGAGATATAAAGCTCCCCAAAAATACAGAAGCTAATTTGCTAAACACCACCAGAATGGCACTCACTCTCACCAAATTTTGTTTGAAAAGTGTGTGCAGGCTCGTTAGTGGCACTTCCAAGGAGATCAGGGACTTCAGTCTGCACCTGACCTCAGTCACTCCACTTTTGTGGAGCGCAGTCATCCTCAGGGGCTCTGTTAATGTGCCTACTAAAACCTCTGCTCCACACATTCGGCATGGGATTTTCAAAACCCCTTCTACTGGTCAAATAAAAAAATCAGCCGCTGTTGGATCAGAGCCATAGGCTGTTCCCCAGGGGCAACTATTTCCATAACAAACCACAGCTCTCAAATTCCAGCCGGCTCAGCACCAGCCAGATGCACTAAGTAAGAGTTGTGAAGCACAGAAAATTATGAAGCATGGACCTGGAAATGGGATTCATGCCCTCTCAACTTCTACAGCTGAGTGCATTTCCCCAGGCAACAGAAGCGTTTTCACTGGTGGAGCGGCAGGCACTAGAGGACACACTTTTCTTACCTTAAGTTTTTCAAGCCATGTGAAAAGCAGCCCGGGCTTTTAATGCCCTTTTGAGGCCTACCCAGTTGGCTGCAGAGTGAAGTTATTCACTCACGTACAGTGCCTCGTTCCTAAGATGCACACTTAAGCCCAGCAAAAACACTCTACTGTGCAGGCTCAGTATGTGATTTTCAGTGCTAATAGCGTGGTCAAATCAAACCCAATTTCCTTTGGAAAAAGGCCACACATCACTCTTCAGTGAGAAACATTTCCACCCTAAATCACAACTTTCAAACATCTGCCATTATCACTGAAAAACAGCTTAAGAAAAACACCACCACCTAAAAGACATTCCCCCCCTATTTATTTTTCTCAGGAATAACGAAATTAACTTCGCTCTTATTTGAAAAGATGGAAAAGAAATTAAAAAAAAAAAAAGAAAAAAGGGAAAAAGCTTTATTTCAGAACTAGAAACCGAGTATGACAAGTCTTTGCCAAATGTAGAATGCCTCCCAGGTTCAATCTGAAAATAGGACTTTAAAATTTAAAGCACCTTGATAATCTTAAGCACAATTCTAACTGCACCAGCCAAAAATGTTCATTCACTGTTCTTTCTATCACTTAAAACTGCTGGTTGTTATGGGAAGAGAGAATGTGGCAAGTACATCAAGGAATACGCGTGTCAGCCACCGCTCTGCTAAGTGAACAAGAACTGCCAGCCTCCTCCTAACAGCTGGTTACCAACCTGGCACTGCAGGCAAGAGCAGATCCAACTGGGGACTCAACCGCTGCAGCCAGGCCATAACTCCCTGGGAAAGGCTGAGCTGCACCATCTGGGGTCAGCTCACATCTTGCCATGGGGCCATCTGCATTACTCTGATGTTCAGCCTCGCTCTGCAGAGACACATGCAAGAAGCCAAAATAGAGACTGCGTGTCATTTGGATGTGGTTTGGGTTTTCCCTCCTGATAGCAAATGGGGATCAGCCCTGTAAGTTCCTTCTGGGTGCAGGTGTATGTCTGGGTGCAGGTATATTGCCAAGCAAGCCGCCAAGATAGTGTGTTTCCAGCATGTGATAGCTAGCAGTGGGGGAACTGGACTAGCAATAAAACTCTTTGGGCAAGCTCTCATCATGCATTTGAGGCTCTACGAGCTGTAAGCATCATAGCCATGCTCATGATCAGAATTTGACTGCTTCTGCAAAGAAAACGGCGTCCTAGAGTCACTCGTAATGAGGCACTCCCAATGCAGCCCTGATGGCCTGCGGAGTGTGTAAAAGCCCGGCTGGGAACATCAAAGGTAGCCACCACCCCAAAGCCACTTTGTTTTGGTGATGTTTGAGCTAGGCCTAATGTGTTGTGGAGCTTGTACCGCTGAAGTGCTCTGGGGAGATTGGAAAGGAACAGTCTCTGACACACCATTCCTCATTTAATTCCCTCTGGTGCAGGATGGTGCCGGAGCTGGCCAGAGTAATTAAGCACACCATCTGGGCCTCAGTGTCTCATGTACAAACAGACTAAGACCGCATCTTGTTAACCCTTCTGCATCCACAGTCATTCCCTGAGATAAGTTATGCGCTAGGATGACCAAAGATTTGGAGTAGGCATAAGGAGTGCAGCTGCAGAGCCTTATGCAGGCAGGCTCAGTGCTGCTGGGCTGAATTAGAACTCTCCGGGTTCAACCATGGGAAGAAGCAAATGACCCACGGGTGGACCAAGTGCAATCTGAAAACAATCAGCCACAGCACTAAAAAACAATGGTTGTGATCTTTCAGACTTGTCAGCAGAGGCAATCAAGCCTTTTCATAGAATGAAATTAAACCAAAAAACAACAGAAGGGACTGCATCAGCAAGAGCAGGAGACTGGCCAGATCATAGCTGTCTCTATTGAAGGGTTTCCCAGGTTCAAATGTTGCAAGTCAGGAGATGACCTAGTGTCCAGATGGTGTACTGAAGACAGAAAGCAGCAGAAGTCCTCACAAGAGAAACCCTGAGTGGAGGCAGTGGGTGGGCCTCCTTGGGCACAAAGCTCATCAAAAGGAAAAACTTTGGAGATTTCTGATAAAGAAGCTTTGAAAACTCCCACTGTAATTTGTTTCATTAGTCAGAGAAACAGAATTTGGTTTAATTATCTTAAACAAAAATTAGGTTATTCCAAGATTTCTCTTAATTTATTCTACTGGCTTCCCATCCAACTGGGAATAGAGTCCTAAAGGGCCAAACTTCCGCTAGCCATAGAAGTAGCAGGTGATCTTCAGGAAGACCTCAGCTAAGGGGAAAGATTTGTTTATTAAAACACATGCACTTGATCAAACTGAAATGTTTGTTAGATTTTCAGAATTACTGGCTGGATTCAAGAAAGTGGAGAAGACAATTAGAGAGGTGTTGTGCTTACCAGATTATGCAGAAAGACTCAGGATTGAGGGTAAATTAAGAGACCATGAAAAGACTAAACAGTAGGTAGGTAACATTGAGGAGAGGAAGATTAAGTTCTGGCAGAAAACCCTATAGAGTCTCATTTGTGATGTGAACTGTCCTTAAATGTGCAAATGCCACAGGTCATTCCAGCAGTAACAAGCCAACCCATGACAGTCTCACGTAAGAAAAATACCTACTAAGCCCTGAGTCAGAACAGTGCTAAGGCTTAAGGAACAGCCCTTTGCTTCCTCACCTTCCCTCCTAAAAATGCTTCACTGAAAAGTATGTAGAAGCATCTGGGCACTGCCTAAAAACCAAGTATCCCTGAGGAAAATTATTATGATAAAGAAACCAGCTTATGATAAGTGTGCAGAGCTCTTAACCAGCTGAGAAACCCCACTGTCCTTTCCACCTACCTTTAGACATGTAACAACAGACAGGCAGAGAAAAGGCAATCAATCAGTTTATCAGTGCACCCACAACATCTCCAGGCCACATCATACAACTTTCTGGCTAATCAAATATTCCTCAATGATGCCGGAAGAGGAATTATAATAAAATACTGGGTTTATGTCCTATTACCACACACTGCATCTAGGCACCTTCCTCCAAGGGTCTCCAGGAACACAGTCTACACACGCAGAGGAGGGAATGCTTTAAATGCATTGCTTTATTTCAATAAGAAGCTGCATCTTATTCCCTTGCAGTCTTGTTCCTTTATATGTGCTCTACAGTCTTTGACATGCTCGGGTGCCTTGACGAAAGAAAAGAGCAAAGGAGGGAAACATGGAGCTCTGATGAAGGGAACCAATAAACGATGCGCAGCGGCAGGCGCTGCTGAGGTTGCAAGGAAAAAGTACAGCCTAGTGGACAAAACAAGCAAGGTCAGAAATGTATGTTCTTTCCAGCTTTGCCACTTGCTTACAATATGGTTATGGAGCACCCCACCTTCTTCACCTATTAAAAGAGAACAATAATGCTAACTTACCACAGGGCATCATGAAGATGAGCGATTAGTCTTTGGGGAGTGCTTTGAGATCTTGAAATGGAAGTTATTATGAAACACATCGTCATTGTTTTCCACAGAGGATCGTACAGATGAATTTTAATGGGAACAGGTATGTATATTGCCTTTGTGTAGTACATCTACAGCATGCTAGGATCTGTTTAGATCTATATTTTATTCCAGTAAGATGAGAAGGGAAATTTAACAGTGGCAGCACAATAGGAACAAATGAAATCCCAGGACCTTTCTTCATCGCCAGATCTTCCTCTGAAATTCCTATTTATTGCATTTTCCCTGCAGCAACAAAACCACAGCAGCAGTAGCTATTACTGTTCCCATATACAAACCATATTAGACAGCATTTACAATATTAGCTGTCAAATAATATCCTTTCCTCCTACCACCCGCTCCTTAATATACAGCCACTGATGGGAGAAAATGAAGATTTGGGTATTGGGAAGGAAAGCATCTCTTCGGGCAGATGTGGCTGCAGACTACAGTGTCGTAGGGATACTATCTGTGGGGCATGTGCAGAAGAAACTCAGAAATGAAAAGGAAAGATAAAAGAGCAAAACCTGAAGTATTTTCTGTGGAGATGACTGTGATTGAATTTTCTAAGATATTTTTCTGTCATGCTGCAACCAACTGCCTCTTTCAAATGATGTGAAAAGCTGTGATCTTTATTTGTATTCCTGCAAGAAACCGATTGCTCAAACAACACACAATTAAAACCTTTTTTTTTTGTTTTGCAAGAAAACATAGTAATATGTTTTATATTTACATAACAGCTTTCAGCTTGAAATCTCAAAATCATTTGCAAATAGTAAGGAGAATTTCCCCCCTTAATATGAGCACAATACAGCAAAAAGCTGCAGTCCCTTTTTATCAGAAGGACAATTGAGACACAAACATGTTGTGCTACTGGTTATGGTCACAGGATGGTGGCAGGATTAGGAGTGGATTCCAAGTCCTCTGACTCTCAGAGCTGCGAGTATAACAGGACCCCATCCTTCATCTTCTCTGTGTTCAGCCCTGATCAATCATATTCCCCAGCGCTGTCTGCTGCCAACAAATATGCCAACTCCAGTGCAACCACAGCTTGCCTTGGCCACTCAGGAACCTCAAAACATGCCTGCAGTTCCCCATGATGCCCTCGTGTGTCATGTACACACATCTGCCTTCCCTTGTGCACAACCACTTGCTGAGAACGTCCCTGTAACAAGTGAACACACGAAACAACTACAACATCATCTACAGCAATGAGAGGGGGAAAAGACCACCTCTAGCCTCTCAGACCACGCAACAAAGAAGTCCTGTACCACTGCAAGGACCAAGTGACAAAAGAGAGACCAAGTTGAAGCGGTGGCCCCAGCCTGCAGTAGCTCTTATTGACACACACACTGAAAGACACCTCTAGACGTGCTGACAGCTTTTACGCTCTCCCAGATTGCTTCTGCAAATGCAATTGTTCATCTTCTGTCAAAACACAAGGAAATAAGTTTGCTCTTTGGTGGCAGTTTCTTAATGAGGAAGAGGGATTAGCATCAGCCTTTAATACAAAATGAGGGTCCACTTCATCACCACAGTCAATTCCACCCAGTTCCACGGGACCTACACAGCCTCCTGCCCTCAGTCCATTGATCCACTTTCTACATCTTAATGAAAAACTGGACCAAGGAGGAAGAGGGGGCCAGGGAAAGGAGGGAAAACAAAGACATAAGGTCAGAAATTATGTCAAGTAGACATTATTTCAGGGAACCCTTCCAGTGTACTAGGTGATTTTTTTTTTTTCTTAACTGTTTCACTGCTGGTATTTCTACATGGGCTACTGTTCTACAGTGGGAATAAAATAGGATGGTGTGAAAGAAAGAACAATCTAATATTTAGGATCTTAGCTACCCATCCAGATAACATCAATGCCATCTCTATTTTCATCTCAGGAATATTAAACTGGAAGGAACTTCAAGCACTAGATTCTCCTTCATGAAGGATAACCATGTGACAACCCTGTGTTACAAAGCTGCAAATGTACACAGAAACCAGTTTTGTTGTTAAAACTAGATGATGTTAAGGTTTTAAAGCTACTAGTAACTATAACATCAACATTTGAAATCATTCCAAAAGTAGACATAAAGGAAGTTTTAAAATGAAATATTCATACAGAAATGTAGTGTTCTTCAAAATTTATTGGGGGAAAAAAAAACACACCAACAACTTGCAATTTATAAAGCAAGCTTTGCAGGAATTTCCATCCGTATGTGAAGCTTTTAAACTTCTTTATTTTGCTCAACTGATCATCCGTTGATATAATTTCCTCTGCCCTTCCCCCACCCACCCCCCCAAAAAAAAAAGCTAACAGTCAAATGCACAGAAAAGACTGGAGGGTGCTGTGACATGGGCAGAAGAAGCCGTTTTGGTGACTGGAAGGCTGGTGCCTGTCCATAAAGCCTTTGCATGAGCCAGCCAGCAGAGGGGAGTACTTTGCTCTGGGTTCAAAAGCTGAAGCTGTGCCTCGGGCTGCTCACCCTGTGCTCCTGTCCTGCCCTGGGCTGCAGACCTTCCAACTCTGCACTGTGTCCCAGCACTGGGACTTCACCTCAGGGAAGGGGCCACCTGGGGAGATGACCACCAGTGCAACCACTGCCCACTTATTCCCCAGGAAATCCTCTCCTGATTGCAGGAGAAGGTACACTTCTGCTTGTAACAAACAGAAAATACTAAAGCCTCCAAACTTCCAGAGAAACGACTGAAACCATACCCGGACCTGAGGTGAGTGACCCACGTCTGTAGACAACATGACAGGCACCAGCTCGAAGGTGTGGGACTAGCACTGCTCTCAGCTCTGGGCATCCCATGGACAGCAACCAGGCAGAGTCCAAGAAGAGAAATGGGGCACATCCTGGGCCAACCAGGCAGTTACTTTCCCAAGAAATAAAACAAACCCTTTTTCTCCATGTTGCAGATGATATAGGTTCCTCCTTCATTCAAAGGAGATATGTCACAGCAGGGAAGAGGATCCAGCATGGCTGTGCCCACCTCCACAGAACTGGGGGGGGGTTACCCATCAGGGACATCTGAAGTGGGAGCGGAGGAGGGAATGAAGACATGAGGGTACAGCTGTGAGTCACAGCATGGATATTGCCCCAGCTCTGGTTTGGTCACAGTCCTCGGTTGCTCATTGAAGTAGCTATATTTTACATTTTCCTCTAAATAATTTAACTACCTGCGTCCATCCCCCATCCCAGTTATGCAGGTCTTTATTTGATAACATGCCCAGCATAACAAGTCACACCAACTCCTCCAAGACAGCTTACTTCCTGATTTTTAATCCATACACAGTCCCCAAATATCACAGTGATAAGCACTTTATAAAGGGCAATAAATGCAATCTATGGATTCTGACACTCGCTCCTGTAACAGGCACTTTTCAAATATCAGCAACAGCAAAACATTCAGCAAATTGCCAGTATATGAAAACCTAACATAATTCTAAAACAGAACCTGATGTAAGAAAGACAAGGCATATATTTTTGAGAGCCATTATCACCAGCAAGTCCTTTCTTTTGACCAAGAGAAAGATGCTGGGCTAATGGATCTTTTATAAAACACACTTTCACTAACAGATTTTTTTATTGCGACAATTGCAAAGCCATTACAGGTACATCAAAGTCGCTTCTAGAAATTACTAGTTTAGACTGAAAGACTTGATTCTTAAACTGAATTACTATTTGATAATTTTTTAAAGCACCACTGTCTCTTTATTTACCTATCAACCAGAAAAAAAACCTAAATGCTTTATAAAATATTTAAAATCTTGGAAAGTCATACAACAAAGACAACAGTTAATGTTGCTAAGTGGCAACTATTTATTCATCTGTAAAACATCGATAGCAAGGGCCAAACTTGGGACATACGAGCAGTGGTATTATCTAAAGCTTCACTCACAAAGTACAATACTAATCTAACTCGGAACTAAATCCTAATGTACTTGAGACAACAAAGCAGAACATCAGCCACAAATCCTGCAGCTGTTGAAACTGCTTTCATACATATTCTGCCAGGCATCCCTTGGGAGAGTTTCAGAGATGGGACCAAAATTAAAGAATATTTAAAACTCGCCCGCGTGTAGGAAAATTCCTCCCTGAGGTGCCAGGTGATCCTGATATGCCAGTTGAAATAAACAACTTCCACTTCTCATTGCAAAAGAAAAAAATAACAATGACCAAAAAAAGCACGTTTGTAATATGTTCATCCCTCGACAGCAGTGCAGCAACTTGTGATGTTACCACTGAATTTACACTAACCAGGCACCAGACTTGCACGCTACCAAGATACGTCCATGTGCTCCTGACACGTCCACAAGCTATGGATTCAGGCCACCTGCAGACTCAGGTGGGCGCTGCTGACTCATTTTCATAATTTTCTTCACAGATAGGAAGTTCACTGACTTCCTTCAAGAAAACAAGGGTGTGAAACTGGAGAACAAAAGGATAGCCAGGCCGCTGATCTCCTACCACTCAGTTCAACTCAAGCCCTAGGAAATAAAGAGCTAAGGAGCTCATAAATTGCGTTCTGCCCATAGAATAAACACATTATTCTTATCAAGTGGGAAGAAATACCTTCCATCACAGCCCAGCAACCCTGAAGGTGACCTGTAAAGTGACAACCAGCTTGGTTTTGAGCTCTTTTTCTATTGCTCCATGAATTACGAGAAGATTTCCTTTTTATGTATTTGCATTTTACACGGTATTTTCCTGCTGGTATCTTATATGTGAAGTCTGAATATTTTCTGGAAGGTGATATAATGACTTGAGAAACTGTGAAATGTTAGTCATCACAAGTCTAAAGCCAGGAAAGATTGGAGAAGTGATTAGTGGAAGGGATTTTAGTCGAACTATTTAAAAGTTTGGGGATCTAGGGGTTTGTGGTTATGATATTTGGGTTCAGATGTGTGAAGGATGTTGCTTGCTTATTAACATACTTTCTAATATTAGAGTTATATAGCATTTGAGGGAAATCAGCTAATATGCTGCTAGCCCACTAGATCCTGTACTTGGTCCTGACACAGGCTGAACTCTGCACATGCACCTGTGTCCTTAGAGAAGATCAGAACTTACACTTCTCATATTTTTTACAACTGCTCTGGACCATTACAGGTAAGCTTGAACACTCTTCTAAATCTACATGAATTGCCAGTTGTCCCCCAAAAGTTAGTATGACAGTAAAAAAGCAGCATTGCACAGGAAAGAGATGGTAACATCCATTGAACCTTTACCTAAACATTGCTGGCATCAGGAGAGATCAGAGTTAAGCCAAAATGCTAGTATCACCAAAGACAACAAATACTACCTTTTCTGCTGCAAAACTTAACCAGGTGGTAACAAGGAGCATCTATGCCAAAGCATGGGATTTAGGCCATTACTGCTGTTCAAATTATTAATATTTGCTTCCTTCTGAATGCCTGCTTTTTGTCTGCAATGCAGGAGAAACTTTCTCAGACTTAAACCAACTGAAGGAAGCTTTTTGGTTTTAATCTGTTTTGCATACCCAGCATTACAACCTTAGGCACTTGCAAGGCAGAGGTTTAAATAAACCTTATCTTTTATAAACAGCATTTTGCTAATGACCTTGCTTTCCCCACCAGAGACTATGCACATGGCTCAGAAGTTAGAAGAGGAAGCAAGTCCATAAGCCTTTCTAAAAAGCTGCTCTCTGATATGAACCATGGACACACAACACAGAATTGAAAGAACAATGTTTAGATATACATCAGGCCAGAGCTTGTTCAAAGGTTCTTAGTTTTGTAGGTAAAATTTAAATTTTGAGCAGCACCAGAGCAGGTTCTGGGTTGAGGAGTGAGAAGCAGTGGATACCAGAGGGGTGAAGAGCGCCGGGAGTGAGCTGAAGGCTCTCAGAAGCCTTCAGGCTTCTGAGATTTAGGCAGGAGCCAAGAGAGAAGAAAGGAGTTTAGAGAACCTCTTTATTGGCACACAGTCTGCTCTTCCTCTTTGGCCCTCTCCTCCTATCCCCATTCTATGGGATACAGCACTTCCCATAGTCTAACCTGAGACCCCTATGCTGTCACTTCCAACCCACTTCCGCAATAAAGTCTCCTCCTCCAACATTTCTCCCCACAAACCTCTTTTTACTCTCCTCTGCTTCCCCAGCTGCTAGAAAGGGCTTAAGAGGAGGAAAGGGCAGGGCTGCCATCAACTCCTCTCTTGCATTGATACAGGTGAGAGAAAGGATAGGATCAGGAGGGGCAGGGTCCCCACTGAGCAAGGATTTCCTTATGCCAGGAATGTGGCAGGAGCAGAGGTGGAGGCTGTGATTTTTTGCAATTAGGAGATGTGACATCTCACAGCAGTCGTTGTCCCCTCCCAACTTCCCCTGTCCCTTCCCTGAACAGCCTGAACCCTGCTTGGGTATTGGCTTCTTGGAGAAAAGCAGCTGCTCTGCTTTGGGGCTGGTGGAGCAGGCTGCCAGGAGGGGGATCAGCCTAGTGACAGAGAGGGCTAGGAGGAGCTCCTAAAAGGCATTCCAAAGCAGAGGCAGGATGGAAGAGCTCCTCACCATTTCTCCAGAAAACCAGGCCGGCTGCCATCTCAGCCAGCTGCCTACTTGTCCTCCACCCTGGGTCAGCTCTGGACAGCCTGGTTCAATATGGATTTCATAACACTCCAGCTTTGAGGGAAGCGTTGCTTCTGCAAAGTACCTCATGGTGCGAGGTGGGACTGACACCAAGCACAGATCATCATGTGTGCTCCAACCACCAGGCTCAAGAAGTAACAAATCATGAAAAAGTGCCAAACAAGAGGCATCTCCACAACGGGGATTGCACAGCGCAGTAGATAAATGGGCAACATATTAAAACAGAATAAATCCAACAAACTGCAGCTGGACTACAAGGAACCTATTAGAAAACAGCTTAGCAATCCCTGCTTGAGACACAAATATGTAGGCAGTTGGCTCCGAGAAGTGAAAAAACAAGAAAGGATAGAAAGAAGATAGCCAACTTTTCCAGAAGCTCCTCCAAGTTTTTTGTGTGGCAAGAGAGAAAATATCAAGTGCCATATTCCAGAGCTGGGAACTAGGTATCAACTTTCATCTTGTCATGATCACAGAGAAGCTGGCATCAACCCTGCAGTCACATTAGCTTTTAACTGCTGCTTCTTCTAGCTCTAAAATTGATCTGTTTTATGAGATCATGCAAAATGTCCAAACTATATGTGACTCAGTTTCCTTAGCTACAAAATACAGATTTTGCTTCTCTTCTTCATTGGGACTTCTTAATTAATGTTTGCAAACTGCCTTGGCAACATAAGTGCTATCGGTACTCCCTGCAAATGTACCCAAGAGACAAACATTCCCATTGATGGTAAAATTAAATCTAAGGAATCGGGCAAAGAGAATCGTGTTTATCACAAATTTTCCTTCACTCTTCTGCAGGCCATTGTCTCCCTAGCTAAAGCCACTAATCTTAAGAAGGTTGCACTTTTTTTGTTGTTGTTCAGCACAAAGCTGAGCTGTTAAAGGGCTTCTTTGCCACACGTTCTTTCGCTGAGGAATGCAGAGGCCAACTGGAGGGTGAAAAGGCACAGCGGTTGAAAAATCCAAGAGGAAGGCTACAAGGTCACTGCCACTCTGCAAAATCCCCAGTCCCTGGATGTTTGTAAAAAACTGCTTGGAAAACAAATAAATAAATACCCAATTTCATTCTAGGAGTTCATATAAACTTGGAGAGCTTCCTACCTTCCCCTACCTTTATTTAAAACAGAGAAGTTGAAAGAGGAATGCAACGGGTTTAGGTCTGGAAGGTACATGCTTGGGAGGGCCCGCAACCCATTTCTAAGCCAGCAAACCCCTTCTCAATCCCATCCCGCTTGGTTCATCTGCCTTTCTCTTTCCTGTGTCTGACTTCATTGAGAAGCCCAGGTCACAAACTGCGACAGAAACACTCTGTCAGTCCCCAAAAGAAAGCAGAATGCAGTGGCTTAAAAATCCCAGAACAGGAAACAAAAGCACGGGCTGGCAGAGCAGCCTGTGGACACTGGCACTTCTAATAGCGTACCAGTTCGGCTACTGGGGTCCAGCCTCCTCAAAGTTGGGTGAGCAGAGAGGCTAAGTGAAAAAGAGGGGATTTAATACTCTTCCTTCCTTCCCTCCCTTGAAGCAAAAGATCAGTGGTGTAAAATGACATCTGTACCTTCCCTTTCACCGCAGCCTGCTCCCCCAGCTTTCCTCTAGTACATACATGTGGCAGCTTGATCCCTGTCTCTTACCCCTGCCCCTGCTCAAAGTTCAGACTTCTGAACTTCTGGGAAAAAGGGGTGGAAAAATGAGAGAAAGAAGCTGCTTGCAAAGTAAGCCAGTCTGGGAGATGCTCCCACTGCTCATGGCCCAGGGGGTGACTATCTCCATCCAGGAAGGGAGAAAAAGGTAGTGAAAGAGGAGAAGGAAACCAAAGAGGAAGAGGGAAGAAGACTTAAGACAGGTGTGAAAAGACAAAAGAGCGATAAAGAGATGGAACACAGGAGAGGAAGAGGGAAAAGGGGGGAAAGGGGCAATAGAGAAGGGGAGTTGTCTACTGAATTTAGAGTATGAGTGTGGCAGTCCTACTCCCTGTGTTAGTGCATTTACCAGTGAACACCTGTGGAGTGTGGGCAGCTCTTTTTGCTTTTTAGTATGGGTGGCATAGCCCTTAAGGGGTTACATCTCTTAAAGGATGGAGCACAAGACCAAATAGGATTCACAGGTTCAGAACTAGTTCTCCAGATGCCCTTGAGCACCTAACAGTCGTGCCTCAACCTTGTATCCTTTGCAGGAAATGAAGAAAATCCAGTTAACTTCACAAGGGGGTAGAGTGAGCCCAAATTCAACTTTTTGTTCCCTAGGAACCAGGAGGTCAGTTCTTAACTTTAAACTTGTTGCAGAACAGCAAAAAAGAGTTGACCTGTACTAAAAATCAAGAGACCTACATTTCTCAGAACCAATACAGTCATACCATTAGATGGCCTGAAAATTTAACAGATTAGCCCTGGGTAATGCTAACAGATGGCATGGCAGGGCACACACATGGCAGAGCAGGCAGGCACCACTTGGTCATCTCCCTGCTCTGCTGTTACACTTGTGGTGCTCCAAAGTTGTATTCAGCAATGGGCATTGTCCCCAGTTTGCTCCACTGGCAAAGTCAGCTTTGTCTAGGAATAGGACAAAGACTGAATCCCTGTGCTGTCAAGCAAAAGAATGTGGCTCAAAAACCACTCTGGGACTCCTTGTTATGGTTCCTGCTAAAGTGAAATCAATTAATATCAGAAGGAGCAAGGAAACTGGAAGAAACAGGGAGCAATTAAAGATGCCAGTCAGAAAGGGGCAGAGAAGGAGATAACAACCCAAATCATTGTTAAAGGGTCACCAGCACACAAAGAAAAGTGCACAAAGCCCCTTCAGAAGGGGACTGCAGACAATTTTCCAAGACAAAACATCTGTTGAGAAGACACTGCCTATATTTTGCTGGGGCAGCCTTAGAAGAGACACAGGGCCAGGGGAAGGGAGCAACTTCTCTCTATCCAGCACAGTATGGTGGCATGACAGCACAATGAACCAATATTCAAAGCAACATTTGCCACTTCTCAATTTCCCTCTGCAAACCTCCCATCCTCTTCACCTGCTGCCAGCAGAACAACCTAGCAGAATAAGCCCTGTTCGATTCATTACCGGCATCCAGGGGAAGGAAGAAGATGGTATTTCACTTGGCTCTGAAGCATTAATACTGTGGGCATGGGCTGGGAAGGTCTATCAATCTCGCTTTCTTATGAGTGAAGTATACTGATTTTTCCCTTCAGAAGAGGTTTTTTCTCATTGCCTGCAGCGGAGCTAGTGCAGTGCCATCTCGTGGTACTTTTGAACGTCTCATGCTAGGTAAAAAGCCAGGCTAAGCTTAATAAACAATTGTCAAAATGGAGCTCATCACACTGCAGTTGTGCTGGGTCATAAGAAGTAACACCAAGGACCATGAGCAAAATGCCAGTGTGGGTGAACCCACTGACATTGCCATGAGCAGTGGTACTGGCCTGTGGAGACAGCTGGTTTCAAAAAGGTCTCATCCCCCCTATTCAGAGAGCTCACCAGGCACGCACCCAAGCAAATGTAGCCTTCCATTTCACACAGAGATCCCAGACAGACCAGGACCAATGACACGAATTCAGGCAGTGACACGAGGTGGAAATATCTTCCAGCACAGGGCAAGAGAGTATTTATCCCAGAGAGTAAACAACACTCTGCTCATCGCCCCCATAAAAGGGACTTTGTACTGCAGTGTGCCACTGCATTAAAACTGTCCCTGATTTCCTCCAATTACAGCCCAGTAGCAAGTGCAAAAATCCAAAGCCCTAGAACTGCACCCATACTGCACAGGAACTTCTTAAGACCAGCACCTTCCTTATCTGAGATTCTGAAGATCCAGAGAGTTAATATAAACCAGCAGCAAACTGGGAACAAAGACTCAGTATAAATGAGATCATCAGTACATAGAAATAGAGCTATGTGAAAGCATAAGGAAGCAGCCTTGTACTTCTTACTAAATTTCATTCAGCAAAAAGTATTTTTAGGATACAGTGGTGATCCCAAAGATTTTCTAGAAGTACTTTTGCTCCTGAAAACCAACACTGGATGAATGGGTGCACAGGAACCAGGCTTGCACATATGCTTTGGTTATGCTCTGTTGTTTTAAGCTACTGGAATGGCACTAAATCCCAAATTAACATGGCCCTAGAGATTTCATTTCACCTTCAGACAGAAACCTGAATTCTGGATCTCACAACTAGCAAACGGAGCTCATTGCTGCACCTAAGGTGAGAGCCTCACAGATCTTTACTGCCTGCACGGTGTCTATTTCTGCTTCTGAGAAAATACACCTGCCCCTTCAGCACTAGTCCTTCTAGCTTCCTCTCTTTTGTGGGTCAGCAGACCTTCCTGCAGAGAAGTGAAGGTAACATTAACTGAAGTTCTGCGATCAGTGAAGGTAGATGGCAAAGCCTGAAAAACAGAAGTTGTTTTCTTCAGTTATCTGGGACTAGGCTATTAATTCTCTAGAAAACAACAAAGAACATGAAGTACGTCCCCACGTTTTCTCCTTGCATATGCCTACAGAATCTTTCTTAAGTAGATACTACTTTTTTTTTGGTCCATGCTCAGCACAAACACAGCTCCAAGCAAGCTTTAGAGATGGGAAGAGTGAGCTCACTTAACTCTACAAAAGGCTGTATACGATGCACTGCTCGTCTCTTCACCCCCTCACACGCTTTCCTCACTCCTAACGCTCTTGTTAATATATTCTTATACCTATTGTCTCAACGTGTCACAAAAATCCACATGCTAGTAAAACAGTGATGGGTCAAGATCTGTGTAACTAATTCAGATTTGAAAAAGCTTGAGAAAGCAATAAACACAAAATATGAAATAACGGCAGCACTGGCTTATAATTGAAAAGGAAGATACTAAACTAATATTTTAAATGACCTTCTAAGGAAAATGTCAAACTGTTAATGAGCCATAAATTTTTGTCTCTCTTATAAAAAGGGCAGAAATGAGAGAGCGCGCAAGAATCTCAAAATTGGTAGAGGAATGGGATTGACAGAATGATCACAATGGATACAGAAACACCCCCACACCCTCATACACACTGTGTGAGGGGTGTCCATGTGATCTCGACCTTACCAGCCAGAAAACCCTACACCAGTTCTCACACACAATAGGCTTCAAGGGTAAGGATTCCCTGGATTTTGTGGTGGGAAGAGATGCTTTAAAGCCTCATGTACCTCAAGAGTGCAAGCAACCAGCAACAAGAAAAAAAAAAATCCATACAGCCTCTGAGCCTCATCAGGTTTGCAGCCAGAGGAGGGAGAAGAGAAAGCTGTAATGACTTTCATTACAGTTATTCTTTTCCTTATTGAAAGTTATTAAAAAAAAAAAAAAACCAACAAAACAAAAACAAACCACAAAAGGGAGGATGAGGATGATTGTGGCAAAGATTGCCAAAATTTACCGGAGTCTTAGAAGATGCCTACATCAGGCTCAGGGGGTCTTTCAGCTCTCAGCAATAGCTTAAAAATCTATGGGTGCACACACAGTAAATAAAACCCTCTTCTAGATGTACAGCACAATCTAATCCTTTGTTACACATTGTCCCTCCGTTTACACTAGTATACATGTATGCTATATTAATAAACATATACATGTACACAAATGCCTATATGCACACATATATATGTACTTACGAAATTATTTCATAGCTTTACCGTGAGAAACACTGTAAACAGCAAGAACCCCGTGAAGTTGTCAGGTGAATCTTATTTCAGTGTCTCTCACCAGAAAAAAAAATAGTTCAGATGACTCCCTACAGAAAACAGTCCATATGGAAAATCTATAGGTTTTGTCAGAAATTTGCCCTAAGCACAGCTTAGGCTTATAGACCAAGTCTCCTGGTGATCCACAAGACAAAAATTAGGTACCAACAACAACCACGGTGCGAGACCTATAGGATGGGTCTATTCCTCTTTTGCAGCCTTTTGCTGTGCCTTGCCCTAGCAGGCTCTGTGGCTTTAGCCCTTGGGAAGGTTGGAGGATATGGACTGAAAAACACCTCAAGTAAGTATGTCCCTTCATATTTAACAGACACAAAAGAAAGTATGTAACGAACATAGCCTCAAGGAGAAGGGTAAATTAATTTATTGTCTGCCTGGCAGAGGGTACACAGAAAAGTAAACTGAATTTTTTTGCGCCCTTCTGGCCACCAGGGATGAAAGTAAATATGCTGGTTTAGTGGGAATAAGTGCCTGTAATCCTTTACTGAAAGTGGTTCCATTATGCAGGCTTGAAATCTCATTTAATTTAAAACTGTTGCATTCCAGTATGGGTCTTTATACTTTCTCCCTTGCTTATCTCGTTATATACCCCAGTGAAAAACAGTGTACAGATATGGCAAAACTATTCAGAGGCCAGCAGGCATGAGCACTGATGCCCACTTCCCCAGTGTCACACCACTGCCCCATTGCGCATCACGTGGGCATCTGTAATAATCTGGGCTAGGAAACTGATTCATAAGAAAAATAAGCATTTTCCCCTTCTCGGAGTCCTTATGAATAGGGATCAGCTCCCTGGTCTAGTTCACTGCACAGGCACCCCCAGTTTTGCACCAGCAGCAGGAAGGGGGTGGTATAGAGGTAGAAACAAGCAGACAGGAGACAGCATCCTACCAGTAGAAATACGCACATCACAGCGCTTCTCCAGTGACAAAACCATGAACTGTGTGGCACCTCTATTCTATATCAAGTAGACTTCACAGCCTACTTCCAAAACTTTATACTATCGTATATTCTCTATATGTTACATGTTAAAAAGGTCTTCCTGGAACAATACAAAGAGCTCTTTAAAGCGCTGCTAGGACTGTGTTAGTCATTTTTTCAGCTTGAGCACCAGGTGCCTTAGTTACGACAACCCCAACCACAGAGGCCTCAGAGGGAGCCATTAAAACTGCAAAAAAAGGTACTTAAAAATAGCTTTCCTATATCTAAAAATACATTAACTCTTGTCTCAGACCTTTTGAAAGCTGTAGGAGAGAGTTTGTCCCACTGGGAAAAGAGGGTGAGTTCCCTTCCTAGTGGCGCAAAACTCAGCCTCAAGCTCCGCATGACTGCAAGTTATTTGACTTCTACCATTTCATATCATTATGTCCAAAGGATCAAAGACAAAACATTGACCATTATAGGTCATTTTAGTAACCCTGACGGAAAAAAAATAATATATAAGCATATTATAAGAGAGTAAACACTACTCTGGCCAGGCTAATTTATTTTTTTTTCTTGTTTAGTGTCAGATTTATTTTTTTTTAAAGATACTGGAATACACTCAGAAAAAATAAATTACTGAATAGAAGCCAGTTGACATACGTGTTTAATTGGTATCACATGACTTCTCAGTTTAATATCACCTCTACATCTGTGAGGGGACATCCATGTGTATCTAACCCACAACTGCTGCCAAGAAAAATTGAAAGAGTAATTTTCTCTGTTTATGTAGGTCCTACCTTGTGTTATCTTTTCCAGATTCAAAACAAGCAGAGGGAGCATCTGTTAACTGAAAAAAACTCCACAATTCCCAGGGCAGATAAAATGTTATCCAACACTGTGCAGGTGTTTCAATAATGCACTAAAGCCAGGTTAATTTTACACCTATTGGAAACAAAGAGCTATAGAAAAAACTTGAAATGACACTGATATAATGCATCTCTATCCCACACATACCCTGCGGCATAATGGCAAAGGATGGAAACATTACTTATATCCCTTGAGAAAGTTCACAAATATGAGAAAACATACAAATCCAAAAACAAAAAGCAAAGAGAAATCTTAATTTTCATGCCAAAAAATCTGACTCCATATTAGCAAGTGTTTCAAAGCCCTCTTTACATTCAAGAGCCAGAATTTCACTAGTGCTCGCAAAGCCACTATTTAGAGCTTTTCTCTCCGGCTGTCCAGCCGTAATCCAAAATACTGAAATGCTGCATTTTTACCATCACTGCATATTATAGCAATGTAGGTAAGGAATCAGACTGAAGAATACGCTAGCAATTTACCACTGGGATTAAACTGACTCTTTTATTTTTCTTCTTTCAAGATTGCGTTGCTTGCAGGGAAAAAAAAAAAAAGCAGTGCTCCTGCCTCTATTGTGGTTTTTTTCCCTTTGAACAGTTGGCAAGCACAGCTCTATTTCCCTGTTCTTCCAAAGCCTTAGATGCCAACATAATTCCAGTTTGGTTTCTGCTACGTCCATACGTAAGTATAACTGATCCTTGCTGTTCCTTGGACTTTCTGAAGTGCCTCCGACAGTAAAAATGCAACAAAAATTTTAATGTAAAAGGCTTTTTGTTAGAGCAACTGATAGAAATGGAAAAACCAAGATGCACTCAGGCACGCAATCCCTTCTCCACGCGGGAGACATTATCTCTTCCTACAAGACTTGATGCAATTATATCCTGAGACCATCATATCTAAAACAACATTATCAAGAGTATTTGGGTGCTGTTCATAGATTATACTCTGATCACATTCATATAAGCCTGCCTATGGTTAAGCACTTGCTTCTGCCTTTATACTCATAGCTAGGTTTTTCCAGCTTCCCTTTAGGGAAGTTTTCGATGAAATGGCAAGTCCTGCAGTGAAACATGAAAGCAGAAAAACTTGGATCTCTTCTTGGTTTACCACTGGAAGCTTTCACAGAAGATGCTCCCCACTGTCACATTTCATGTACCGCGTCTACATGATAGACCATGTTTATCTCTCACAGGTTTATAACCGGGCTCTCTCTACTGCAATACGTTGAACAACTGCAGCTTTTTGGCCAGGTCCTGGCAGAGTTTGAGATCATACAGCTCCCCCCCTTCAGCACGGGACAAGGCTCGTCACACCACCCATCTATTTCATAAGCAGAGCCATAGCTTCAAGTTGGTGCAGTCCTGGAAACTATGGAGTATTTAAGTTCTTCAGTCTTTTGAATTCACCCAGCAGAAATGAGTGCGTTATCGCCAAATACTGTTTGTATTCAACAACAACAACAAAAAAAGAGCAGTCTTTTTAAATGTTATTTTTAAAAGTCTGCCACTATGAAAAATATACTCAGTGGAAAATTTAGCTCTGCAGCGCCGGTTCTCACCAACATCCCAGAGATCTGTGCTTATGTGCCTAACAGCAGAATTTAGTCCATACAATCTGGAAGCAGGTCGAGATCAAAATATAGGTTTTGAACCTAAGGCATTATCTTAGAGACATATTTCTAAAATAATAACTCAAACGTCAGAAAATTAAACGGAACCAACTAGGTAAATATTTAAAATTATTTAGTGTTAGAGATTTATGTCTAACTGACTAGCTCTACTCAGAAAATAAGTGCAGTTTATGGACTCCCATATATTTCCACTCAGCAGACTAGAATTCTGCTTCAGGTTGAACTTCTTTTCATTCTACTCATCTTTCTCTAGTTATGCTCATCTACAGCTCTGCATTATTTACAGGACCTTCATTTACATAGTATTTAAGTACCTTATAATTTATAACATCAATCAGGGAAGCAATATTTACCCCAGTTTTACAGATAACAGCTGAGGTGCTGCAGTTACACGGCTTGCACGCAGCCACCTCGGCAGGCATCAGTGATGAAATCTGGAACTCGAGACTAAATCAAGCCTGCCTCTCCTTCCACCTTGTTTCTACAAATGTTGTTCTTTTTCGTGCTCCTGGTTTTCTAGTTTCTCCCTTGACTGTCAGCAAGGTATGTTATCAGCATGATTTAAAAAGCAGTATATCTGATAGCAATGCTATCTATCCAGATTATCAAGCGGTAGTGATTGACACCCATTACCTCTGGGCTGGACTTAAGCTAAAGACTTAGAAATGAAAATTCTTCATCCTTGAAAATGAAATAAAAAATTGGAATCAGCAGCTGACCCTATATTTTTACTACACCGCCACCTCCAGTCATCAAAGGTCAAAATCTATCCCACTGAAAAACGAGGAAGAGTGACAGTCTTCCAGAATGCCCAGATTGCACTGGTTTGCTGGAGCCACAGGAGAGGAACAAAGGAGCCAAAGGCTGACTCCCCAGTGCCAGACCAGCCTAAACCATGACAGGAGGAACCAACCCTTTCTAGTCCCATCGTAAGGAACGTGCCAGGGAAACTGAGCTACAGTAGAAGTGGCTTCTGGGGTGAAAGACATTCAGTAGCCCCAGAACAGCTTCTAGGCCTACCCTAAATCCTGTAAGGTTCCAAACTCATCTTCTCTGCCTTTTCCCAGTTGAAGCTTGCACCTTTCTAATACATAAGTGGCTTTGATAAGAGCGGAGCTGGTCCCTGGCACTGCATTGCCTACTTAGAGCAGCAGTAAACACAAGGACCATGGATGACTGCAATACCTACAGCAGGGACATGGAAGTGCATGTTACCTCTTGCAGAGAGTGTTAATGAGCGTGAACGGGAGTGGGACTGCAGCAGAGCATCAGAGCGAAATGAGATTTTGTCCAGAGAAATCCCCCAAGCCTCCACAGGTGTCAGTGTTGAAGGAAGTAGCTTAGAGGCATGAACCCAACCCCTTATGCCTCCCAGATGTTGTGCAAACAGAGATGTGATGTGCAGCATGTAGGTTCTTGGGCTTTGTTAATGAATAAAAACAATTCATCAAGCAACCCACTCCTAGGTGCTTCATAGGAGGGTTTCCAGGGCTTGCTATATTGCCCCTTCCAGTATGGATGAGAGCCCCTCTAGGCATTGCATAATACCAGCATTTAGATGACAGCCATACCAGAAGCTCAGCTTGAAGAGTGGAGAACCAGCAGAGAAGCAGGAACTGCTCCAGCACACAAGTGATGGCAGATCAGAGGGCTGTCTCTCTTTGATCAAAAATCAGATTCATTTCCTTACCACTTTTTAAGCAGAGGATTGCATGGAGCAGGGTAATTGCTAGCTCTCTATCAGGCAAGTTTTACACCACTTTCAATACTCATGTAAAAAAAAGATAATAAACTCATTTTCTTCCTCTCCTCTTTATTCCCTGACTCACTCTCCCTTGCCTTCTCCTGCACTTTGACATTCCATCCTTCGCAACCAATTTTCACTCCCTTCACTGATTATTTTTAGCTTGTGCTACCGACTCTGTCTTTCCTTCTCTCTTTTTTGCAGTCTTTTCCCCTCTATCTCACTCCACAAACTCACTGGCTTCTTCTCTGTCCTTTGCTGTCCTTCCCTCCTCTTATCTCTGCTCACCCCTATACCAACACAGAGAGACAAGTCTTTTCCTCTCTCATGCTTCCACTGGCTCTTCTAGGAGACACTCTTAAAAGTGAAGGATGTAAATAATTATCTGAGTCAAACCTTGACAAGCTAAATTAAGAAAACAACCTGGGAAGCTTTTGGCAGGTGCATGTCATGAGCAGGAGTCATCTTCTCTCAATTCACTAATATGCTGAACAGTGCTGAGTGACCCAGACACGGGAGACAGTTGAAGGTCTGCCACTCTCCCACTGTTTCATGCCCTTCCGTAATGCCATAAGACATCAGCTAATCCATCTGACCGGAAAGCAGGGCCTTTACAGTGTTCCGGTAAACACTCACATTTGAAGCAAAAAGCAAGAATTTTGTTTCTGTTTCAGAACGTTTCTTGCTTTGCATTATTAATAATGTTTGGCATGCTATAGCCCTCAGGTAACTAATCCTTACAACCACTTCTCACTTCCAGCCTGTCAGGTAGGGACGTGTTATCATTTCAATTTTAACGTTCCAGACACTCAGTCAGAGAGAGCAACCGAACTGGTAGGAGCCACTGGAAGAGCAATGTCAGCGTCAGGAGAGAAGCCAGGAGTCCCTGCTTCCCAAAACCACTATTTCATCCAATTCTCTGGAGAATAAGGTGGCACTAATAGCATCTTATTAGCATATGTGTAGGAAAGTTCAGTGGGAGATGTAGCTTGCTATATTCCCCTGGGGAAAGGCAAAGAGGTGACCTGGAAGAGGGATCTAAGGGCTCTGACAGGCCTCGTATATGACAATCTAGAAGCAGCCTAACTGGAGGAGAAGAGACTTAAGCGTAAATCCATCCCAGGGATGGAGAGACCCAAGCTGAATCTCCACATTAAACCTAGAAACAGAAACACCAAGGAGCATCAAGCAGAGATACCGAAGGCAGCAGCACACAGGCTAGCTCAGCTCTGGGTGTTAGTGGGCTCTTGAGCACATGCAGGGTGTCACCAGGAGACAGTTCTGCTGCCTCAGGGTGGAAGACGCATCCTCCACTGGGTTTTTCACGGTGCTGTAGCACATGAAATAAATGGCATTGGTATTGCTTGGGGGATCCTGCATCATGCCCCATCACACAACGTACACGTGATCTTGGATTCAAGATGGTGGTAGATTATCTTGACCACCTTAAAAACAAATCTCAGGAAAAAGATAAAAATGCTAGTCGTAAACAAAATCCATGCAGCCTTTGTTAGCTCTGTAGAGCATCTGGTTGTTTATACAGCTTGCTGGAAAGTACTGTCAAAAATTATTATGTTTTAAAATGGGAGCCTTTTAACTCAACATTACTCATCAGAGATTGTCAAAATTTTTCTGTTGAAACATCTTTTTAAACAGATAATTAGATTTTTGACAAAAAGCAATGTGGAAAGCATTCACTTTCCTTGAGGAAAAAAAAAAACCAACACACCACCACTCAACAGCTTTTGTTGGAGAAATAAATGCTAAAGACTTTTCAGCATTTGTCTGCAGTTTTGGAGGTTTTATCAGTTAATAGTTAAAAAAGATCAAGACCGAAAAAGTTTTTGCCTGAACACTATGACAGAATTGCTGGGAAATGTCAACATTCTCCTCTCAAAACAAGCATCAATTTATTTTTTTTTGTCAGGACCTTTAATGAAAAAACATTCTCCAATCACACTTATTAATCATACTTGGAGCAGTTATAACTTGATTCATTTAAACAAGTGGCTCCAGTTCATGTTTTCTCTTGTACGTGATGTTATACTACCCACTTGTTTTATTCATGCAAACAAATTTTTTTCTACTATGCTAACACAAAAATGAGTACATTGAACTGTATTCTGCCTTGCACATCAAAGTAACTATTCGCTAAACTCTTTCTGGTAACTCTCCTTCTTGTCTTTCCACAAAATGCCAAAACCACCCTCCTTGTATTTCAGAACAAAGGTTTGTTCTAAACATTTTTGCAGTTGGATTATATCTTAAGTAAATCCAACAGGAAAGCCAGAGTAGGTAGGGAACACTGATGCTCTTTCCACAGATACTTTTCTGTCTACAGATTCCCTCTTTACAGCTCTTTCATACCCTATCTCATTGCCAATGACCTGCGTGGAACTGAGGAACAAAAGGCTGGTATCAGATTTTTATGAATAATATGAGTTAGTTTTTAAAAAGGTAACTTTAGAGGTGCATTTCACACAAAATCAGCTTAAATAGAGTTTTGAAAGCTATGGCAGATGAATTTTTCTATTCAGGTCTATTTATTAATTATTATTTTCTTCTCCTTGTTAATATAGTGCTACTGAAAGTTGCCAGATTGAAAGCTCTAGAGGCGTAAGCCTTATTTATTCCCAAAAATAGGTCAAAAA
Source organism: Tringa tobata (assembly GCA_033628505.1). Lineage (NCBI taxonomy): Eukaryota > Metazoa > Chordata > Aves > Charadriiformes > Scolopacidae > Tringa > Tringa tobata. The sequence goes on from JAHREE010000193.1 coordinate 1,949,201, forward strand.
GAGTCACTGAAGCAAACACTTCCCCACACGTATCTCGGCCAAGAAGGCGCTGTAGTTTATGCAGATTCAGTGATGGCAGCTTTTCTGTGCTCAACTGCTAGCAAGGGTATTTGCTCTGATTAACTGTGCTATGGACATCTCACTCCTGTGAGCTGTATTCGCATGTCAAATCTTTTAAGAAGCACCACATTGCAAAAGCTTTTCATTAATTTATGCCCTGATGATGTACCTTGAGGCTCAACTCCCCCAACTCGGGAAGATAGAGAAGTACCGGTCTTCCACTGCTCACATTTCATTCCAAACCTGTCCGTATTTTTAGATTTGTTGGAGGGTTTTGTACAAAACAGGTGTACATACAAAACAAGAAGATATCCTACTGCTCTTTCTGGTGTACACACCTTAAAAAAAAAAAATCCCAAAAGAAATATTATGGTCATCTAGGACCTGGAGTTCCCGAGCATTACTAGCATCCTTAGTCTGCAGCTGACAGAGACAAGCCTTCATTAGAACACATTCACTTCCATCAGTCTCAAAACACATCTGGTTCAACACAAAAATACCACTCTGCTCATCTGCCATTTCCACACTCACTCATCCTTGCTCTGTGTATCTTTTATAAGTATGTACTGACATTCAACAACTATAAATTAGGTTTGGCTGTAAAATCACAGCAGGAAGCATTAAAGTTGCAGTGGGTAAGAATTAATCTCTGTGTTGAAAAGAGCCTATCTGACAAAAAAAAAAGAAAAAATCTGTATGATGACAAAACACAAGGCAAATTTCTACCTCCCGTGAGACAAGCTGGGCCTCAGCAGGCTTGCAGGGAGTGAAGCAGGAATTGCAGAACAGCACGAGACCACACCATGCCTGCTCTCCTCCACCCCACTTTTGGTGAGCTCTGTCAGTTTTCAGAGGCTGGTGAAAAGCCAGAATGATCTCTCATGTTATTACAAAGGCCCAGAAACAGTTTACAATAAATAGGCTTGAATGAGGCACATGATTTATTTATTTAATTAATGTAGTTCCTTGCAGTTGTCTTTTTTTAACAGCACCAAACAGAACACCTGCCAAAAACTTTCAGATAGATGAGATGCTTTCTAGCTGCAAACAAGTGAAAAGACAGATGATGCCTTCATGCCATGACACTTTTACGTCTTAAGTAGTTCCCTCAGTACTGCTGACTCCCCACAATCTGAAGGGGATTCAAAAACTCAAAAACTGCAGCAGTTCCAGTATACTACATAAAAGTACTCACGGGTCAAACACAATACACATGACATACACGTGCCCAAGCCTGTTGTCACCAGTCAAACTGTATTTTAAGAGGATTAAAAAACAAGGTATGTTATTAAAAAATAAACAATTAAATAAAACAAACCCCCAAAACCCCCTGATTTTCACAAGACATCTTTCATACACCCATACCAAAGATGGGTGTAGGAGGGGTGCCTCATATATGCCACTCAGATGGCACAGTTTTATTAGCAGTTCAATTTCCCAACTTGCTCAAAAACACTGTGTAAAGACAAAGTCACTCTTCCCTCCTGTGATTTGCTGGGGGAGAGGGAGGCAAAACCTCCAAATTAAATCCGAGTTCAGCTCAAGCTTGTTCTCTGCATTTCAGGAGAAGGCTCAGTAACCCTCTTCAGAACCTGTTTCTGGGGTTCATCTCAAGCAAAGTTATCCCAAGCCCAGTCCCTCGTTCTCCTTATATTACAAGTAATACATTATACATTCTTCCACAAGCCAACAGAAAGAAGATAACCTCTCCTAGCAGCACAAATACCTGCAAAACGTACAGGATGATGCGAAAGAAAGTTGTTGAGTAACTGCTGTTTATGAAGTTTAGTGCGGGTGAAAATGTGCTGTACTGAAGTCCCCAGTTTATTCACACGGCAGAAACAGCTCACGGAGTGGCAGCTTGCAAGCACAGTTAAAAAGAACAAGAACTCATCTCAGCTGTGACCAGGAGGGAGCTTAACTGCCAGCCTGAGACCTGGTTTTTTGATTGATTCAGCTCCTGGCCTCTCTCCTGAGACTGCTCCAAGGTGCCAACCGCACAGGTAGCTGTGTGAAATGGTTGGGGAGCTCGTGGAATGAGAAGGGAGAGCACCCGTCTCTCGGCACCGAGGCCCTTGCTCTTTCTGTCTGAGCACAGGGTAACTCACTGAGGTGTTGTATTCTCACTGACAGCACCTGTATATCAATGTTAAGGCACTCATTTAAGGGCATTAAACCTGGAGAAGGCATAAAGAAAATGGGCAAAACGTCAACACATACATGACAAAAGTTACAGATTCTGTCATGCGCTCAGACTCTCCAGTTGCATTGACTTCCACAGTTTTTCAGGGCAGACAACAGTATCCACAGTTAGCATTAGTAACTGCATAACAACTGAATGTTTATTTATATTCACCTCTTGCACAAATGGGACTTCTAGGCAACATCATGAGTTTGCTCTCAGTCCTCTATATATATGCACGTGCTACAGATAGTTGGGAGACAATTTGCAAGAGTAACTGCAAAGAGACAAATTCTATCAGGAATGAAAACTGAAGATTTCAGTGCTCTTTAGGAGGGGGCCAATTTATTAGCTACACTTCAATTCAGATGATGACATCACGTGGAAGGGAAAGTTGGAGCATTTTAAGTTTTTGCTTGAAGCAATAAAATACCAGCAGCACAGTCCTGTGAGGAGCAGAGCACTGGGGACCAACCAGAATCCTGTTGGTATGACAGTCATCCCTCAAACTAGAGGATATTTAGGACTCAAGAGGACATGATATGGGAGAAATGCAGGAGGAAAGGCAGCCTCATTCCACATGGACTAGTTTAGGTAAGTTCAGTAGGAAAGACAAAGCCCCCCTCTGGAGATGAAATGGGATGTGAACTGTGAGGAGAAAAACCCAAGGGAATATCCTTAGATGTCAGTACAGTTCTGCTCTCACTGCCCTGTGAGAAATCACATTCAAATACTTGTAGGATGAAAAGAGAGTATCAAAGAACAAAAAGAAAGAAAAAAAAAAGAGGGAGTGGGGGAAGTAGTCCTTTAGAATATTTATAGAATAAGAAAAGCTAGACAATTGCAGTATAAGGAGATTGCTGGAAACTGAAGGATTTATTCAGACACTGTAAGATTGCTGTCACTGGGACAGGGGCAGCATCCCTCTGTGCCCAGAACCACTGAGACTGTAGCTAAGAATGTCTGCCTGAATAGAAGTGCCTCAGTCAGACTGCTTTTAAGAACACACAACCCCCACACATACTTCTGGAACTTGAACTGATGTCTGTGGATAAGGAGCTGTACTTCTAAATTTATCTCTAGCCACTTAAGTAATTCCAAATAAAACACCTTTGATATTTTGTGCAAGCAGTCTGTTTAAATTAAGTGTCCTGAAGAAACCCCTGACTACAGATTAATCCCTCAGGCAATCCCTGGCTAAGAGTTGTTTCTTATGCTTATGTATTCTTCATGGATTTTTAATATAAAACAAGACCTGTCTTCATTTACCAAAGGGTTAAGAAAATTTCCAATAATTAAGTTAACAGCAATCAGCTGAGGAGCTCCCCAGTGCTAAGTCTAGTAAATATCAATTCCTTTTCTCCTCCAGGATAACGGACCAGCCAAGAAAACTTCCAGCTGTCCCCTGTGGGGCTGCAGCTAACAGGCACAGAGGTGTACATGTACTGCCCCATCTCTCTCCTTCCATCCACAGCATGACTCCAGCTCCCTGTCGCAGATGTGACTTTATATAAAATGGGCCAACTCGCTTCTGTTTTCCCTGCTTTCTCCAGGGCTGAATCTGTCTACCATGACAACTGCAGCAAGCGATCAGAAAGTGAGGCTTAACAACACGGTTTAAAAGACCCAAAATACATTCTGGTCCCAGAAAATAAGAACTTACACAAGCTCAGCAGAGGACTGAGAACAGCTCTCAAAATCCTCCTGACTCCCTGACATCCCTACGAGTGAAATTTCTGAAACAGTCTTTCTCAAATGATCAACGTACTTTCTAACTGAGCAGAGAGCATCCCTCCCCTCTCCAGATGTTAAAAAGCCAGGTAAGATCACGGAGTGGGGAATAACCACCACAAAGTTTGATCAGCCACAGAAACGTCTCTTGTACCCTTTGGATGATGCATGTGCCTTGTTCTCATTCCCCTCCAAGGGGGGCTATAATTTGGGAAACAGAGCTTTCAAGAGAGTCACATCCGTGCTGGGAAGGCATCCACAACAAGAGCCCAATGCAGCATTTATTGAAAAACGCCACCAAGATGTTCTTGACCAACGATGAAGGGAACCGTGCTGCATCCAGAGCAACCACAACGCCAGTCACACGTATCAGACTATTTAGGGCAGAGCAGGACGCAGTCCCGGAGGAGGGGGGCAGCTGCTTCTTTTCCCAGAGAGGGAAACACATGGATTTTTTTTTCCAACCAGAGATCCATTGGCTCACTGCTGCTGAGGGCTTCCCAAAGACACACCGCATCAGCACGTTCACCCAGCAGTTTCGCTGTGCTACTGCCTGAAATAGTCCTGTTTGTTTGTGAGCAGCCACAGCTGGAACCCAAGGTATTTGTGTGGTTTGTGCCATTATGTCTTAATCCCGGCAGTGAATGAAATCCACTGCGATTATGAAAATAATTTGCTCTTGTAATGCAAATTTATAAAGCACAGTGCGTGCTATTTGTTTTGCACTAGGGAGTGTATGTTTGTTACGGAAAATATGAAGGTGAAAAATTATTTGTTGATTTTAGCATTTCCAAGTTGATTTAAACTTTAGACAAAACATTTACTATAGTAATTTCAAAATCGGCAAGAATAAACAGCAATAATCAATACTAGCTCAGAACATCTACATTGCAACTTACTTAAAGGATATTTAAGGCTTCACTTCCTTAATTTGTCCCTAAGGGAGTGTGAGGTGACACACGACACACAGTAACAGCAAACTAACTCGATCTTTATCATCAATATTTTTAACGTAAACTGAAAAACACAAGCTTTTTTCAACATTAACTACATCAAAACAGAAGCGCAAGCACATAAAGAATGAATTACCTCTGCATTAGTGTTAATAAATAAATTCTGTGCACTGTTAATAATAAATATGCTAATAACATTCAGTTGGTAACGCTGATATTCCTCAGATACTAGAGCTGTGTGACAGCTGTGTCTGAATTTTGTTCCGTAAGTGATTCAACTAGAATAATAACTAACTAGTTATTTTCTTCTCTTTTGTAAGTGGAATGTAACAAAAGGTATCCCTGTGATAAAACTAGCACAAGGTTAAGGAAATGACATCAAAAGATTATAAAAAGTAATTCCATCGTGCAGATAATGTCCTCGCTGTTAGATTTTGCAGCAAGCACGTGTCGAAAGCTCTCTCGACAGTTAATGCGCCTCTAAAACCGAGGTTCACGAACTCAGACAAATTTTCCTGCCCAAGAAACAATTTGCAAGAAATTCAAATTCAAATCACGGCTTTCTCTACCCCCCGCTCCGTAGGATGTTGTGTCACTGCGGTACTGGACTTTCTGCAGCTCTAAAGATAGAGCCGTGCAGTCAGAGCCCGGGAGCTGCCAACGCAGCGCCTGAGGGACCTGAGCAGCCCCGGGCAGGAGCAGATTAACTGCCACCCGCGGGACCCCGAGGCTGAAAGCGTGGGGACAGGGGCAGGGCGCTGACGTTATGTCATGTGCAACCTCAGATCTTGCTCAAAAATTTATCTTGCAATCATACCGCTGACGAACAAGCCTGTCATAGGTGCACTCTGGAGCTCGGCTGGTAAGAAAGCAGAAGCCCAAGTCACTTCTCAACTCAGGTGCAGGCAAGTCCTTGCCTGCCCAGTCACCGCCACCACCGTGTAGCTCCTCCTGCTTCCCAGACACATCAGGGACTCATGCTGGGCAAATGGCATTGACAGTGTCTCCTGGAAAACACCCCATCCTGCACGCTGCAAGTCTTATTAGCAAGGTGCTAGAGTTTGCCCTTCTACAGAGGAAATGGTGATGGAGAGAGGACATAAAGGAAACAGCAAAGATGAGATGTACAGACATGTTTCATCCATATAATATAAGGCATTCACAAGAACTGCCCTACTACATACTTTCTAGTAGCAAATTGCTGACTCCATCTCCCTTAAGGAAACACATTCAGTAAATATTACCCATATCCGATGGATAAATAGCCGATACCCAAGCGTCAGAGACGATGAAGCCAATGGAAGCACAGGAGCAGGGCTGACGGGAAGCAGCATGAGAATTTAATAACCATATTGACTGTTATAGGAAGGATTCACAACGACTTTTTAAAAGAAGGATTTTAAGAGGCTGGCTGTTGCGACTTTCACATGGCAACTTCTAAATCCCATTAGGGAGTTACAGAGGAATTTGTTTGTTTCTTTAATTGGTATGGATTAGAAGCCAATGATGGGAAAAAAAACAAACTAAGTACTGGTTCATGCTACAGTTTGAAGACAGAACAACAGACGAGTATAGTTTATTTCTAAACATATAAATTTGAAAATTCAACTCATTGCAAGTATATGCCATTTTGTATAATTACAATCCTCAGCCTTCTCCTGAAAGACAAGTTGTTTTTCCTATGTTTGGTCCACAGGTAATTCTGAAAGTAAGCAATATTTTCTTTTCTAAAAATTCTGGATTATCCCAGATTTCTCTGATGTGCTCTCATAAAAATGAAACTAGGTATGACTTCATGAGGACACTGTCAAACACCTTGCTAGGGCACACGAAACGTTCACGTGAACTGATCAAGACAATAAAGCCTATGCTGCCTGAATAAATGAGACTTTGCTTGCAGTATAATTATTTTCCATTTGGAGCTTAACCAGAGAGTTTCACATTACTGACCCACTCCAAAACCCAAAACAGGCCTGTGCTGGTAATCATGATGGTCTGGCAAGATGCTGTTTTAGATTGAAAATGGGGAAAGGGGGCAAAAGTATATTGCACGGCCCAATAGGATATATTAAGATCTGTTAGTTCTTCTACATTTGCTAAAAGCTGATACCAGGAGTAGCAGCCACACGCTCCAGCAGCAACTGCTGCCACCAAATGTTGCTCCCAAGCCCTCTACCAGCCCCACTAAGGGCCCCCACCATATTCTAAGTTGTGCCCCCACATCCCTCTGTGAGATAGTCAGCAATCAAATGAAGAAGGGGCGATGTGCCTTTAGTTGAACACTGCCTGCCCAGCTCTAGATGATAGTTTAAATGGCTCATACTGAGAATTATCTAGAGCTCTTCACCTATTCATCCTGCTGAGAAGTCAACTTGCCACTATTCACCTCTCTCAGATCAAAGGAAAATCTCTTCTCTGTCCTCTGTCACCACAGGCAGGGGAAGGGAAATGAGCCCAAGTATCTGAGACACCATTGTTCAAATAACTAAAAATTCTTTTATCAAGGGGTATCTGGCACCAGTCTCATTGTCTACAAAAAAACCCCAACATCTGGCAAAGAAAGAAATCAGCTGCGAAATCATCTTGTAGTTACATATAGAAACAACAGGGGTATGCTTATGGATATTAGATAATTTAAAGTGAGAAAGAATAAAAACTGGATGCATTTGGGAAGGAAGAAAAAAAAAAAGCAGGAAAGGTAAAGAAACATAATTCAAAATGTTTATTGGAAGGTGGGGGGGAAAGGGAATTCTGCCTAATGAATGACCCACTCCCCCAGATCGATGCTTAAGCTCATGCTGTGAGATCATTACTTCAAATAACATTTCTGAAGGAATCTCAAGTTTTGCAACACAAGCTACAGATGTAGCTGTAATTATGAATACTCATCTCAAGAGAGTAACTTAGTATTCAGGAGGTCCTTTAACTTCAGCTGCCATTTGCCACATGTCTCCCAAAGCCAGTTCACACCAGGATCACCAAGACAGTTTGCATCCATCAGTTTTTATGTTGCTTCATCTACTCTGGTAACAAAATATGGGATTTTCAAGATTCGCCTGTGACTTTCGGGGTCATTTGGGATCCCAAGTAGTCCAAGTACTTTCAGAAATCAACACAGTATGGTAATTTGTCCCAGAATCATAATTCTCCTGCTTTTGGAATGCCAACATCTATCATATGTGTGGAGGAAACACAGCAAAAAAATATCCAGTACAATGGCACAATTTTGCACACAGCCTTTTCTCCAGGAGTTGGTTCCTAGCCAAAGTTCTCTACTCCAGTGAGAAAGCAGCAGCATCACTGGAAGTCTCAGGTCTAACACAGAAATAACAAATACAGCCAAACCTGCCAAAGGGACACCTTTGTTGCATGAGTGCCTATACTAGGAGGTATTGATGCACATAACTATAGCCAGATTCTGACAATCTTACTCGAGTTCTGAGGAATGCTGAGCCCTTCCCCAAGCCCTTTCAAGCCCTTTCAAGCATAGCTCACATCAGACATCTCAAAATCAGGTACCTCAATTCATTTCCTTCTGAAAAAGCATATGCTTTTATACGTAAATATCTCATTGATGTCAAAACCATGCTCCAGATACAAGATTTCTGTCAAATCTAACAGGGCAGCTTTCTCCATGTGCTTTCCAACTGCTGCATAAAGGTCACATTTTTCTCTACAGCCACTAATTTTACATATACAACTGAGGGTGTAAAATATGCTTATGAGGTTTTTGTCTCTCCTTTGTAAATATAGCCTGGAATTCTAGTCTATGCACCTGTTCTTTGCACAAAAGAGTTCAAGAACACGCAAAAAAAGACCATCCTGCCTTCCCATTTCAAAGCCCAGGGATAACCAAAGCATCATGGCTTAGAAATGGATGGAAAGCAATACCAGCACCCTAGACAAAATGATTTACAAAAGAATTAATAAACGACTATCATTTCTCTTGCCTCAGGACTATTCTGGGTAAATTATTACTCTTTAAAGCAGTGCACTAGGAATAAGCTGCCTGACTCCCATTAACATTAGTAGTGGTGGCATAGCATAAGCTTTATGTGCCAGTTCTGAGGATTAATCACAGAGTCGTATCTGTAGGGCAGTTGCTTTGAACTCAGCAAATCTGCAACAGAACAACTCTTCTTTGTCAGACCCTTCTTTGAAGAAAAATCACAAGAAAGTGGGTGAGCTGCTGGCTAAGCCCCTTCTTAACCCACCAGCATTTCCTCCATAACTAACAGAACAGTGAAGCAACAAGTGAAAACATTAAATAGCTCTCCCTTGCTGCATTTCCAGTAATATTATTCAAGGCAGGGGAGCAAGAAGGGACTTTTTTTTGGAGCAGGAATAAAGGATAAAAGAAATCACACAAAAATAACATAATAAATGTGCTATCAAGAAGAGATTGGGTTTTGGGTGGGTTTTTTTTTATGCAGGATGAAAGCTGGAACACTTGAGAATAATTTCCATGCATGGATTTGGAAATCCAAAAATAACACCTCATTTAATACAGAGAAACGACAACAACTGACCCGAGAATAGATGGTGATGAATACATTCAACATGAAATTTTCTCTATTCTCTCTTCCCTTCAGTGCTCACTGGCACCTTTCCCCCAGTCCACCCCTTGTCATTTCCCTAAAGAGGGAGGAGAGGTAATTGTTTCTGAGCAGCCCCAAAGTAGCTCTAGCAGAGCAGGACACCCACGATGGCTAAGGCTTCACAGGAGGGTGGCTTCATCAACTCCAGGGTTGTTATTGTTTGCCTGAGGTGCTGGGAGTTTGTCTCACTTGATGCTACAGCAAAAAATTTCCACCTCCTGTGGTTTCCACGTGATGTTGCTCCATAAGCTTTTAGACCTGCCTTTTCACAGCTCTTTTGTTCTCCTCCACTCAGCAGCAGTGCATCTCCCTGGCACAGGCTTTTGGTTTGGTAAAACCCCCAGAAGGATCCACACAGGGGCACCGCTGGGGAAGAGATGAGTGCAGGGATGCAGCCAGCTCTTGAGCCTCAGCCTTCCCCTCCCAAGGGCTAGAGACAGTCCCATGGCCACTCAGCACCACTCCAGTTGTGCTACAGCAGGACCTTCAGCCCACTCCCGTCAGCTTGCATGCCTCCAGCTTACAGAAAGCCAACATCACCAGCTCCATGCTTAACACTGTTTGGCCCACTTTACAATTGAGTAAGAGCTTACCAGAGGGCTCTTGTTCTCCAGTGACATTTACCGGTGCAACAAATTCTCAGGGCCATGTCTGCCAGGTCCAGTTACAACACAATCACATCGGGGGCCAAAGTGCTTTCTAGATGTATAATCAGAAGCATATATATACATCACACAGCTACTCTTTGCCCCAAAAGTAGCAACTAGATAAAGCCAAGGACCTAATGACTGGGGCCATGTATTGAACTCACCCTACAAATGGGTAAAAGTCTACAGGTTCCAACTTCCTCCAGGAGAGCATGACACTGAAGCAACACATGTTCTGACATCAATGGCAGCCCCGGGAGCAGAGCTGCATGGCTGCAGCTGCGACAGTGGGAAAAGCAGGGCAATATTGCAAGGGAAGGCTTGATACACAGCAGCAAAGTTGCCTGAAGGCAAGAGAATACACCACACCAACAAGAGATCAACTTGCTAGAACGATAGTTTATACATTGCGATTAAGCACACTGGTGTGGCTGTAACTGGGAAAGTGGCCAGTACTTGCCTGCAGTATGCCTGGGTTTAGCCGGTGCTGTCAAGTCTCTGTCAAACAATACATTATTTCAGCCTTCCCACACACACAACCCCAAATAAAGAGAAAACTCATCTTATTGCAGGAGCCAATTTTCTTTTCCTACTGGCTGTTCATTCACACCAGAGGCCCACCAGAACAGTCACATCCAACTGCATCTCATTTACTTTTATTGATAATGCCAGCTTTGTAGCAAGAGAAACAAAACAACACCTTGAATATTCAGGACAACTGAAAAATCAGTTTTCCACTCCTTCATAAAAGGAAGAGAGTCCAGCATCAGCTATTGATATTTTCTAGCAGTAATATTCCACTTACACTACTTACTCCTGTGCCCCCTATTGTTTATGCATCCTAGACATTCACATACAGATGGTTATATACACTAGTTCCATGGACTAGGGCCTACAAGAGTGTTTTAAAACTGGGTGCTTTAAGTAGTCAGTGATCCTACTAGAACAACTATTTTCTTGACAATACTGTGTACCGACAGGCCTTTTAAAACTACTTCACCGAGACCTATGTTTTGATGCTTGAATGCAACAGTGCCTTTCAGTAGGCAGCACTCGGTCAGGAAACCAAGTCCAACGAATCTCACACACTGTCTAGTCATGCTGCCTTCGAGCTACACCCATAAGGTTTGTTGGGGTTCAATGCACTGGCATGGCTATGTCCCACATGGCTGACAATGATCTAATGGCACCTAAATGAACTAATCATCTCACTCCTAAACTTTGATATGTCAGTGCACCAGATGTTCTTTATTACTGGACAGCTGCATGCGATCACAGAATCACAGGATGGTTAGAGTTGGAAGGGACATTAAAGATCATCTAGTTTTAAATCCTTCGCCATGGACATATCTCACTAGACCAGGTTGCTCAAAGCCCCATCGGACCTGGCCTTGAACACATCCAGGGATGGGGCATCCACAACTTCTCTGGGCAACCTGTTCCATTGTCTCGCAACCTTCACAGTGAAAAATTTATTCCTAATACCTCGATCTTCCCTCTTTCAGTTTAAAACCATTACACTATACTCCATGATAGAAAGTCCCTCCCCATCTCTCCTGTAGCCCCCTTTAAGTACTGGAAGGCTACTATACAGTCTCCCCAGAGCCTTCTCTTCTGCAGACTAAACAACCCCAACCCTTTCAGCCTGTCCTCATAAGAGAGGTGCTCCAGCCCTCTGATCATCTTTGTAGCCCTCCTCTGAACTCACTCCAACAGGTCCATGTGATCTGGCATCAATCGACACTACAGATAACAGCAAAGTACAGTCCCATCCTCACGTCACCTGCAGCTCTGCCCTGGATGCTGTGGTCTAGGAGATACATATGCCCAAAGCTGTACGGCACTGCAACCAGCATCATGGACCACTGGTAAAGAGCAAAATAACAAACCTAGCCCTAGTCAAATAGTTTGGCCAGGATCCTCCACACACATGCCTCAAGGCACATCTACCTGCTGTGTGATCCTCATGTCTGTGCTAACATCATCCTTCTGATGGGGTCAGTATGAGTAACATGCAGGCCAGAGCTCTATGTGTCCCTTGGTACTTCGGTTTTGGGAGCTGCCCACTAGCTATCGGCATCAAACATACTTTTAATTGCTGTTTTTCTTTTGTCATTCAGTTGAAATGAAGAGATTGATCTCTATTGATCTGTGGAAAGGCTTGCTTTGTTTTGCTTAACCTTTCTGTTGCTTATCAGGGTTGTGCCAAGAGCTTGACACACAGAGAATGAGAAGTAAATTTTAAAAAGTAATGAGTGAGTGATGGCAAACTCACAGCAGTCTCATTCACTATCAGACTTTGCTGCAAGAGGAAAGTCAACAGCTTCTGGTTATTGTCCCAGCGGTGCCAGTGATGTCAGGAATTTGTTTGATTTTCACATGAATCTAATGCACCCATACTGATGCATAATAAACAGAAAAAGGTTCTCTCTATAAGCAGAAGAACATCTAGACATCACCTTTTTATTTCCCCCAGCAGCTTTTCCATTATTCTCTGTTCTCTCTTTTAGCTTCTCCCCAGGTGCTTACACACATCACCTTGGCTTGTTTATTCATATTCTTAAAGGCACCACTAAAAGCTCATCCAACTGCATCTTCACAAAAAAAAAAAAAAAAGAGACCACAATGTACCAGTCATACAACGAGTTCTTCTCTTCATTCAGCACTCTCCAAGGCTGTAAGAGTCCTGCTGCTATACCTGTGAGTGTTTTCTCTGCTCATACCTACAATACAGGAGAAAAAGACTTGGAAAGCAGCTATGTTCTTCCTGCTGCCAATCACACCACTGAACAACCACCCATCAGATGTCTTTCCCTTTCTATCAACATCAAAATGAAGGTAGATGCAAAGCAGGTGGCTTTCTGCTCCAGACTAGTTTCCCCCAATTCCACCAAGACGCTGCGTGGGTCAGAACCCTCTGCAGATAACCTGAGGGCTGTGTCAGCATCCTACTATATCCTCTTTGACTGAAGCTCCTTCTGCCAACTTCATAGCCAAGTCTGCAATTCTTATAGGCCATTGCTGCCTGGGGATTAGCTCTCCCTGGTCCCCTACGCAGGTGGAACCCTTTCAGCTAATACATCTCTTTGGGGGACTATACAACCAAGTTTAGGGCCTCCCAGGCCTTGCTACAGGGTCTTAGCCCATACAACAGTACCTATTATTCCTTCTCTAAGCATTGCTTTTGTACAGCAACAGATCAATTCTTCTGCTCTGTGAGAAAAGGACAGCAAAACACTCATCATGAATCCAATAAGCTGATGACAAATTTTCTGGCTAGTAAAATACTGAGTCTCCCCCAACAGTGATTAAAAAAAAAAAGAATATCCTTAAATTGTACTTGGCATCATGTGACTGCCATAAAATGTGGATTCATTTACCTCTGGAACTCTTATCTCTTACTTGCGTAGGGGATGCTTCCCATAGAAAACCAAGGCCAGAACCATTAATCAAAGAATCCTATGAACTAGCAGCCAGAGAGATACATCAAGTGATCTAAACCATCTGTGTACCACAGACTTTCAAAGTACTCCTGCCTGTACTATCCTTGGTCCATCAAAAAGCTTTGCCTAGAAGAGCTGTCAATTCTGCTCTTCAGAGAGCCACTGATTCCTCCTGGAAATCTTTGGAAAGACTACTCTGAAAACCTAATCCTATTAGCATATCAAGTAGGTTTTGCCCTGTTCCTTGTTACAGAAGGCTTTTGCATGAATTGTGTAATTGTAAAAAAAAAAAAAAAAAAAAAAAAAAAGAAAAATCTCAACTCTTTCCATATGAAAAATCTAGTCCTCCCTGGAAGTGATGTCACCACAGATTTTTCCATTTCATCAGCTGCAGTCAGTAGAGATAGCTAGTGCTCCAGTGAAGGGTTAAGTGTCAGAGCCAAGGCTTACTTATCAAATAAAAATCCGGCTTTCATACAAAGATCTAAACAGCAATAAAATACATCAGAAACAACACATAGGTCCCGATATACCAAGTTCTATGAGGGATGAAGATACTCCTGAAACGAGCCAAAGACCAGTTCAACCTAGGTTTATATTGGAATAAATCACAGGTAACTCTCATATACCCTAGCAGTGGAAGGTTCACAGCTAGTAATCCATGGTGCAGGACTACACCTGTCAATTAATCAGTTCCTCACCTGTGTCATTTTGAGATGAGGTGCAGAGCTGTCTGTGGCCACTCTGCTGGCCAAGGAGGATCCACCATAAAGGACAGGTTCTCCCCAGGCCATATCAGGAAGGTCATTTTAAAATTATTTGCCTACAGTTTTCCATTCAGTGTGCATACCTTCTTACAGATTATTTTATGGCACTGTAATAAGACTGGTAATTATTATCTCTCAAAATGTACTCATTTGATTACTTTTCAAATAAAACGACAGCTAAGATTACTTGCAGGTAAAACTCTGAGTAGCAGTATGGTATTTTGCTGTGCGTATCAGTTGTCATGACAATCAATGAGGGCTTTGGTTTAGAGTCCAATTCATATGTGGCAGAAAATCCACAGCACCTACACGTATTCTGATGGAGACAATTTTTGAAACTATTATTGATTCTGGTTGCTCACCCTCAGATATCCCTCAGGACCTGGTTTTCAACAGGCGCTGAGGAATCCCCACTTATGTACACCTTAATTCACTATCAGCCTTTTAAGGTTCTTTGGCCATTATTTCTAAGAGAAAATCACCACTAATGTATGTAATGAATTTTAGGTTTGTCCAGTAAGCTTTCACTAGAAAATTATTATGGTTGGTTTTTTTGTTGTGTTTTTTTTTTTTTTTTAATATCTTTAGAAAACCCATTATCCTTGAAAAGGGGTTTTGCAATGGTCTTTTCAGGAGATATGCTGCATAATCTCTGGCACTACAGGAGGCAGCATTGTCTAGCACTTACAGCAGTGGGAGTCCAAAGACCTGAGTTCTGTTTCTGGCTCTCCCACTCACTCTCTGCATGACATTTAGCAGGTCAATTAACTTCTCTGTAACTCTTTTTCTGCATGTGAAATGGGTGTACTTGGGTTGCATTCCTCCTTTGGCACCCTGTTTGAGTCAAAAGGATGTTGAGAGAAAACCATTGCCCAAGCGTTTCAAGATGTTAGGCTGGAAGGTGCACTACACACTGTCAGCAGCAGCATTAATAGGAAAGCGTAATTGTGGAATCTTAATTTTCACTGAAATACCAAAAAAATCTGAAGTCTCAAGAAGCACTTTTCTCTTTACAAAATCTATTGAGGATTTTGCACCCAGATGCTGACGTCACAATATTTTTATCTCAAAATATCTATTGTTGTTTCAGTAGAATTATTATTCTGGTACAAACATAAGAACCACCAAACTCTTAATCCCCAGCCTGTTGGTCGCTTCTGATTAGGATTTTTGTGTATACGGATTCATGCCACTACTGACTTCCTCCCAATACTGGAAAAAATATTAAGCCTTGCCTTGGTAGTTTAATGCCTTTCTTCCCATGGCAACACAATCAGGCATAAGAGCAAGTCATAAGGAACGGCATTACATCCTGCTCAAATATGTGATTATAACATGCTGCCGAATGGATTCTACAAGGAAGACTGATTTAGTATGTGCCTATGATGATTAGTGAAGAGAGACAGTACCAAGCTAATGCATTGCTAAAGATTGTATCAGATAAAACCAGTAATTCAGCCACCTCCATGTCCCCTCCCATAAAATTTTAATAAACCCAATCTTATGCGAAGAAAGAAAAGACAGGGACCCTACTGAATTATTTACAACCTTAGTTGTGTATGGCAAAGAAGCCCCTCTTAGGTCAGTAAGTGATATTCTTCCATTGATTTTCTTCTCTCAGAATATCTAGGTGAGAATCAAGTTTGAGGGGGGGGAAAGAAACAGGGATGCAAAGGGCAAGCCAGAAAAGACAAAGCTGATGGAGGCAGAGAAGAGAGAGAGTTTGTATTTATGAAAGAGATATTGATCAATTGCACAGACCAGCAGCAGATAGACTCAAATTAGCTGTCATAATTCCAGTGATGCAGAGGGACATGCAGGCTCTAGCTCCATTAAATATAACCTACATCCAGAGCAGCCAGATGAGATTTGTGAGACTGAACTCTGAAGTCCCACAGGAGATACCTGCAGTGATTTATATTCCTGATTTCCTATTCCCTCACCAGCTGTGCAATCAGCTCCTGGAGGTGGGCAGGGAATAATTGAACAGCTAAACTGTGATTCACCCAGCCAATTAAGGAGTCTTGGGATAGGCCTGAAAACAAATCCTTCAGCTTCATCCAGTCTTCCTGGGCAAGAATTATATTCAGCTGCAACAACGTGGCCAAAACCATCATGGTCCAGTTAACAATATAACAGTCTGGAGATGTAAAGCTGCATTATAGTTTTCACATATTAATATTCACACATTTTAGACCTTTTCAGAGCAGCAAGTAGGAGGATGTCCTGGTTGTACACGAGGATCAGGTTTATTCTGTAATTCAGCATACAAAGCGCATCACTGCAAAACAGTAATTAAAATGGCAACCACTGCCTAGTAGCTATCAACATGTAAAAATCACCTACATGTTTCAGCCTGCAGCTTCTGTCAGGGTCAAAGCCAGGCTGTTTGATTCAAAGTTTGTTGGCATCTCTCTCATGCTGGCTGCTGCGATGTTCCCTTGTGGATGGTGCACGGCTTTGTGAACAAATCAGAATAATCTCATTTCCAAAATGTTCCACTTAAGTCTTTCTTCTTTCAGTGAAGCAAGGAAGCACTTACCTCTCGTTACTAACCCTGTGTGTGGCGTGTGGCATGTAATCACCTTGAAATATTTAACTGGCTGGCTTTCATCTTGCTAACAGTGTGGGGTGGGGCATCAGACTGGGGTACAAATAAACTGGAATATAAGTCATCATAAACCAGGCATTAAATTGGTATATAAATCAAAAATTATAGAAGTCAGATGGAAGAGACCCATTAGATCATTCTGTTTGTTCTTTCCTGTGTTCTCACCCTAAGAATGCACAAGGCATCATTCTTGATTAGCCAAGAGACATAGAAAAACGCCCATCTCTCCCCCTCTGTGTCTCTCAAGAGGGAGAGAAGGGAAACAGAGAGCTCTGTATGCATATTAATAAAGATATATTTTGACTGGCTGAATGACTGGAAGTGATTAGCGATGGTATGTTTTACCTGTCAACATCTCTACACTGCAACAGGCAAAATGTCTCAAACTCCATTGCAAAAAATCACCAGTTAGGCTGGAGGGGGTTTGCTCTGAGTTTTCCTGCATTTAGAACAGCCTCATAAATATCCTAAGATTCTTTTCAATTACGAAGATTATCAAGACAATTGAAGACAATCTTCAATTATGAAAATTAAAAGATGTCATCTTTTTTCCAATATAACAGTGGGAGACAATGTAAAACATCGCCTAGGCCAAGGTGAATGCAAGAGCCTGCACTAATAAATAACAAAAAAACCAAAAGCAACAAAAAAAAAAAATCAAAACATTATGAAGGCTGCCGAGTCAAGCACGACAGAGTTCGGAAATATAAGAATGTGACGCTTTGAGAGGGTCGGTATGAAAGGTGAGAACACATGCAGCACTGTAGCTAAGGGCAGTAGGAGCTGAGATCACTAAGTTGACATACACCTCCTCCTCCTCACACAAGAGCTTTCTTTTACACTTCCTGCAAAAAAGTCCTCGGTGATAAGTCAATTAGTCAAAGAAGTCTCTTTAGAGCTGGTCCCTAGCCATGTTTTCCTCATTTACTCTGACCCAGTGAGAGCTGGGTGACCATTTGAAGTCTGATTTACAGGGTGTGGAGCACTTAAAGTTGCTCTGAAAGTCAATGAGAAAGTCAACGTATGCTCAGAACATACAAAGGGTATTTAATGGTAAGTACTGTAATACCCAAATCTTCATCATCTCCAACTGGACACCCAAAAAAGCCCAAGACAGTTAACTTTGATTGTCAGGCCTAAAATGGCAATTATAGCCCACCTCAGAAGGTTATTGGATATTAACATTTTTATCCTCACACGCCATGCTTCAGCACAATAGTTAGAAACGTGACGAAGCTCATGAAGTGGTTAACTCTGTTTTTGGATCAGGAGTTGTGTGCTCTGCAATAAGGAGGCCAGCAACCATACATTAAGCAGTGAAAAAGAAACCAAACATTGGAGACATCACTGAATGGAAACAGAATATCCCAAGTGTATGGCACAAGGCAGGGGTCCTGTGAAAAAACACAGTATGTGATTACAGTAATTAAAGACTTGATAACGAGCGTGCTCAGAGGAGAGAAATTAAGGCCAAGTATGCAGCCTGAACTGTGTCACCTCCTAACTTCACATACTTGTGTTCACAACCTTTAAAATGCTCATCTGATTTTATTTTAAGTTCTTAACTTCAAAACAAACTGCAAAAGTAGGAATTCTAGTGTAGGGTTTCTTACTGATTCAGAAGAGTGGCGAGTGGTTCCTCAGCAGAACAAGACTCTTCCGATTCACCTCCGAGCCCTCTGTTATGTGAGGTGGTGGAAGCAGGTGCTGGCTGAGGCAGCAGGGTGATACCCCCCCACCAGTGTTTCACAGGTGTACGAGTGGTAGATGCACAGTAAGACTCCTGACTGGTGCACTTTGAAGAAGACTTTGGAGGGAATTCTTCCCTGTCTGTTCCCTGCCCTCCTCCAACACATACAAACAGCGAGCTTGACCGTTTTTGCACCTTCCCTTCCAAATTGTTCCAGTTGGCCACTCCAGCCCTTATCCCAGTCTCAATGTTCAGCAATCCCTTGTTTTACCTCTCCCAACTCGCCAGCACAAAGGTTCACCCCTTTCCCTGTCCTCATTTCCTCCTTTTCCCAAGTCTTCACTGTGTTTCGTAATCAGACACCTCTTGCCAAGGCAGGACTGAGAGGTCAACTGACCTCCTCCCTTACTACTGCCCTGCTTTTCTGTCTAAGAAGCAAAGGTAGTATGTGAAATAAAAAGTAGCATGCAGTTGGGAAAGCTATTCACTAGTATAGGTATTAAGGTCACAGCCATATTAGCAGATCCTAAGATGAAGGCTCACAGAAAAAAATCCCTTACAGATTTCAAAATAGGTCTTAGATTTTGATGCCAAAAAAAAACATTTTTATAACTTAGCTTGAAATAGCAGGATATGAAGAAAACCCTAGAGCAGAGAGAGAGGGAAATGAGAAGGTCTGTCACTACCACCTGGTCATTAGCTATAGGAATGATGAATATGAGGGAGATCCAACAACACTAGACCTCCAGGCATGTGAGCACCTGCTGCCTGACTAACCTCCAGGATGCCTGCCCCGTCTGCTTTAATAACCATAGCATTAAGGAATGACATCATATTGTCAGCCAAATGGCACTGACCAGCAGGACAGTGTCATACTTCAGGGTGTACCTCCATCTGGGGGTCAAGGTAGCTAATTAAAAATGAAACAATATTGCCTTGTGGAAAAAGGGAAGACAACCTGAGGGAGTATGGGATAGAGAGTGGAAGAAAGGAGCAAGAAAAGTGTGATGTTGCCTACTTATTTCAAACACTGCTTTCAGTAGTGCCCAGGGAAAAAAAAAAAAAAGGTAAAAATTCTCTTGGGTCAGCACTTAATACAGATACAACAATGAAATATTTATTATTGTGTATAAAAGCAGACAGGGTCAAGCCCACGAGCCTACTGGTGTTACTAATGCATTGTCAAGCTATCAACTAAGCTTCTGTGCAAGTCTCAACATCTTGTTCCATAGAGTGAGAAGGCTTGGGAAGCCTGTAGAAATTAGAGGCGTAAACATGACAGTCTTTTCCAGAGTGCTAATTGTTGCCACTGCCATCAGTACCATAACTGACCCCCACAAAAGGAAATTTTTCCATCCCCCCTCAGTAGTTTTACTGCTTATAAGGAGATATTTGAGTGCTTTGTAGGCCTAAATGAGGAAGCCTTAATCTCCTGCAAAGGTTGAACCATTAAGGCTGATAAAATCCACTCAGCTTCCAGCATAGATGCTGTATGAATTAAAATATTACCACTCTCTACATCCTGTAGAAATCCTTCATCTTCTTCAATACTTGCCCCTCTCAGAACACGCCAGGCTATTACTTTTGACTTCACAATTCATTTTTTATGCAAATGGCTTTCAGACCACCACAAACAAAGCATTATTGCAGTTTTCAACAGCACAGATGAACGTTATCATTTCAATTAACACAGAGCATTATGGTTCCTCTTCTCCTGACAATGCAGCTCCCCTGCCAATGCTCTGAATTCAGAGCCCACATCCTGTGGTCCTGCAGCAGAAGTGAGGGGGTAGGAGACATGTAAAGGAGATCCCACAGTGCCAGACAAGGAATATCTCCAAAAAAAGCAGAAAATCCTAAATACTTCTCAGGAAGCATCAGCTACCTATTTGTGAACTGGTTCTAAAGCAGTCTGGTGACACAATTTCTAAACTGTGCTGGAAGAGATCAGTTTCCATAGCAATTCCAGCCACTTTCTGCCCAGATGCAGCACTCTCCGTGTTCCTGGACACAAAACACAGCTGCTGTGGAAGACAGGCCTAGGTGGCAATGACAAGCTGGAGAAGAACACACAAATAGAAATCCCCTCTTTTGGGGATACATTTAATCCAAAGTACAAATTCGGGTTTGTGATATATAGGGAAGAAGGAAAAATAACAGACTTAAAGACCCAGCTATCTACCTCACACAATAGGCTCTGTGAGTCAGCAAAATAAAAGCTTTTAGAGAGAAGGAAGAATTTTTCATCTCTCCTCTGATGTGGAGACTTTCATGTGATATAGCACAAGGGACTGGGAGCTCTGCCATACAAAGGCTCTGGGTGCCATGCAGCATTTGCCCCATTTCAGCTACCAAGGCAGAAGAAAGGGAAGAGGCAGTGGTTCAATTTGTTGTGAGAGGAAAAGAAACCTCACTCTTCAAGAAAACACATCAGCAACTTGCTTGTTTGCAGCTTTTTAAATCCACAATCTTTTCATCACCTTTCTTGGAAAGAAGATAGCCCCCTTTTACGTTTTCCTTGCCAAGATCTCAGTAAGGAAGATTGCAGTGACCCACAAGTGTTAGCCCTGGAAGGCTCCAGACAAAGAAGTCCCATGGCAAATACAAATATGTTCAAATGTAAAAAAGGAGCGAGGAATCATGAGGTCTAAACAAAAGCAGCTGGAGGCAAAAATAAAACATCATCATGCTAGATTGGCTCTAAGAAAGTATGAAGACAATCCCCTCTCCCCTTATCTGCGTCTTCCTCCCTTTTTTGTGCTATTTGGCTTCCTCAAAATAAGTTTCTAATCCTACTCTCCCAGCAAGACAATGAAATGCAGATAGCTGGCTTAAGCATACTTAGAAATTCCTCTCCACATGTATCTTCTATGCTGTGGTTACCCTTTTTCACAGAACAGTTGTTTTTTTAAAGACTGCAGCAGAAGATCAATTTAGAGCCCCAGTTGTCTATAGCCTATTTGAAAGGCAAACAAACAAAAAAACAATGGAATCCTCTTCCTACAGTCCTTCTGATGGTATAAAACACCATCAGCCCAACAGGTCTCTGGTTTGCTCCAAGGAGTAAGCCAATAGACTAAATACTCTCAGGGTCTTCAGTGCCTTACCCTTCACAGTGGGGTACCAGCACTGTTGGTTCCTGGAAGATGCCAAACTGAATATATCACATCCCCTCATTGCCTTGGCAGGACTATCATTTCAAAGCAAACACAGGCTTTCACCTTCTTTGCCATAATATACCAGACAGTGGTTTCCTGAATTTTTTAGGACAAGAGAGAAAAAAAAAAAAAAAGATTAGCATCAACAGAGCCTCCTTTTTATGGTCAACTTTCTTAAAGTACATACAAGCCCCCAGTTAAAATGCTTATTCCATTATCTGAAAATGCCTCTTACCCTTCCCAATGCCTGTATCACATCACGGCTCAAATCCCTGCCATAATCATCTTTTCCATATTTTGTGAACACAAATCTGTAGCACATTGAAAGTGAACCTACGAAAACAGCATAGAACTCATGGAACTGAATACGTGAATAAACATAGAACTGTTCAGACTTTATTTTTCTTCCAATATATATCTCTCCAATTCTAAAAGTATCAGTGATGCTGCTAGAGTTTTTCAGAAGCCAGAACTATGGACCAAGTTTCTGTGCATAAGACTGGGGCCCAAAATGTGACAGGGTAAGTGCCTGATACTGACTCAATCATATCATTACACTGGTGTCTTCCATAAAGAGATAGTTATTCATGCTCAAAGTTGTGGGACACAGCTTTCCTCCCCTTCTTCTCCCAGCTCATATAAGCACTCGTTTTGTCTAATCAGATGAACATTTATCTCCTGACAGGTGAGACCTGGCAATACTAGTCATCCTTCTCTCCATCCCTGTTTAACCAGAGATAGTTGAGAGGAAGTGATTGCAGGGAAGTGAAGTCCTATTTCCCCAGCTCATGCTGCCATAGGCAATCAATTTAGAGCAAAGGTTCCATCTTGAAAATGTCAAACAGAATGAAAAAAGATAAAATAAAAAATTATAAAGTCAGTTCCAACCATTCCTCCAGGTCCAGCTGCTCCCCTGGGTTCTTCTAGCATAGCTGACAGTGCAGCTAGAGGAATATCTGCTTTCTGTGCTGACTGGTGCCATGGGGTCCTCAGTCTCAAATTAATTGTCCCTCACCCACTCCTGCGATTCAAGAGAAACTGCTGGAGCATCAATCCTTCCTACCAGTCTGAAAAAAGTAGTCTGCTGGGCACAGCTGGAGCCCTCTCTCTTCTGCTCCCCCAACCCAGTATGCAGGCAAAACAACAGATTTCCTTACCAGGCCCACAGTTTGCTGCCCATGCGCCAGGGAAGCAAAATAACCACTACTGAAGTACAGATATGTCAAAGCACAGCAGTAGCTTAAGCCTGGAAAAGGCATTTTCTTTAGTAGGGTGATCAGACAGCCTGGTTTCACTTTTTCAGTTCCTCTGAAGTTCTCCAGGATGCCATTTTGCTTCAGTGTTTCACCAGGACATAGGGATGTTTTGTTTTTTTTTTTTTCCTTTCTTGCATCTTATGCTACAGAACTGAGAAATCACCCATGGCAAGAGCATAAGGAACAACGGGCCTGGGCCCTGTTTCTTCACTGTTTGTCACAACACTGAGTGAAAAGGAAATTCTGAATAGAGAATTGTTCAGAGGAAAATAATGGCCAGGTTGAATTGGAAATGCTATTCTGCTGCAGGATGAGCAGTGGTGGGCTGAAGTAGCTGTGCCCTGGATGAAGCTAGTCCAGAGGTACAGAACTAGGTCAGCAGCTAAGGCAGGGACTAAAATTACAGGGACTTTCTGAAGGGACTGAGAATCTTACTCCACTTTATGTCTACTCCATTGCAAATGTTTTCTAAAGGGAGAACATCCCTCTCAACCAAAACCAGATTTGAGGAGATTGCTATTGCTCTTGTCTTTTTGGACAGATGTTTTACAGCCAGGTCACTGTTCCTACACAGGAAATAGTCATATAGGTTCAGTTTGTTCTTAAATGTAGTGATCTCCAGATCCTCCAGTGGCTAACCCACATATCAAACACTCACCATTGCACCAGACCGCTCTGGAGAAGAGAGAGCTTCAGCAAAGTGTTTCTTTCCTTTCCTGTCTTTAGACAGGGAGATTCAAACTTCAATTCTGTCTACCTCTACTACCTACACTTATCTGACTCATGAACTAGCAAGAAAATCTGGGTCAAAAATATGCATGCACACCCACACACTCAGTGTACCCTCCCCAGGGAGGGAACAAACAGCCTCACCCTTCAAGTGCCTCAGACCAAATCAGATAAGTAAGTGTGTGAGCACAGTGTGTCTAGACTGACACTTTGGAGACTGAGGGATGCCCTACTGAAGGCTCCTGTCAGCTGCCAACGCACCAGGCTCTAGAACTTGCTGATCCCCCCCAAAGAATGCACACACCAAGGGACTAACATGGCCAGCCATATTAGTAATTATATTTAAGCTGAAAAAATGCAGATAAAGTTTATGAATAGCCCTTCACTTGAGCCATTGCTGAAATAAAAATGAACTTTAAGACACTAAATCCTGTGTTAATTAGTGAGATTCCCAGTGGATAGATGCAGAAAAGTCATTGTTGCTCAAAGCAGTGACAAAAGCATATATACACAGCCAAAAGCATAAACCAACTGCCTAATGAATCTAACAGAAGAGGTCTTGGTTGTGGGGTGCATTTCTTTTTGTCCATAGATGAGCAATGTTAACATAAAACTGACACCAGCAGAAGTGGTGGTAGCAGAAAACCTAAAGGGAACCAAATTGCCTGATTTTCTGATTTCAGGGACAAATGAGTACAGCATAGTATTTCGCAAGATGAGCTTCTTAGAAGGTTGTAAGAGGCCTAAGTTCAATATTCCTTTTCTTCTTCACATCACAATAAAAATATGTATTTATCTACAGACACTTTTCCAAAAAAAAACAAATTAGAAGTTTAGCAAAACCATGTAGCGCTTTCTTAATGCTTTACCAGATTTGACAAGGCAGGTCTACAAGCACCAATGAGTCTCAAATCACACCTGACCTCACCAATTCAGGAAATCAACTATACCATTACACCTTCACCTTCCTAGAGCTTAAAAGGACCCTCCCAAAGCAACAGCCACATAAGGCAGGAGTGAAACGGGGACTGAGAGCCCTGGGAACACCAGAGATCTTACACGTTTCTCAAACAGACACAGTCTGGACAGTAGCTGCTCACTACCACCCTTCAAGGCTTTCAACCAGAATCAGCATCCCCCAACCCCTGCCATTTTCAAGGAGCTCCTACTGACACAGGGGAGCTCAGGACATTCATCAGTCGCCATGACCATCATGTAACAAGAGCAAGTTGCAGTGGCATCCTTCCTTGTGAAATCCTACCTCTTCCATTTTACCAGTGAAACCCCTTTTCCATTTCCAAGATGAGAAGGAGAAAAACTTTAAGGCCAGCCAATACATCTCAAGGCAATTCCATCCCTGTCAGATCTTGTTGCTTCAGCAAACGTTACAAGTTGGTGACCACTGGCTACAATTATCACTAAGGGCTAAGCTTAGTTCCTGGTGCCTTAAAGGGTGCAGCTTTTCTTTTTCTAAATCTTCAAAGGAGAGTGATGCCACACTCATCGAGGAGCTGCAGGCAGCAGGACATACTTTACAATAAAAGCCAGCAATGAATTCTGCTGGAAGGAGGAAACTCAGCAGCAGCAGGAACTGCATGAGAATACACTCACGTATAGAGCATTCTACTGAATTAAAAAATAGGGCATTGATTTTGTTATTAATTTTTGTATTTAACTCAATATTCATCTCTGCATACGAATGCCTCTTCCCCACTGCCGCTTTTTCATGCCTCAGCAGAATTTCTAGTTAGCAGCAAACAGAGATGTAGTTCCTAAGAACAAATCGATCAGTCTGCTGCAAAGACAAACTGTATGTGAGAAGAGGGCTCTGAGCGGGTTGTCAGTCAAAGCCTCCGTTCTCTTATCAGTGAGTATATCTCCCACAGTCCACACACGTCAGGAAAACAGAAGAAAGCCAGCAACACTTACGCAAGGCATGCCACTCATCCTGGCGGATTGTCTTGGTGATGTTGTAGGTGAGGTTCTTGGGAATGGTCGCTGAGGAGTAGTGGTACTTGATGTACGTGCACCGCTCAATTGCTCCTGGGAAGGGCAAAATGCAGAAGAGATAGTGCTGTTAAATGAATGCAACACGTCCTCCCAGCTGTAGGCTACATATAGGCTTGACTACCAAATGCAAAGGCTAGGAGCAAAGCAATCTGTCCCATCAGTCCACTGTGACAAATACAACTATATTTAGCCCATGACAGGCACAAGCTACCTGTAGGGTAAGTTCACATCCAAATTTATGATACACCAAAGGCCCTGCAGTAGCTGCCAGAGTATCTACCTTCACCATCAGATATATATGTATATACACACACGTGGCATATCACACCTCCTTTCATTTATTTCGTCTGAACCATGAGCTAGAAGCAGACATGCCAGCATTTACTGCATAGAAACTGTAAATTCATGTCTTCGCTTATTGTGCAGCAATGTGTCCCAATGCCCATACTCCAGGAGATACACAAAGTAAACAACTTTGATCTTTCCTTCAGTAATAAACAGCACAGGGAAAATAATATATACAGATAGTGAACAAGTTTTCCTAACCCACTTCCACCTCATGGCCAAGAAGCAAGACAAGCAGAAGGATAAGTGACAGGCCATTGAATGGACCTTCAATATGTCCATTGAAGGTCCTCAGACACTTTCATAGCAGGCTCAGAAATAGAATTTATTGGCACCCCTGAATAATGAGCCTCAGATGACAACATGAATACTTGAAATGGGCAATTTCCTCCCCACCACCGCCTCCCCCCATAGTCAGAGTCTCATGCTGCTTCTGTTTGTCTTCTGGTTACATTATCACCTTCTCCTTTAACAGCCAACTTTCTTTCCTCTACAATCAGCACACCTCCAGGCCCTGATCTCCTGGCATCTCTCTGCATAGTTAGTGTCCTTAGAGGAATAGGTCTGGCATAGCCTGATGCTTTCCATGAATTATAGCCTAGCCAAATTTTCCATCTGATCAGAAACCTGTGATAGTGCAGCCATTACTGCATTGATGAAAAACAGTAAGGTTTCCTACATCCCTTTTGCCAGCATCCTCAACACTGGCATTATTAGTCAGATTCAAAGCTCATGAAAGTCATTTTTCTATTAATATGATGGTATTTTGGATCAGGCCTTTAATAACTAAATAGGCATCCTTTATGTGGTTGGCCACACTGTTTGCTACTAGCTACCACTGGTAAGAGAAGCAGCTATGCTGGAAATGCTTTTATGTATTAAAAATACATTAAGACAGGCACTCAATAGAAGAAATTAAATGAAGCAATGAATCATATAAATAAGAAAGAGTGCTATACACTAAGAGGTAGGTAGAGAATGCTTATCATCAGCCTGAACTGAAAAGGCAGAGCCATTAGCCTTATATCTACAGCTCCAAGGGGTTAAATACACTTTTATGCCACTAGAAATACAAGTTTCTACCTCAGGTTGTAAAATATTACTTGGCATGAACTTAGATGATACACCATGAATTCACAGCATGAATAAGAAACCCCATGAAACAAAATTATTAGTTACATCACAGTCTACTAGCATCTTCCAAAGTTAGCGCAATACAAACATTTGAGGTCCTCATTGTTTGCTCCTCTTAAGCATTCTTCACATTCTGCCTTTGACAGCAATTAGATTAGACAAAGCCAAATATTATAGGGTAAAAAGGCAAAATATTTACATATGTATCCGCCTGCCCTGACAGCGTGATGGGCTTCTGTGTGAGTCTGCACCATCTGGGCACCAAATGTACGCCCAGAATTAAAGTTTCAAACCAAGAATAGTATTTAAAAAAAAAAAAAAAAGACAGCTAGTGTGCAAAGAGCTTTAAAAAAAGCCCCAAATCACAACTCTGTCTTCTTACAGGTTTTTCTATCCCTTTTTTCAGCTGCTTTCGTGGATCAGAAGCATTGGCAAGAAAATGGAAAATGCTTATTTGTCAGAAACTAATCTCTAAGTTATCAGATACCTGCCCAGAGAAAAGATTTATAGAAAATAGCAGACACAGAGTCAAGATTCAAAATAAAAGCATATAGAAGGAAGGAAGAAAGGAAAAAAAAAAAATCCCGTTCCATTTCCTACAACTTCTTAAAGTAATCAACAGAAAGCATGTCCTCTTACACCAAAAAGGCTAATTTCATCAAGGTCATCAAACTTCTTTTTCTTACTTCAAATACTGTTAGTAGTAATGCAAGCTGTTCACTATCTTATATCACCAAAGCCTAAAGCAGAAAGGGAGATTATGGTCTGAATTCAGGTCATTGCTTCACCAGATATATATAATTTTGGGCTTATGCTTACCATCCTCATAGCTTTAATGAGACTTAAGTACATATTTAAAGACTGTCTAGAACTAAGAGTACAACTGCAGTAGCAATGGTTCAATGGTAGCTGAAGTACTGGCAGATTTTTAATGGTAAATTCCATGATGACCTCCTTCCCAGCCACACAACGTATTTCAACACTGTCCCCACCTCTAAATAACATGCTATTAGTCAATAAACATCATTACTCCAACCAAGAGTTTGCAGGGACCAGAAGGTAAAGTGCTCTTCAGTGTGCATAGTGAGATACATTCGCCTTTTTCCCCTACTTGCCTCTGAAATAGCAGGGCTGGCCACGGCATGCACTCAACAGGCCTGATCAGAGTGCAAATATTTCACTTGTACCTGAAAAATCACTCCCACTACTTGTCTTAAGAAGGGAAACAGCCCCCCAGGTCAGACAGACAAGGATGCTGCTCCTGGATTTTCACCTTTCTCTGAAGCATTAAGCATAGGTTCACTGCTAGAATAGGTAAGCCAAATTAATTTTTTGTTACAGGGCTCAAAATCCTGCAGTCTAATCCAAGTTACTGGGCTCAATAAAGGGATAAATGGGTGAAATGTAATGGTCTATGATATACCAGAGGTCAGCCCACATGAGCTAATGGGCCCTTTTGGCTTTAGGCTATTAAACTCAACGTTCACAGGAGTGTTTAATACACTCAGGAGAATGTAGTTCAGAGTGTTTCAGTGCTGTCTTCTGCTAGCTTCCAGCACTTCAATTACTTCAGACACTGGAACAGCAGCAACCGCTGAAGAGCCCACGTGGCCATCTTCATCTGCAAGGCCACTGCTGATAAGAGAGGCAGTTGGGATCTTACCGGGAACCTCAAGATTTTCATATCCCAAACTGACAAGGTTTGTGATTGCTTGGCATTTAAATATGAGTCATTTATCTAAACCTACTCTCAGAGGTATAGAAGAGCGACCCTGCTGAGTTAATGCAACTGCATCAGCATACCTAGAGGTGAGAACTAGCTTTTGAAATTTAGAAAAAGGCTTCCATTTGCCTAGACCTGCCAATAAAATTTAGGAAAAGGATAAGTTTATAGCAGTGACAATTTCATACTTCATGATGTCTCCCTTCTTGTCCCATATAGAAGGGAACTAGGCTCAAGATCCTTAAGCATCCAGTTCCAGGAGGCCCCTGGGAAAAAAAGAGGCAGTGACTACAGCAAGAATCAGAAGTACTGCTCTCCTGGAAAGTCCTATCAGAAAAACCCTAAGAAATCCTTATGTTCAGATGAATTAATAGCTATGCTTACTCCAGTCTTTGGAGTAAGAGGGGAAGCAAGAGTAAGAAAGAAAAAAAAACAACCACACACCACACGTTTTCCCTTCCATCCCTCAATAGGGTAACTGCAATTTATGGAGCATCTCCAGCCTTCAGCAGTAACTTCAAAAGACCAAACACAACCGCAGCTGGGCTCTGCACTTTGCTCAAGTAACTGGGAACAGTATTTATAGAGCAGATCAGTAACTGGGTTTTTTCACCTATGCAGCTGCCGTAGCAAGTATATAGCTGGCCACAAGAAATACAAAATAACAGCTCCACTGACAGCTGCAGTATATTCAAAGGTTCCTCCAATCAAAGTGGAAGTATTTGCTGAAAATCCTAAAGAAAAGTGGCTGACATCTTCAAATAGTGTGCTAGGAAAGGGATCAGCAGGAAGATGCAACTAGAACCATGCAGAGCAAAACTCTGCCACTCCATCCTCACATAAGCACAGATGCTCAAAGGGGATTTGGCAGCTGTAACCCTGTGGCTGGCAAACCCCTGTTCCAGCAAAGTTCAGATGCCAAGTAAAATTGAGATAAGGAAAGTAGAGATAGCTTCAACCAGAGCAGCAAAATATTCACAGCATCAAACGTGCCAGTCCTCTCACTGATCCCCTTACCTCCTCTGTTCCCCTCCCACATCCATTAAGCATTGCTCCATACTGTCACCCTAATATTATATAATATTTCCTCTTCTCTCCATTGAAAGGAAAATCCTTAAACTGTGTTACAGCAGGAATATCACCTGAAAACACTGTGTGATTCTTTTCTATTCAATTTTCAAAACTATCCCAACAACCTGATGTTAGTGAAACTCAGCTCCCACTGCGTTACTCGGGCTGTAAACACTACACCAGTAGATGCCCCGAGGTGTTTGGGGTCTGAACCATTCTCCCACTCTAGGCTGAACAGGGCTGAGATAAATTCAATGGAAGGTCATACTGCTGGTATCCATACTGTATTTGTCTGGTTGGTAAACAGACAACTTTTTTCAGAACTCTGGGGCCAGTGTCAACCCCTCCCCCCTGTTTTAAACATAATATTTCAAAACTCTCAAACCGCTCCAAGGAATAGTCTTTACCCATGGTTAATTTAAGAAATAGAAGGAAAATTCAAAATGCCAGCCGGGTATTGGTCACATTAATCCTAAAAGTTGGATCTCCAAAGTTCCCAGAGGCATTTGTCCTGTGAGGTCAGCTTGACCTTTGCAAAGGTGGTTGTCAAGTGTCAGGAACTTACACTGTCACTGCGATCATACAGTTTAGTTTTCTTTGTAACACAGACCAACTCATCTGACAGCTAGCAACACTAAGTAGTCCTTCAAGTAGTCTTTCATGAACCTGGTAGTCTGAGAGCAGTCAGGTAAGCGTCAGAGTTACTTTCACGGGTTATCTAACTATACTCCCTTCCTTCCAACAAGGGCTACAAGATTTCACATCTTCCCCCCAACAACTTTCACGGCTAGAGATGGTGGAACCATCCTTAAAGTTCAGGTACAGATTAGCCCGATGTTTGCGAGCAAGTTACCTTTGGCAGCTGGAGGGCTCACAGCTACACAGAAGAATTTCTTCCACTCTACAACTTCTTGCAACAATCCCTGCGTAAGGCCAATCAGGAATCTCAGACAGATGCAGGGAACTAGCAGCTCATTTGCTCTGGATAAACAGTGGCATGGCCATTCCAGACTTCACGGCATGCTAGCACAGATATGACAGTCCCCTTGCTCTCTGTAAATGCAGAGATCTGAAAACAGTTGGTACCCATTCTCCTATTGTAGTATATGTGTTGATTTCTAAGAAGGATCCAGCTCTACACCTAGTATTTGTTTTATTACCTTTCCTGCCAAGGCTTTTGATGTGATGAGCTTCCCTGAAAAGACTGACGTGGTTGTTCTGAGCCTTTGCTACCTGCAGGCAGCTTTTCCTTCTTCTGTGTTGTAGATACCTCTGGATGAACTGTTTGTAGCAAGCAATTTATTCCACAAAATTCACCCTTTGTGCTAGCTCTAATTTTTACAAATCTGTTTGAGAATTACTACACAAACATTTCCTACTAAAAGGAATCTTAGCCTCCGGCTTACAAACTGCACTCACTACATATATTTGCTATTCATGATGAGAAACTGCCTTCCGTATGAGAGATTGCCTTAATCCCATGGTTTGGTTACTGTTCTCTCATTGGGTGACTATTTCCATACCAAGCAGAAAAAAGATATAGATTGGTCGTTTAGCCTGTAATTGTTTCACATTATCTTCAGAAAACCTGTAGAGCAAAGGAAGTTTACAGTTTTTTCTTAGCATAAGTAAGGTTTCCAGGGGCTAAAATCATATTTAGGGCTAGAATCAGGTTACACAAAGCAATTGCATGTGTCATATATATCCGTTAACGTCTTGGAAGTCTTGTCTCACTCAGAGAAGTTCATTGTTAAATTGTGCTAGCATTTTATGCAGCCTCCAAACTAGGCTGGTGCAATTTAAGAATTATCACCTTCAACTGTATGTGCTGCCCTCAGTCTCTTAATTCTTAATTCTCTTAATAATCATCAGAACTCATCTGGAGGTACCTTAATATAGGCAAGGTTGTTGCTGCAGTTTCAGCATGCATTAACTGGTCAAACTAAACCCTGGAGGAAGGTAGGAAGAGAAATTAGGCTCTACCCTGACCAGCTGCTATGACAGAATTGCAATCAGATATGCTGATTAGTTAATGAAGTCATGATGAGTAACTATCTTCTTAATGAAGGCAGAAACTTCATTAGAAAGTATTCCAACACATTTAACAGGATTATTTCATTACCTCTGGAGTAATACTAACCATGAAAGTATCGGTTACATGTTTGGTTTCATCTATAAATACATTAATGCCAAAAATGAAGGAACATCATTCTTCCACATTAATTGTAGAATCGTTTATCTTAGGAGGGACTCCTAGATGTCAACTGGCCCAAACCCCTGCTTAAAGGAGAAATAACTTCAAAGTTAAAATCAAATTCAAAGATAGTTCACAATGCTCAGGGCCTTGTCTAGTCAGGTTTTAAATACCTCCAAGAATAGAGGCGCACAACTTTGAGCACTTTTTCCAACATCTGACCACCTTCATCATGAATTTTTTTCCCCTAATACCTAATCAGAATTTCCCTTGGTGCCAAATGAATATCTTGAATACTAGAATACCTAAGGGTAAAGGCCTTAAAATCTAGGAAGAATATGCAAATAACATCACCTTAATCAACATGTCTGATGAATATTCATTAACTTGTATGCATAAATAGAAGCCAATGTTCTAATTAATGGAGCTCAAGATAGATTTCCAGCCACAGCACGGGCCAAATTTTTAGAACAGGAGATCATATCTGCTGCTGCCTGGCTCTGGCGTCATCCTCAACTGAGGTTCAGCTTGGTCTGCCAGTAGGACTTCTCGCTATTTGTCCTAGATAAAATGAAACAACTTCTGGTACTGGTTGTTGCTGGCTGTGGGCTGCAAGGAAATTGGGCTGATGCCTCCCTTCAGCTCACAAGTTGGGGTTTGAGTCTTTGGGGTTTAAGACTAAGGTACTAGCCTCTAGCTGCAACAAGAGGGGAGAAGTGTACTATCAGCTTCTATTCACCATTTGCAAGTTCATGTAAAGGTCAGAGAGAGGGATGTGATACAGTGCCCCTTTCTATTCACAGACAGACCCCGAAGTCACATACTGGGAGAGACAATGAATGTGTCTATGGTAACACTTAGCATGTATCAGGAGGGCAATTTTGAAAGTGACCTCCTGATCATCTCTAGTTGCCGTGCATTGGTTCATAACACAATGTGCAATAAGATCATGCCAACTAGATTCTCCACAAATAAAGCTAAATTGGAAGATGAAATAATGGAAATTCAACTAATGGTGCAAGAGCAGAGCCAGCCTGAGGTACCATCCCCTCCCTGAAAACACATACAGACTGAACATCAGGGCCTAAGCACCAATTGTTTCTTACAGAACCACCTCCGTTGTACCACACTATTTATAAATGTAGATCTAACCTGTGCTGTGTCTCTGCAGTTAGAATCATCCTAGGAAGGAAACTGAGCTCTGGGTGAGCTCTAGGAAAGCCACCTTACCCACTTAGATGGTTGGTTTCCAAGACTAGAGAAGTATATGGAGCAGCCACCATGGCATGAACACAGGTCTGCAGTCAGGTGCAATAGAGCTGTAATCACCACTGATATGTTCACATCAGCCATGCTCACAAATACAGGTTGGCAAATAGTCTGTGTGTTGGGTTCAAAGGGCAACTTGAAAAATTGGGAGGGGACACCAACACAATCAGGGAAAATAAATAAACCAGAATTTCAGATGAAAAGTTTTGTACAGCCACAAAATTGTATTCATCTGTAACTTATCTTGACACCTTTAAAGAATATTTTTTAAAATGTATTTCAATTGAAAGTATAAAAAAAACATTTTGAGAATTCTAAAACACTGACATTTTTCTTAATTTCAGCATTTTTTCCAGCTGAAACCATCAGTCATATTAGATCAAGTTTCACAAGTGGTTCTGCTCCTTTGCAAGCTCTTCGCTTCAGTGCCAATTTTCTGCATGAAAATAAGTAACAGTTTGCTAACTGTACTTACTATAAATGTACTTAGAAGCACACTAGGCACCTACATCTTCCCTGTTGGGTAAAACGCAGAAGTCCTGTGAGGCTCCCAGTAGCAAAGGGATTTTTCAATAGCCAGAACTCTACAATATCACCTAAACTTACTTTTTACATGTAGATGTCTTTACTGACCACCAAAAGATATAATGACAATAGAACTTCAGCTAAACGTACTCTGAAGATAACAGCATCCTCTGTTTTACCTGAAGAAAAAGCTTGCTTGTATTCCCCAAGTTGGCAGCCACTGAAAGGATGAGACATTCATGAGATAAATATTACTTCGTCCCTGAAATGGCACATACCCAGCAAATACATTAACAGAGTGTATGGCTTAAAGATTTTCATTAGGAAAGGTAGCAAAGGTTTTTTCAGAGTGACAAGCAGAACCTTCCAGCTCTTTTTTCTTCCCATTTTTCTTTTACAGTTCATCTCACTTGCTTTCCAAATAAAGGTTCTCTCAGAGGCTCTATAGCTTAGTAAAGCTTGTTAGACAATGCTCAGCTGGTGAAGAAGTCTTGAAAAAACCCAGTGAAAACATAGCGGGGGGGATGGTTGAAAGGATCCACATACTGTACAATACTGTACTATATATACAGAAATAGGGTAATAGATGACAGTATGCCATTCCCATTCTTCCCAGGTCATCTGGGATGAAAACCTGCCGGCTCACTTTCAGTGCTGATCCATTAGATCTCTACAGATATGAAAAAAAAAAGAACAGATACAAAGTGCATATGAAATGAACACAATCCATGCAGCTTATGAATCTCCAGATGTACACAACAGCTTTGTCATCCATAGGCTGTATGGTGACCAGATTCCACAAAGAGCCTTCAAATATTTCAGACTGAAAAAACCTACATTTTGATTTCAACACCTGTTTTTACACTGAAATATCTAAATTCCCTTTTCAGCTACTGTGTGAGTAAAGATAGAGGTGCAAACATGCATGCATGCACTGAGCAGACAGCAACATTTTCAGAGTAGAGCAGAAATGGATGTGCCTGAACAGCTTTTGCCAGGCCTGTTCCCCACATGCTCTCTGGATATCCCAGCAAATAGCAGCTTGCTTAAAGCGACCAGCTGGCAGAAGATAAATATTCCACCCATGATAAGAAAAGAATCCAAATATGAGACCAAAAGCTGAATTTGCATTGGAAAGCGATGAGCTCACACTTTCTCTCCAGGGACCAAGGAAAGGGGGCTGGCAAGGAAGCTGGAGCAAGAAGATGGTTATGAAACACTTTTTTACTTCAGCTATTAATAACAGTCCCCAAGCCACAGGGCACTTGAGGGGAAGAAGGCATCTCCTTGCTTCTATTAATCTTTTTGTCCACCTATTTGCATTGGGCTGGCCACAGGGGAGAGGGAAGCAGAGCACGAATGAAAAGTTAAGGAGGTTAAAAGGGCTGAAAAATATTTGCTCCTACTTGTTTGGAGGCAGAAATTAAATGATCAATAAAAAGTCACTGAGACAGCAATTACCCATAAAAACTCACTGATGACCCAATAGCTCATGGAACAAAGCATTATCTCAGCACTGCTGTCAAGACAAAGAAAAAGCACAGCAAATGCTATACCATGGACAGGTTTCTTTTATATGAATGTACATCTTCTGATTCTCATAGTAAGACACTCCCACGAAGCTTGGTATTTATTGAACCAGCTTTGAAACCTATTTCAGAGAGATGCCTGTGAAGCAGGGCTCCAGATTGCCAAGAAGAAAATAAGGATGGGTCCACCGATATCACTAATTCTGCAGAGGATCTGTGATCACATGAAATGAAGTCTAAGGATGCCTATCTCTGCTCCTTGGAAAGCTATTTTATATGCTCTTATGTGCCTTTCTATACATGTTTACTCATCTTTATTTCTTAAAGTGAGAGGAACGTAAGCCCTTTTCTGTCTTCACACTGTTAGTTTGTAGCTAGCTCCACAAATTGCTGAGCTGGAGAAAGCTCTTAGCTTTCATGTAGCACTTCAACCTCATGTTTAAACAGCACAAGTCACAACACAACAGAGAACCATTCAGATGCTTTGCATCCCACATTAAGGAACTTAAGCTGAGACCCAACACAGAAAAGTCTCCAAGAAAGCCCCACTTACAGGCTGAGCCTCATGCAGGACCTACAGCAGTCTTAAGAACAACACTTAAATGAAAGGACTTACATGTGCTATGCAACGTATCTATATGGCACTACTTTCACATAGGTTTTGTCCCTCAACTGAGCTTGGGGCGAGGTGTGAGAATTTCACAACTTTCACTTGAGCAGAAATTGTTGTGAGGAAAACAGGAGAGAGAAGGATAAAGTTCTTGACAGGGGTAATATATTAGGGATTCACAAAAATCAAACAAAGAAGACCAATTTTTAGAAGAATAACTACATTTTTCTCCTATCTTAAGATCTGGCACATAGTCAAAAAAGCATTTTGCTTATATGCTGGAGTTAAGATGTATTTTCTTAACTCACATGGGTTATACAGAAGAGGTAAATTGGCTTGCCTTAAATTTTGGGAAGTAAAACACTATTAGAATGGATCCAATTTGCACATTTTAAACAAAAAGTAACTCTGAGAAACCACAGGATTTGAAAGGATTGCAGTTCCAAAAAATCCCACCAGAAGGCAACTAGCCTATCAAAGAAATAAGTCAGGAAGGAATTCAGCATCAACTTTTCAGCAAGGCTGTTTGGTTTTGGTTTTTGGTTTTTTGTTTTTTGTGGTTTTTTTGCCATGAGAAGACTGGATGGACAGACCAGAAAGGGTGCACCCTGCTATGCCCATAAACTGTTCTCTCAATCTACTGTGCACTGGGCCTGTGACCTCCTTTGCTGGTAAGACAGACTATTGCTACCCATCAAGGACTCAGCGTTGAGACTTAAAACCTTTATAATCAGAAGACTTAGAACATATTCTTTTCTTGGTGGAAAGATTCTTTTCTGGATAAGTACATCCTTCCCTTCTAGATTCCCTAAGATCCCTAACTTTTTTTTTATGCTGTCCCCATTCTACTAATTTCATATTACTGTTAGGGTAGCATGGTCCGAAAAAAGACATTTTCAAGACATCACTTCATACGTAAAGAAGTATTTCCCTAACAAAGTTACCCTGCAGTTATTAAACGTACATGCAGTGTAAACAGGCAAGATCATCCTTAAGTGAGCAGAGTATCTCCTGCAAGCTCATAACGTCTGTTTTCCCATAAACTCTACCAACTGAATATCCATGCAGCTCACACAGCCTGATGGACAAAAGCTACTAAAACTACCTTGAAATAAAGTAAAACACTGTTTACTGGCAAGTAGAGACCACTAAATTGTAAAGATAATATGTATAATGGCTCTCCAAAGTAAGGAGTACTTTCATGTTTGACCATGCTCTTTCCCTGTAAAGTCATTCCCTGGATTGTCCTTGTTCAAATTATTCATTAAACTGGTGAGTTGCCATCACTAAATTACAAGGATGCTCCATCTTCCTTTGTAAAGGAGTATGCTTTCAGAGGGACAGAAGATTTCACAGCTGATCGCCCTTTCCTTGCAAGGCCATTTGCTGCAGTATTGTAACTGGACTTACTATCATACATGAAGGCTTGAATCAAATAAAGGCCTGAAGAAATTAAATGTTGTGTAGATATTTAAAAAGTAGTCCTTGAATAGTCAAACAAATTGGAAGACACAACTAGAGGAAAAGGGAGAGGATGATAAAGATGGTGGTAAGAAGATCAGACAACCGTACTGTGAAATCAGAGATGAGCTTAAGCACAATTTGGTCATTCTAAAACCTATGAACCACAGACATTGTTAATCTCTCCACAGCTGTCTGAAATCAGAAGTGGTTTCTCTCTTACAGAAGTAAATGATTCTTGAAGATGTATTTGAAATAGGAAAGGCTGGTGGATGCGATCAAAAAATATTTTTCCAGTTGACTGGACTGTGCCCTTACTTACCCAGTGATGAGTTTTGCAATACCATCATACACCCTTGTGTCCAGAAGGCTTAGGTGCTGAATACCTCTTCTCAAATACTACAGTAATTCATTTTTTTGTACTAGCATCAAGTTCTGGCTGCACTCAAATGTACTTAGTTCAAGAAATTAGGGCTAGAATCTCAACATCGCTGCAGACAACCTGCACCAAATGAGCAACACATCTTTCAGAATGGCTGAAAATATTGAAAGGATAAATACCCTTGTATGGGGATACAGGGGGGGCAGAAATCGAGAAAGGACAAACGTACCTCCAGCCCCAACCTTTCCTTTGATTATTCTCAATAAAAACTGGGAGGACGAGGGTACGCCAGTAGTTGCCAGCTACAGGAAAGTTAGTAACGAGCACACCTATTCCCACGGTGGTCTTCAGCTGGGAATTAAGTTGTTCTAGCCAAATCCCAAAGGCATCTACCCTGCAAGCACATTAGCTAAGATTCACGGCATTCCTTTTCTTCTAAGATATATCTAAAATGTGCCATTTAATGCAGAAATAAAAAACGGCAGAAGCCAGCCCAGCATATGTAACAAGGCAGCAAAACAAAGTAGAGAAAACCAAGTAGCTCTAATAGCATCTACTACTTATTTTACAAGCCAAAGAAAAATACAGGTTGTTTTAAAACCATGTGTCCCTAGGATAGGCCCAGAGCTGGTGTACATTTGAACGTAGAAAGACTATTGTGGGATGAGAACTTCTCATCCAGTAGGTACACCACTACTGCTGGATCACTGCAGACTGGGGAGAAGACTGGGCTTTTGCTGCTGCTGTTCAATTTGGGTTTTTTTGCATGGAGAGTTAGATGTTGCTTTGCTTTGGAAGGGTGTTGTGGCATGAAGTTTCCTTGCCTATAACATCCTCTTGTCATGTAGTAAAATTAATCTATCACTTCTTGCATCTTCCTGTCTAAAATGTCAAATCAAATTAGAGGGTCACAGCATGAAAATCTCTCACTCACTACACTGTAAGACATTCTGGCCAGGGCAAGCTGGACTAAATATTTCTGCTGCCTGTCAAGAAGCATTCATAGCTTGAAAGACATGATTAAAAATGTACAGAGTGCGATTAGTTAATATAACTATTGATGGCAGCAACAACCATTACCTAGAAGGTAAGCGTCTCACCTCTGAAGACATTTGTCATTATCCATCCTGTCCCACCCATCCCTATGCCTGAAAGACCAGCAGAACACCACTGGGGCTTATAGCCTTAAGTGTTATTCAGCCCTTTACAGTTCAAGAACCTGCTTTATGACCCTCATTCTGAAATGGGAAGGGTCAACCATATCCCAAAAGATGCATCACCACACATGGGACCAGAGAAGAAAGCACTTCCTAGTACCACTTACAAGGTACAGAATAGCCCTTTAACTCCACATTGGAATTTCACCAGTTTTGATCCTTGCTTCACATTTACAGGGAAGGAGCTATGGAAACAGGCATTTACTCAGACACCGTCAGCTCAGGATTTATTTTCTTTTACTCTTTACTCCTAGTCTGATCTGTAATAAATGCCTGAGTCTCAGTAGCATTTGATAACACCCAATGGGACAGAGGTGCTCTTGAGGCAGAATGCTGTACAAATACAGTGAATACAATCTGTGCCCTGGAAGACTTTTACTGTTCCTCTGTTTACCTTCCCTCCCCATCTAGTTGCTCATTTCATTTAATACGTAAAGATAAGTCTTGAACTATAATATTTGATTTTAGAAATTATTAACTCTATGATTCAGCATCCTATGTGCTTCTGGACTCATATTTTTATCTGTACAATTAATTCTAAATCCAAGTGTTATTACAGACCTTTGCATTCTATTAATGCTTTGCTTTCTGATGTAATTACTACTCCAGCAATACATTTCACAGTGTGTTTCTTAGTAATATTTAAGTGTTTAATAAAGACAATATTGCTGCCAGTGTCAAATTGCCTGTTATGCCCCCAAAAAAGCCAGACCTTCTGTTTCCTACCTTTGTACACTAACTTGTGGACAGTACAATCAATCCCCTTTGCAATAGATGCAAACTTTATGCAGACTTTAATCCATCATTATATTAACTATTAATGAAGTTATTTAAGAGACAGCAGATCTCTATTCTGTACCTACCCACCACCACCAAAAATCCCAATTAAAAATTAAGGCAATAGAAACGTAGATAACAAATAATCAGCCCTTCTCCCAAGTTAGGGACCAACATTTTATTACAATATGGAATTCTTCCTATGCTAAATTTGAACACGGCTTAGCAGAAGGACTGGGCAGATACTAACCTACCCCCTAATTTTTTCCTCTTATTTTGTCAGCCACTGTGTTCAGCCTCTCAGCCTCCAAAAGCATAAGGCTTCAGTTCAGTGACTGCAGGATCAGGTGAAGAAGATCCAGGATGATTCATAACATGCCTCCACTGGACCATCAGCCACTCTGATGAAGGGTACGAAGAGAACACGTCAACTTAATGGAAAACACATTCTTTGGAAAACATCCAAACCTTTAAGAAAATATGCCATTAGCTTTATTCTTATCCCCTAGGGTTCTTCAATATCAGGTTTAATTACAACAATTGTGACAGAAATCATAGTAAAGAGATATAGCTGCAAGCTAATCTTGCCCAGAGATTCCACCCACCAGGGTAAGAGCCAAATGCAGCACTAGGAAGAGACTGCAGTATGAGCTCTGTGAGCAAACTACATTCAAATCACTTTCAGCAAAAACATTTCTAAGTACAGCCTACCTCAAAGGGAACAAGAGATTTAGGTGGCAGGTACATGGCTGAGATTGAGGGAAGCACTCCCAGAACAAGGAGACTTAGGAAGGAGAAGCAAAAAGCTCGTCCCATGCTGCAGTAGAAAGGCAGTGAAGGTAGACAAGGGCCAGACTCACTGGCAGAACAGTCAATGCCCCAAATTGTCACACAATAGACTTGCTTTTCATTGCTGGAGTCAGCTAAAGAAACAAACACTAACACAGCCTCCTCTGGCAACTGATTAGCCTGATCATGCCTAGAGACCAGAGCACCCAAGCTTACATGGTTAACAGTGTGGGTTACAGCACTTACACTTGTAGCTATGCGACTGTGCAACTGGAAAAAAACATAAGAGCTAGTAGCACAGAGCTCTAGAAGAAAAGGGCAGAGAAATAAAAGACAAAATAACCCACTTTCTGAAATTGATAACATCATCCTGCATCTTTGTATAGCTCATTTGCAAATGTGGTGGATTTTAAGGATTAAACAGCTTTTTTGAAGATATCTACAGCAGCTGCAGGAGACAAGGATAACCACTCTCGGCACAGGGACACAGTTTTGGTAAAATACTCCAATCCTGGGATACCAGAAAATGAACAGCTTGAATTTGCATGAATGTGACTTCCTCCACACAAAAGAGAAGTCTTTGCCAGGAGCATGCATAGGAGTGAGACTGGATGTCAGCACTTCATAAAGGATCATGTGAAAGAAGAGACACCTCAGCAATATAGAATCCCGGAGGTTTAATAATTATCTGTCCAAAATAAGTGAGCAAGTGGCCCAGAAGCAGAGAATCCCTCGGTAGGTAGAAAACAGAATTTTCTAGGTA
Organism: Tringa tobata; assembly: GCA_033628505.1. Taxonomy (NCBI): domain Eukaryota; kingdom Metazoa; phylum Chordata; class Aves; order Charadriiformes; family Scolopacidae; genus Tringa; species Tringa tobata. The sequence goes on from JAHREE010000193.1 coordinate 1,990,825, forward strand.
GCATTTCCCACCTCTCAGCAAACATTTTTCCTACAGGAAAATAACCAAGTTACCTTAAGGAGTGAGAACTAACATATTCATCCATTTTTCCACAGCCTTTCAGCTATGGAAGAAAGATTTGGTTATGAAATGGCATGTCAATAAGTTAAAGAAAAATGTGCAGTATTCCATGTCATATAGACTATAATATTTATGAACACTTAGGTTGTCATCAAAAGGAGGGAGCAAGAGAAATTACTTTTGTTCTCTTGTTTAGATTTCCTACAGACTTGGAGACATTTATCATATTTCAGCTGTGCCATGGCAATGCCTGGGAGCCTCAGTCTTGGATGAAGTCCTCATGAGGCCAGGCACTGTGCAATCATGGAATTACACTTTCCTAGACCCAACTTCTATATGATTTTGTAAAAGTTTCAAGTGTTTTTGAATGTTTCCAATGCCACATCTAATAAGCTGATTTTGTACCAGGGTGGGGAGATGTCCTTAAAAGCCAGTGAAAGAAAAAAAGCTATATATATATTACTAATATTCAAGGTCCAAGAAAAGACACAACCAGGTGGAACAGTCTCATTATGCTCAACCATACATCTCACCTACCCACATGGCCTCATTATGCTCAACTATACATGTCACCTACCCACAAGAATTCTTCCTTGAGGACAAGCCTGTAATTTTATTATTCATTTTATAGCAGGCCAGAAAACACAATTTGAAATAGTCTTGGTTGTTTAGAAGACTCAGCATCCTTTATCTCAAGGGGAAGTAAGTAACGGAGAAATAGTAAATGGTCTTATAAGCTGCAGATTGCCTCTGCAGCCTTCTTTGAGCCCCAACATGCTCCTCTGATTTAATCTTAAAACTGATATTGGATGCCTTTTTTCTGATTAGGATAAATGAAGTCTGAGGTTTTGATCATTCTGTAGCCCTGATTCCATACCACAAAGCACAAAATCACTGAGGGGGGAGTTACCGCAAATGATTGTACATGACCTATGGCAGTAGCGTAACACTTGAAGCATTTCGGCAGGAGATGGCTCTGCAGCTTCTCACCACTGACACTGCAGAACCAGAGACCCAAATATGCCGTCCTAGGTATCAAGCTAAGCATGATTTCCTCTCAGTTATTATGCCTAGTACCATAAAGTGAATTTGAGTAATGCCATGTGGTCTTCATGCATGATAGCTGAAGGATGCCAGTCTCACTTCTAATAGGAAAACAGCAGACTCCTGTCACCACAGATACTCCTAATAGGAGATTTTTTTTCAGCAGAAGAAATTTATATTTTTTTGTTTTGGAAGCTATGCTAGATATAGTCTGTTACTTATCTCTGTCTAGAGAACATTGGTGCCTGCTGGATCCTCAGCCTCCTGTTAGAAAGGACAGGGATAATCACTAGAATGCCTTGTCAAAAATGGATACTCTCATACTTACAGGAATGGCAAGATTCCTGCAACAGCTGTGCTGCATCAGGGATGCAGTCAGATAGTCCTAGGCATGGAGACAAGATACTCACACACGAGCTGTACTGCTCTGCCACATTACACAAATGATAGCATGATGGCAGGTTTTGAGAGTATCTTTCATTAGGGTTAGGGCTACGCTGCTCTCATCCGTTAGAAGGAACGAGCCAGGAAAAAGTCTGCATACCGTCCTGCCAGAGACTCCGTAGTGTGTCTTGGCAAGCAGACCCAGCCTCCTGCCATGAATTACCTGATCGGAGGAAGTGCAGCTTGTTGCAAGATTAAAAACAAATACCCACTTCATAGGTTTAACCTTTGGTTCCTTAGCCCCACCGTTCATCTCTCTGAACTACAAACAATCCCAAGCCATGAGTATTCAGGAGAGGGCAATAGCTTCTCCCTATTCCAGAAGAGGAAGTTTAGTGTGAACTGCACTATTTAGCATGAACCCACACCAGATGATTATGAAATGAATTAGCAATAAAAATTTATTTCATGTATAAAAGCCTTTTAAAAGAGAAATAAGCCAGGCTCCAAATTACCATTAAAATTAACTTCCATTGATGCTCTGCCAGTGCTGCTGAACTAATGTTCTTTGCAGAAGCTGAGTGGATTGTTTGATGACTGAGTGATATCAATCAACATGAACTATTGTGCTAGTTGCTTCATCTGCAGATCAAAGGGTTTTGTTTTAAGGAAAGCAGAAAAATACAGCACCACTAAAGGTTCCTACTTCTACATTACTCTCCATTTCCAATATATAGTCTCTGGCACGACTAGCATCCTTTCCCAAGCAGAACTCCCTGTATTTAAGTAACCACCAACCATAAAGGCAAAACAAAAATCCCATCCTCTGAGAATTAGAGCTCTGAACAGGACAGCTCACAGACCGTGGGCAACTGAAGTGTTATACTACAAAGCCATCACACAACTAGCCATGGCTCAGCGCTGTTCAGGTGAGTGGACGCAGCTTGTCCTGGTTTCTTTCCCTGTGGCACCTTGGCAAGAAGTCAAATCTCTTGTCAAGGTGGCTGCCTGTTTCTTTCATAAATTTACAAGCAGCCCTATTGGGCCTTTTTCAACCCTCTTCCTTGTCGACTATCAATTTGAGATAGCGTGAGGCTTATATTTTCCCCAACTTATAAACAACCCAGTTTTTTGATCCATGCCAGTAGTCTGCAGCTGGATGCAGTTAAGTAGTGACAGACAACAGTGAAGGAGCATCAAGAAGGGGAAAATTACATATGGGAGAATTCTGACTGCCCCAGAGACTCTCACACAAATTCTCCCAGGTCACTCAAAACAGTCAAATCAGTAGGCTGGATTGAATCTAGTGTCTGGAGAAACAGTTCAGGAACTATTCTAGCCTTTGTGACTTGTGCCCAAACATCATCTGTTTACTTTGCCTTTGATTCACAGAGATTAGGACAGGTACATAGGCTTGGCATCAGAAGAGTTTCTGTTCTGACTGCAAGTCCCACTGTAGTAACCAAAGTTAAATAAGTGGTCTACCTTGATTTCCAAGTAGTCAAAGTCACTACAACACAATCCAAATGGGGGATGTTGGCAAACACATCACCTACAGCCACAGGAAAGAGGTTAATATTTGCATCTTAATTAGCACAGGAGTTATGCCTGAAAGGACTGGAACACTTAACATCTAAAGTGCATCCATTGCTTCTTTTTGTGGACAAAGAATGAAGCAGTCCTGCAACCGTAGCAAAACACTTCACTTGGCTATAGCATGATCTCCATGCTAAAGCCCAAAACACCCTGAAGAGGCAAATAAGTAATGGCACATACGGAAAGGAGTTAAGGGACAGACAAAAGGTACACTTTCTTCTGTGTTTTGAGACAAGGTGGTAAGTCAATGAGGCAGAAAAAGTGGATTCTGATGGCAAGAGCTGCAAAGGAGAAGACACACATCAATGGGACAAGACTATCAACTATGAAGAGACAGAAGGTTAAGAATGAGGCCAAACCTAAAAAAAAAAAAAAAAAAAAAAAACACATAGGGTGCAACACCATGCTTTGGTTGGAGCCAAAAAGAAAGGCAGAAATTCTACTTTTTCACATGTAACTTAAGACATCTATGGCTGGGATTATACAGAGCAGTTGCTTGCAATAGCAGAGGACTACACCGAATTCAGCAACTCTTCCTAGTCCTACACAGAGATGTCAGGAGAAGACCGTAGGAACGATCTCCATTTCTTGCAAGCGAAGAGGGAAAACACACAGGAGTAACTAAACATTTTAATTCTCCACTGTATATTCTGCCTCTATGATGACACCACATTATCTGAAGAGCTTTCTACTTGGTTAACATTTTTAAGAAGGATCATCCACCTCCAGCCTCCATTCTATTCCCACCCTTCCCCACTCACAAGACTTGCTCAATACAGTCATCCAAAGCTGTCTGTGCAGCACCAGAGCTATGCTGCCTTGTACAAAAGAGCAGCAGGGAATACTTTAATTAGTATTTTCTCCTGAAGGGTAAAAAATGATTCTGAAATGAGTTTGCCTGGTAACAAACTGCATCTTCTTTCACCCTGTTGTGGATCTGGAACAGTGATTCCTGCTTCATGTATTTGCCTTAGTTTAATTTTGTTGTTGTTGTTGTTCTTTTGTTTTACAGATTTGTTTCTTTCGTGATGAAAGGTAGACAAAATACTACAAAAGCAGGGGAGAAGGGAATGCCAATATTAAGAGAAATTGAGTTTTCTCTTACCTTGCTAAAATAAGTTAGTTGAGATTGTTTGGAACAATCCTAGTGGAAACAGAAAACCTGCAAACTATTTTATTGGGTGAGAAACTGAATTCATTGGTACAATTAGAAAGTATCAAGGTAAAAAAAAAAAACCAACATATATTTCACTAGATAAATATTCCCTGCCCCCTTATATTTAACATAGGTATTTCTAGTAAAGTAACAGTAAAGTAAGGAGTGATAAAGGGAGTGGAGCATCTCTCCTACGAGGAGAGGCTGAAGCACTTGGGTCTTTTTAGTCTGGAGAAGAGAAGGCTGAGGGGAGATCTAATTAATGCATACAAATACTTAAAGGGTGGGTGTCAGGAGGACAGGGCTGGTCTTTTCTCAGTGGTGCTTAGTGACAGGACAAGAAGAAATGGGCACAAACTTGAGTATAAGAAGTTCCACCTAACCATGAGGAGGATCTTCTTTTCTGTGAGTGGTAGAGCACTGGAACAGGCTGCCCAGAGAGGTGATGGAGTCTCCTTCTCTGGAGACATTCAAAATCCACCTGGACAAGTTCCTGTGCAACATGCTCTAGGCAGATCTGCTCTGGCAGGGGGGTTGGACTAGATGATCTCCAGAGGTCCCTTCCAACCCCATATGATTCTATGATTCACTTTTGGAGTGGAAACAGTTGTGTTTAAAATTACTGTCTTTTGTTTGATAGGTGGATAGTGCACGTGAACTCTGGCCAACACTGAGGACCTGACTCAGACTGCGTCCTCTCCATGCCCAACTCATCCCAGGTAACAGCTGAGATCTGAATTCTGAGCTCATTCACTTTATTTCCTTGACAAACAACAGGTATTTAGCAGGATAGGAGCTGCTCAGGTTTATAGTCTTAATTTCCAAATTACACTGTAACATCTTAGGAGACAATTCATGCATCTTAATTATTAAAGCCAATCTCTTCTCTTTTTTTCCATACTCATTTCTCCCTTGTAGACCTTTCTCTATATCACCATTGCTTTATTCACCACGTGACTTTGTTCATTGGCTCTGAATGCAGAGTGAAGCATTGGCCACTTCCACCTTTCAAAGCAGGTATGGCTTACACACATTTGCCAACACCAGAAGCTTTTATATGGGTCAGGTTTTGAAGACATTCCCCTGCCAGGCTGGGTAGCTGGTCATCAGCCATCTCAGTTAAATACAAAGAGCAGTTAAAAACTTAGATGCTCTGCGTGTGGTGCACGTGCAACTCGCACTCCTGAAAAGATGCCCAGCAATTACAGAAACAATTAAGTACACCTTCTCCTGCTATGCAGTGAAGTGCATTTCAATAACACTCCTGTGTACTTATTAGATGTTTTCCCTTGGAAGATCTCCAGAATGATAAACATGTATTAATCACTGCAAAGAACCTGTAAGGTACCAAACTACTTGAAAACTACATCAAACAGATGATCAGAGACAGAGCTAGAGGCTATTTTACTTTAAGACAACTTCATGCTGCTCCACTGACACACAGCCAACTTGCTGTGAGCCATTCCAGCCCCAGAAGAATTACTTTACCTGTAAGAAAACATACTTTGGCCAAAAGCACCCCTGCATTTGTCAATCAACCCAAAAGCTTCAGCCAAGGGAGGAGAAGGGAGATCCAGGCATCCATGAACTGATAGTCTTCTGCTAACCCAACAGCTGAGCCAGACCATAGGCTGTCAGCAAGCACTGAGTGACTCACCTTCAGCCACCTCTAATGAGTTCCCATGGGCCAGGATGGAGGTGAAAGAAGGACACAGCCAGACCCCACATTTTCCCAGAGGCCACAGGATTACAGGTTTACTATCCAAGTCACCCACATGTCAGGAAAAGAGGACAGAGACCCTTGCCATTGCAGGTAGCAGGTGGCTCTCACTACCCACACCTGACACAAAAGCTTCTCAGCAGAACAGCCCATAGCATAAGACTTCGCTGGAATTAACAAAATCCCCTAGAACACAGACTCAAGGGGTAGTCTGTATTTAAATAAGGTTTTGACATTATTATTGCAGTAAAGGCAAGATTTCTCCTGAAAAAATCATGTTAGTGGAAACTCCAGTACACTGTGTGAGAGGCAAACTGCCCAGTACTAATATAGCTTGGTTCTGTTCCAGAACTGGAACAAGCTATTCCATTAGAAAACTCAGAGGTTAACTAAGAAAATTCAGGCACCAACATTTTTTTTTTGCTTATTTCTCAGAACAATTGCTAACACATTGCTAAGCTGTTTGAAACACTGTACCAATGTAGAAAAAAGACTTTAAACAAATTTTACAGAGAATTTGCACTGCAGAGTACAGTCTCTGATGCTCAATCAGGAGAGCATAGAAGTTTTGCTATCATTTGTATACAAGAGTATGTGTGCATATACATGCTTTAATTAAGCCTTATTAATGTAGTTACTCTGTTTTCTCACTGTAATTATACAGTTATACAGAAAACCTTTCAAAAGTCTAGATGACTCAGGAGTTCTACAACAAGATATGAACTGCCAAATTTAGTCAATAGTACAAACCCAGCTTAAATCAGTAATCCGAAGCAGACTGAATAATTTAAATACAACTTTGACAAGTTTTGTCCTTTTTTCTTTGTTAATTGTCTGCTAACAGGCTGCAAAAAAACCCTTGAAATTTATTCATTATTCAAAGTGATTCATAAATGTCTTCACTGACTAACTCTTGGCCTACAAATATCTTAAGCTATGACTGTCACAACTAAGTAAACAATTTGCAATTCATGGTGTAACTTATGTAATTAATTTCTTCACCTTATGTAACCAGCTTGAACAGTTTAAACAGCTGACAAACACAGCATACATTTTTAATTGCACACTTGCAGTTAACAGTTGGGTGGTTACAGGAATCACCCTCCCAGGAAACAAACAATGTGTGATTTAGGGTTGCAAATAGGGAATCTTTCACTTGGGGATGTGCTTTGAAACTCCCTGTCTTTGCCCACACCCAATGAAGCATGCAAGCCTTCAAGCTACAAATGAGTTTTCCACTTATCCTCCTGCTCTAGTAGTAATATTAAAAAACTTCCAATTTAAGCAAGATTTTCTGAAATTCAGAAAATGGCAATTTAGTTCAGCTTCTCTAGAGTACTCCAAGATTTGGAAAACGCACATTTACCAGGAAGCCCTTGCCTTTTTCCTAGTATCACAAAGCATGCACAAACTCTGCATCAAGCACAGGCATTACACTAACATGGGCCATGTTCTCCTCCGCTCCCTTCCTCCCGCTGCACTCCACTTCAGGACTTTAAGATAAATACATGGAACTACATCACAGAAGATAGCTTTAAGCAGTTTCTCAAACAAATTAAGAGCTTCAGGCAACCGGGGTTTACCATTTATCTCAGAATCCAATTCCACAGCTTATCAGCACAGTCAATTCTGTCTTGTATTGAACTAAAATTTTACATTCCAGTTCATTATTAATCACTTCCTCTATGTGTTTCTCTAAACTTACCTCTTACTAGAGCCTCAGAGAGTTTGATGATCTCCTGTCTTTCCCTCCATTTTTTGTGCCAAGGTACAAGCTGGATTTTGATACCGTTAGTCTGACTCTCAGAAGTCACACTTTTAACTGTGCATAAAGTCAGTAGAAGGAAGGTGACTTTAATGGGGCTACTACTGAACATGAATAGAAGCTCTGAAATCTGGCCCTACCGGTTCAGCTTTGAAAAAAGTTTAACTCCTAAACCAATCAACCCAGTGTCCCAGTTTTTACTGTTCTTTGATTTCTGCCCAGTATTATTCTGATAGCCGAATGAAATATTTCTGTGCAGCCAGACAATAACTATCAACAGTTCTGGGCTGCTCTGATGCTTTGCCCTGTTCTACACATATAATACATTTTAAAATCCTGTCAGTTTAATATCCGTTCTCACACAGGTTTGTGTTTTTCACTTAAAGGAACTATTCCCGGACAGGACTCTGCCCACCGGTAATGAGAGCTTTAAAGAGCCCAGGCTTGAAACAGCAAGAGCCCCCTGTGAGGGCTCCGGCATCACATCTGTAAAGCACCTCTTCAGGTGCTAACAAGTGTAGGGCAGTAGCGAATCAGATGCCGGGATCATTGCCTTCAAGAAAAAACATGTTTCTTCACCAAATCATTTAAGTCTTCCATTGGTTTGTGTGTGTGTGTGTTTTTTTTATGATTTTTTTTTTATTTCTGCTACCGTTCAGGATTATATACTTTTATGGAAACATTACTGAAAATTTACTTTAAAGATTACATGAAGATGTCACTGAAATGTAACAGAGGAAAGACAAAAGAAAATGAGCCTACCGTGTACTACCGAAAAAGACTGAGACTATCTTTCTACAACTGTCTTCTCATTTTTCAGACAGCTCTCACCCCTGGGACTCCATCCGTTCTCAAGACTTTCCTTTACCAGTGGTAACATGTTCCTGATGATTTGCCCTGAATGTATAAGCAGCCATGTGTACTCCCCCCAACACACACATCTTTTGTTCCTTCCTGCCCATGTTCCACTGTGCTATTTTAGGCTCTCTCTCCTTCTGTCTAGACAAATTTTACAGCTATTCATGTTACTGCATTTTCCTAATAAAAATACCCCCATGCAATCTGCCATCACGGGCCTATATGCCATTTAAGATAAATTTAAACACCCAAAATAAAGCTGAAAACGTGCGTGAACCTCATATCCTTTGGATATGCAAGATTCACACAAATATGAAATCTAAGAGCAGGTTATTCCAGTTGTTTAGAGTAGACTATTAGATCCTTTTCTGAAGAAAGCTTGTACAGTATAGATGATGGTCCCATCACCCTCAATTTTAACAGTATATCCCAGGCAAAAGTTATCTTTTTTGACAAGATTTTATTTCCCCTAATATTTTGGCTTTTAAAGGCTAAGCTCCAGGAACCTAGCAGCTATGTTCATGGAGGACACCTGAAAACACACCCTGAATATCTGGTTATTGATCAATAAGCAGAAGAAAATAAAAATTAAGCCAAGATTTGTCAGCCGTGTATTGTTTTTAAATCTCAATTATTTTTTAGAGACGAATTGACTTTTTTGCACATTTGAAGTGGATGCTGTCAAGTAATGCACAGAATAAAATTCACATAGGAAAGAGTATTAAAACCTAGACCTTAGACCTAAATTCTGCATGAAAGAGATGGTTTTTCTAATTAGAAATTTCTAACTATTTCTAATACCGGTTCCATTTAGAATATTCCTCTCAGCAATATTTGGTACAAAGCAGCAGTTATTCCCCAAAAGCTCATACAATGTGATACATATTATAATAGGGTTCATTTAATATCTTCACTTATAATATATAAAGCGTCAATTCAATTAGGCAACTACCATTATAGCTTCCTAGTAGATAGTTTGCTCCACAGGTGTGTGACCTACCATTCTTGCTATTTGTTACTCTGGGGAAAAAAAAAAGCCTTGCTATCGCATTATATAAGGGACCATCAGAAGGTAAGAAAACTTTTAGAGATGTGGTTTTGCACTTATTTAAACTCATGGACCTATAAAGCTTCTCAAATAGAGGTATGGATCCCCGATAACGAATTTAAGCCTAATGACAACAGCTTCGCTTTTCTCATTACCTTTCACAAACCCTTAGAAATAGTCCCTGGACCATTGGTCGAAGACTATTACTTTAGGGCAGCGAAGAATTACATGCTGACACATACAGTACTGCTGACCGAGTCACGAGCTGAATAATTACACGTATTGCAGCAAAGCAGAAACTCCTGTGACCAGCCAGTCCTAGGCTCTGTGCTGGTGTACAGGTACCTGTGTGAGCAACTGCCCCAGTAAGCAGTGACAGTGCAGGAAAGGAAACTACACAAAGGTGGTAAATTGCACACAGAAGTATTTGCTGGATTAAATTACCTAAAACAGAATGCAGAATGAAAACTTTTAACTCCTGCCCCGCCTTGGCAAGTCACCAACTGCGCATTCAAAACACCCAAACTGGAAAAACAACACATACCTAAAGAACACAATTAGTCCCATTAACTCAATCGAAGCCATTGTTCCCGATTCATTTGGCCTCTAACTAAAGCCTTACTTGGAAAAGTGTTGATATACTCCTTGCTTGTTTAAATTTGTTTCCACTTACACATACGTAAACGTAGACCAGACAAACACAACGCACATTCTCCTCACTGCTCTTGCAGCAGCTCCACTGGCCCAGTCACACTGGGCCCTGGTCCCCTCAGCCCCAAATTTTGGGGCCACCATGGCTTGCCAGTGCTGGGCCAGCTTCAGTGGGGGTTCTGGGGCAGATGGAGACCCCGCTTTATAGCCTCCCCAGACTGAGAATAAAAAAATGCTTAAGAGCCAGCCTGCCTGAGGACAACCCCTCTGCCCAGCCACAGGCACCCACCAGGCAGGGGGTCAGCACAGTGCCGCCATCACAGGCAGCCACTTTCCTTACCAGGATCACACACAGTTGCTTGACAAGCCGAGGCTGTGCTAGTGCATCACCCAGGGCTTCTCATGGGGGCGTCACCACATTAGGTGGCTCACCTGAGAAACCCCCACAGCTTCTGCTACAAGGTGGTTCCACAAAAAAAATGGCCAAGTCTCCCCAGGCCAAGGGGAGAAAGAGACGCCATGTCATCCCTCAAGCTAACAAGGTGTTTCGCTCTCTCAGGCAGGATAGCTGGGAGCTGCACAAGCCAAATAGATACTGGGGAGATCCCTCCAGCACTAGCAGGTCCCGTGCCACCTCCTGGACCAGGGGAGCTCCCCACCTGAGGGAGGTGCCACATCTGCACCCTCAGAGCCACACTCAAAGGCGCACAAGCAGCAAGACCTCTCATTGCTCTCTCCCCTCACCATCCTGGGGCCTCAGGCACCTTCTGCTTGACTTTGCACAACCTGCCGGCGAGGGGACCTGTACCCAGCCCAGGACACCACTGAAGTCCACACTGGTGGTCCAGCCTGTGGGGGACACAGCACCTGGTCCTCAGGCCTCGGGGACACCCCAGCACCAGGTCCTCAGCCCTAAGGGACACCCCAGCACCAGGTCCCACCAGCCACAAGGGACTCCAGGTGCGCAAAAGCAGGCCCTGTGTCGTACCACAGGGCTCAGCCCGGCACATACCTTGTTCAAACAGCAGGCAAATCCTCTCCAGAGGCACAACCCCACAAATGTGAACGTGGGGACCTGGATAACAGGGTCCATCAGCACAACAAGGAGTGAGCCAGAACAAAGGAACACCCCAGAGAGGGGACTGAAGACCATTACCCCTCAGCAGAGCTCAGGAAAGGGTGGAGCTGAAATGGCCCCCAGGTGTGGGCACAGGGAGGCCCCAGGTGGGGCCAATTAGGGCTGTTAATTAGGGCCAGGCCAGCACCCTCATCAGCCCCATGTGATGTATGCGGCCTGTTCTCCCCATGGAGATAAGGAGGAGCCGTACTTGGAGTGATGCTTCCCCCCTGATGCCCCAGCAGCTGCCCATAGCAGGGGTCCCTGGGCTGAGGGGTCGCAGCCACGGAAAATGGCGGTGCTGGCATCCAGTGGTCAGGATCCAGCCCCGCAATGGCAGGGCCTGCGTGAAGTGTGGTGTTTCCTTTCCCCTCAAGAAAACTTCAAACTGACAAAAAGCAAGAAAATCCCCCCATAAATTTTCTCAGGATTATTTACAATGTTCACTTGGCAGAAGCAATTAACATCGAGGGGCCTTAAGTATCTTCCCCCTCCAGTAGTAAACAGCCACTGAAATAAATGAATTGTCAGGAAAAGAGCAAGAGAAACGCACCCAAAAATCTCCACCCCTGTAGCAACGCTTCTGTCTCTCGCTTGCCTCCCTCCTCCAGAAGCCACCAGCACCCGCAGCCGGCTGAGGCGTCCTCCTGCTCATCTCCTCAGCTTCTTGTCTTCACCCCAACCCACAGCCCTGTGGCAGCGCCCAGGCACGTTTCACGCCCACTGGAAGATTCTCCAGCCATCTTTAGCAAGCCTTGAGTCCAGAAATACTTAGCAAGCAAGGACCAAAGGTCTGATCCAGGCCCACCATCTTCAGATGTAAACGGTCTGCCCTGCTGCTTCAGATAAACAAAAATGAAAGCACTGTGAAGTTCACTTAGGGAAGAAACCGAAATTAAGACATTATTAAGACATTAGACAAGGTAGATGTTTCAGCCCTCCTCCACCATGAAACAGAAGCATGTGGGATGTGGGGTTTAGGAAGCGGAATGTGGGTTTAGGAAGCAGGATGTGGGTTTAGGAAGCCGGATGTGGAGTTCAGGAAGCTGGATGTGTGGTTTAGGAACAGAGCTGCAATAGATGTGATGGCAGGAATGGCTAGGTACTGGGCTGGGCAGCTGTCCCCTTCAAGATCCTGGAGGCCTCTAATGGAGGCTACCCTGCAGGTAGAGAGAGGAGCTGGGCCTCAGGCAATGAAGAGATTTGTGAAGTGGTGCAATGGAAGAGTTTTACCTTTAAGAAGGAAGAAGACCCTTTTTCTTAATTGTATGCCAAGGCACGTGATGGGTTAACTCACGAGACTGTAATGTGTTTAGACTAGATATATAGATAAAGCATTTGAAAGATTGGGTTACGTTAACAAGATTCCTGAAATATGTACACTCGCTGGGAACATAATATGGAAGTCATAACCATGTAGCAATAACATGATATGAAAATTAGGTGTGTTGGGTTATAAGAGGACAGGTTGAATGAACGGTGCATTCCCAAAGATGATATTTTTAATATTTCTTGATCATCTTGTTCTATCAGGCCAAGAGTTCACAAATGTGAAAGGGATAACAAGCCCCTACAAGGTTTGTGTCATTAGAGGGCTCCTTTGGTGATACTAATGAAGCAGATTACTGCTGCTTCTACAACTTTACATAAAATTCATTCTTTTAAAAGCAACTAGTATTGATCAGTCTCTATAACCTCATATCTATAATCTTATATCTGACAGTCAGCCCTTTACTTTGGCCGGTTTGTGTTTGGCAGAATATATGGAGAAGAAACCAGTAACGGAGAAGCAGCAAAATACTTGGATGGAAGTTGTCTCAGACAGGTGAATGGGTAACGTCCAGTTCACCTCTCATCTGGTGGGGCTCACTCTCTGCAATATAGCCTCCAAGGTTTTGCCTCCAGGGCCTGTTACCTACCTCTGTAGATACTTTACTGGCAAGAAAACCCAAACAGAAAGCTAGTACTACATATTTCAACAGCAGAAAGTTCTTCATAGTTTCCAGACTAATTTGTCACTTCATTGTGTGTCATTTCTCATAATATACCCCTTTGAATCACACAGAGTAATTCTTCTCCTCTTAGCATTAACACCCCCCAAATATTTGTAGTCTGTCAGCACATCCCCACCTTCATCATCTTTTAGCCACATTTAGCACTTATAATCTTTCCACCTAAATCAGTCCTGAAGCCATCCTGATAATTTTTGTTGCTCTTCTTTGAACGCCTTTCAGTTTGTTGAGATGCTGCTAGGAAAGTTTTGTGCAAAGCTGGATGTGATGGTTTTAGGTGCAAATGCATCAGAACTGTATAAAGTAAATCTATTACCACTTTGAGCTGCAATACAGTATTTCCATATATGCAGCGCAAAACCATATTGTCACTTTTCTGCAAACATGCTGCTTTACAAATTAATGTGTAATATCCTATCTTGGATCTCAGAGTGATCTCCAGGCTTTTGCTTCTTTCTGAGTGGCATGAGTTCCAGATTATTTTCATATCTTGCTTTTTCCATTAGTAGACAGATACAGAGCTCACAGGCTCAGAAAGTCTCAATAGGAGGAGCATCAGAATACACTATAATAATCAGGAAAGAAGGCCTCAATGTGTTTTCCAAAGTCTCCATGGTGTTTTGCCCCCCAAGAAATAATTGGTTTAGCTAAATCCTTGTTTAGTTTCTGTGTGCACATTCATTACTCCTGGGACAGCAAAGGACCACCAAATCCCACAATCACGCAGTCCTGAGGCCGCTGTGGAGCTACGTCCATCACTGTGTACAACCTATAGAGCCTTGGATTGTGTGTAGCTGCATTCCCATGGTGAAGGAAGCCGCTGAGCTGCCAGTCACAGGATCATGGGGAGACACATGGTACAAAGTCTTGCTGACGTGTGGTCAGATTCAGATGATAGTGAGGAGACAGTACTGGAGCGGAGGACTCAGAGGTCGCCCAACTCAGACATGGGACAAAGGATCCCCACAGCCCTGATTTAAAGCCTCCCAACCTTGCCTTGTCGGTGAGGTGGAAGTCTCCTCTCTTACCCTGGACTGACTGCTGCCCACTGACCGTCCTCAGGCCCCCTGAGAAACCAGTGTGTTCCTGCTGTGGGAGGCCAGGACTGCCACGTGCTGGCCATCTCTGGCTCTTCAAAGTTAGGGAACCTTATGAGTTACACGGTGCAATTTGCATGGGAAGGCACAGGGTCAATGCAAAACGGGCAGCGGATGAAGGCTGGGTTAAGTAACAGGCTAACTTAAAAGGACAAGCATAAAAATAACAAAATGGGACTAGGGAAAAGGACAGAAAGGAAGGGAGCAGAGAAGAGCAGGATCAAAGGAGCAGAAAGAATAGCAATATGGAGGCAGAGAAGAAAGGCTGCTCAGCCCCAGACTGTGACACTGCAGGGCGTCAGACTGCATCAGGCCATCAGGCCATCAGGAGCACCACCTCCTGTCACTCACGAACGCAATCCAAAGGAAGCCCTGGCAGCTTCCAAAGGGACACCCTCTGCATTTCAAACACTACTGACGCAACATGGAGGAGCCCCAGACTGAGCGGCTAGTAGGTGAGTAGGTGTTTGAAGGCAATAGCCAACAGCCATTTCTACTGAGATAAAACCCGGCCACACATCGGTTGGAGAAGCCAACAAAACCACGACTTTCTCCAGAGAGAAACGGAGCAACTCTAATAGCGCTGTCCTGGTAATACCCCTTCCTTTAATGCTGCACTAACAGATTTCAAAGTGCTGTACAAAGGAGGTATCTCCATCACCAATAACAGGTGAGTGGGCTGAGGCTCAGGGGGGTGAAGTTGCTTCCTAAGGTGGTCCAGCAGCAGACCAGGGAATAGAGACCAGTCACCGCTGTCCTGCTGTAGTGCGCTAGCTGCAAAGCAAAGCAATGCTTCCTGTGTAATCTGCTCCCCTTTCTACTTAATGGGGATCACTTCTCCTTCAAACTGAAGAATACGCTTCCTCTGGTTTCTTACAGTTACCCTGGTGACAGGACAAAAGCCAGGTGACACTCACTCTTTTCCTTTAATATTCACCATCAGAAGTGAGGAAGGTAGGTACGGTTAAGGGGAAGGACCAGAGCCCTCCCAGGCAGAGAGAAACCCTGTTTACCCTGTGTCAGCAAAGCTTCCTCCTCCTCGCCTGACTGCTCAGCATGCTAAGTGTGTGACAAGTGGATTAAAATAACATTTAAGACAAGACTTAACACTCGTTAAAAAGAGGCGAGATCTCAAAGCAAGCTCAAACTGTGTCCTTACCTCACCCTGAAGAGATGGAAGATGGCAGCTTGCTGCACAGATCGCTGGCGGTTTCTGTCACAGCCCATGTCAGGCTGCCACATACGTACATTAAATACAAAACCGCACATGTCAAGGAGCTCAGGAGGGTGTTCAGAGTTGTGTGCCAAACACCATGTGGTACCCATGCTCAACAAGAACACCTCCAAGGCTAGAAACCCCAAAATCTCACCCATATCTTCCGTTGGCCAGCAGCTGACTTTGCAGAGCAGAGTCCCACATATTCCTCTCTTGCCCCTTACCCTGCTTTTGATCCCACAAACACATTTTGCTTCGGAAGGTAGCAGATGGACAGGAAGATGAGGGCCAAGGAAAGCAAACGGGATTCCTCCCAGGCTTAGTATCACAGGGACCCACCAGTGGGTTTGTCTGGGAAATACTGGTGTATTGAAATGTGTTTGTGGTGGGGGAAAGCACTACATAAAAGCAACTCCATCTTAGGAGATGTGCTCTTTATATCACCCTGTTCTAGCTTGCTTTACAGATAGCAGCATTTAACCAATTAATGATGAAGAGTCAGCCTAGTTATGGATGAATGACTTGGATTAATCTTTTTTGTCTTGTGTATGATAAACACCAACTTGACAGCTAAATCCCGTCTGTAGAAACTTTATTAAGGATGATTATGCATGAGTCAGAAAGGGCACAGCTTGACTTTCAGATCCCAATTTGAGTTTAAGGGCTGGCTGGTTAGAAACATCACCTTGAAAACCAAGTAAATTTGATCTGGATGCCACTGAAGAGAATAAATACAGAGCCCGGTGATGTCATTTTTCTCCAAAGTCACTTTTCTGTCTGCAGCAGGATTTTACCTTTATTCGAATGAAGACCTTCCTTTTGACTTTTCTTGCCTTTGCATTTTATAAACTATGTATGAAGAAAAAGAAAGAAAAAAAAAAGATAATTGTCAGGTTTGTGCAATGACATTCTTAGCTGTGACACCACATATAGCTGCAGATGACAGAAACCAGTAAAAGTTATTTATAGGGTTTTTAAGTTGAGCAGATAGAGGTCAAGATGTTTACCTGACCCATTGCTACAGTCAATGGGCTGGAGGATGTTTTAGAACCAAAGTGGGGTGAAATATTTACAGACCCATAATAAAGTTATACAGTATGAAAATTTAATGCATTTAGTTTTCAAATTATTCTTGCCTTTTTCACATTCAAAAATATAAACTAGAAACTGCCAACCAAAAAGATATTTAATGTCAAACTAAGTGTGCAAGATCAAGCTAGCAAAAGTAAAGATGCCGTTTTAGTAAAGAATGATCCATCATATACAGTTTGCTAAATGGAAAAATCAGGGAAAATTAAATTTGAATCAAGCCAAATAAAATTTTTAAAGTTTTCAGTGAAATGTTAAGACAAAAAATTTAATTTTAGGTCAACCCACAATGTTTCGGTCAAACCATAATGAAATGCTCTAACTTTTAATATTTTTAGCTAGATCAATTTTCCTTGAGAAATATCCCTAAAAAATCAATTTTAAGAATACTAAAAATTGTCATTGTTTCACCAGTGATACTTTTTGTGCTGAAAAAAACCTTACTTTTTCTCCCCTTTGTTTCCCTTGACCTTTCCTTACCTTCTAACACCATGGTGACTAATCTGTCACTATACTCAAAAAAAATTCTCAAGAGCCTTTGATTGTCCCTCAAATTGGTAAGCTTACCTCTTATGAAAAAAAAATATTTGATCAGCTCTGCTATGCCAGTAATTCAACCATGTCATAGAGACGTCATCTTTCTTTTTTCCATATGTCTGATTACATTGACCTGAGGCTTTATTCAAATTAATAATACTGGAGACCAGAGTCTACATTTCTCTTTGTTCCCTGGGTAGACCATTACTTGAGCTATTTAGGAAGGAAGGATGCTTTTATAGCTATGGCATAATACTAGGGGTCAAGATAGTTGGACGCAATTCCAGCTTTAGCTCAGAGTTTTGTGTAATTGCGGGCGAGGCATCCTGAGTTTCTCGACAAAATAAGGAAAATAGAATCCCTAAATAATGCTTTTGCTGTTTAGATTTTATGCTTTCAGGCAGTCTTTTTCCTTAGCACCTTAGTCAACCCAAAATTAGACACACGGTCCTTAACTGGGGACTAGGCCTTCTGTTGGGACCCTTGGTAGAAATCTCATGCTGAAGCTCAATTCTAATGCTTTTGAGGTAGATTTGTTTTATATTATTTATATTTATGTTATTTGCAATGCCACGCGAGGCATTTTGCGCCCCAGATCACCCCCATGAAGAGCACTCAGGGCACTGGGCAGGGACGTTACTACGGGGGCGACCAGACACCAGGATCCAATTCATACCCACGACTGCAGGAGAGCAGAAGCAGCCAGGGTACAGGCATGGAGCAAAGCTTTCCCCCAGTGCAAGGAGAGCTATAAAGACACGATTAACTAATGGCAAAGGGTTGGGTTCCAAGAAGGCACTCTCTACTGCTGTTTTCCTATAGCTCACAGAGACATTTCAAGCCCAGTACAACTGTCAGGGCTTGGGGAGAGGAGAGTGTTGGAAGAGGGGAGGCTCTGGGGATTTAGCAGCGGGCAGTAGACAACACGTGTCAACCAAGAAAAATGAATAAATAAAGCAAAATAGAAATGAAATATCATCTCAGTTAATAAAACAGGGGCTTTCGGTTGATTCAAACAGAATGTCTACTTTTAGTGGTTTGGTTCTGAGAAAAATGCGCTATTTTGACTTTCCAGATCAGTTCTTGCAAGCCTTCCCCAGCTTGGAAATCTGCTGCCTGTAGCTTCAAGCAAAACGGCCCAACTGCTCTCCCTCCTCCTGGGCCGTGGCTCTGGCTCTGCCTCTCACCCCATCTGTACCCCAGCGAAGCCAAGTACCTCTGGGTAGTCGTACCACGTCTGATGATGGTGCTCTGTGGCTTGGAAAGACCTGGCAGAGAGCATCCCTGTTTTTCCAGAGTGATACCCTGTGCAGACCAAGGCTGAGCGTGTTGTCACACCGGCACACTAGGTAAAAATGAGGTTTTTACCAGCCTTGGGCTGGCGGTCTCTGCCCTGCCTCAGCAGAGACAAGGGCAAGGGCCGCCAGAAAGGCTTTGTGCCACCTTCGTATCTCCTGAAGATGGAGGCTGTCTGGAGAGCGGGACCGTCCCACGCATAACTCAGAGCAGCCCCAGAGACTGCTCTCGTTTATGCAGGCCTGAAATAGCTTTGACAGCTATTTTACAGCTTGTGTTATTTTCATTCTCTGGAAAGTGAATAAGCACAAAACTTAAAGCCCGGTTGCTGAGGTTTCAGTCCAGCCGTACTGACCCTGGCTCTGCTTAAGAATTCCCAAAAAAGCACCATTTGTGATGGTGGTTTGGTAATGCAGACAACTGTCTGCTAATAATTGACTGAGACCAATACATTTCACGTAAGCCACTTATGGTAATAACTTTTGGTCACTAGTGATGTGAGCAAGGTCAAATTAAAACCCATGGGTAAGAGACAGCATAGTCCGTTCTGAGTCCCTTAGGACATCCATTCTCCAGTGGTGATAACTGAAGTAGCAGGGTGGCTTGCTGAGAAAACCGAATTTGCAAGCAAGGAGGTTGTGTGGGGCTGTCAGCAATGTGACTGCTGCCTGGAAATGTTCTGAGCCAATATGATAAGAAGAAATTGGCCAACACCAGGGCCTCAGCACCATGTCACTCCCAGAGCTCTATTTTAAGGGTTTCAGAGAGTTTTAAGTGGCACAAAAAGTGAATTTTTCCCCAAAGACAGAAACTGCCTATCCCAAAAGCAAAACAAACACCAAGTAATTTTAACTTATTTTTCCCTTTTACCTGTCTCCTCTCCCTTTAACTGTTTACATACCTTGCTCACTCTTCCAAAATGAAACGAGGTCTGAACCACATGTCCCATAATATCAGTGGACTAAGAAACAAAAAGTGACCATTCATGACCTGAATTATAACTGAACGTCCCCAATCATAAAGCAAAGAGTTCAGCTCATCTGTGTTTTAAAATGAAGGGACTCTTCCCTTCTTTTTACTTCTTGCAGAGCACAACCGTGAGACACCATCTTCTCCAGAGGCCACCGGCTCTTCCTGCAACAGCCCAGAACCTGCTTCTACAAAGGATGTGCCAAGGGCAGGAGACGAGATGTAGGAGCTCAGGAACTAAACATGGAGCCCAAAAGGGCTTGTTCTGAAAATGCAGTTACACGGGCTACTTGAAAGGGGCTGGGCAGCAAACACTTCTGAAGTTTTGGCTAGCAAGTGCTGATTCCCTGAAAATTGCTTCCTGTGACTATCTGCAAGCCAGGGAACAACCATAAATGAAGTTCTTGCTTTTTAATTGAAATATGGCATCGATCTCTGTTTTTTTTCAATAGCCTGCTTTCCCATAAGGTACAACAGCTACGTAGGAATTTTTAAGTGACATGATGCAGCATGTCTGTGTTTAAAATAATAATAATAACAATCTTATCTCAAGCCCGCAGGATGCTGACAGGTTCAGCCTTGGGTGAAATGTCACCCTTGCAGAGGATAGGCAGAGGAATTTGTGTGCAGCGGGAGCTTGTGATCTGAGCACAGGGGTTTAGAAGAGGGCTGCATTTCATGACCTACAAAAGAGAAAAAAAATGAGATTTACATTCCAAATGTGCTGAGCAGCCCTTTCCCTTTAGTTATTAGAGGCACTCGGCATATAATTCATAATCGCCTAATGGCAGGGTGGTGGGAGGAGGGGAACCATCGCCATTCAACATCAAAATCCCTCCAGGAAGAGCAGTAACGGGGTTCTGCTCTTATTTATATCGTGACACTAAATGGCTGGCAGGAAGACACCAGCAAATATCAGAATAAATAATTCAGTAAGTGTAACGGAAGGTCACAAAGACTAACAAACATGTTTCTGTTTCCTCTCCTTTTCTCTCTCCTCACCCTTTATTTACATGCTCTTTCTCTTCTAGTTTCCCCCTCTTGAATCTCCCTTTTTTTGCAATAAATACTTCACCCCTTATTTTTTTCTTGCGTACACAAAAACACGGCTTAAAATGCAGCTTTCCCATTTTCCTGCTTTCTAGCCACTGTCACGCTCCTGACGGTTTTCCTCCATCTGCCCTTCCTCGCTATCTTTCCCATATATTCTCTCCCTCTTTCATTGCCTGCTCCTGTCATCACCCACCACATCCCCTTCTTGTGGGACAGCTGACGGCGCTGACTTGCCAGGGTAAACTCAGCTTCGAGCTACGCTCCAGTAAAACGCTGCCGAAGTTGATAAAATCCTCTTGGCTTGATCTCAGAGCAGCATCAGAACATGGCCCTGCGTGAGGAGCGCTCCTGGGTCACCACGTTGCTACGGCCACCACATCCACCCCGTTACCCAACGCGTGCCAAGGATGCGCGCTTCGGAGTGGATGGGTTTATGGCTCTGCGTACTGACACCCATAAAATACTACAGGTTTTGATCTACATTCAGAAAAGCCGGAAAACCTCTTGGCTGACACATAAAATCTGAACTCGCGGTGTCAAGCACTCGTTTTCCAGTGCCCCAACTTGTGTGTAATGGTAAATCACAACTTATGAGCCCAGAAGGCAGCTCTGTGATTATTTGCTCAGATAGCCAGTAGACTACAGGCCAGGGGACTGTCCTGAATTCATTTCTGTTCCGAAGATATAATCTAAGTATTCAAAGTGTTTTCAATGGAGAATTTGCCACCTCTGAGAGCAGGCTGTTCGTGGGGTTAATGCCTTCCCTGCTAAAATGGTTGGCCTTATATCTGGTGTGAATTCAGCTGGTTTAACCCCAGCCTTCCACTCGTGTTGAACCCAGTATCTGCCTGCTAAATGCAGAGTCCTCTCCGAGCAGGTTGCCTTTCCATACGCGGGTTTTATAGCCTATGATAAAGCCACCCCTCAATCTTCCCTTTGTTAAGCTTGGCCGGCTGAGCTCCTTAAGCCTTGTGTTACAGAGCGTGCCCTCCTCGGTGGCACCGTCACTTCTGCCCTGAACCCTCTCTGCTACCTCAGCCCTGTGTGTGAGTGCCAAAAATGGACCAGCCACAAAACTTACATGAGTGCAAAACCAGTCTTATTTGCCTTATGAAGCCTTTGCTGCCCAGTGGAGGGCTACGCAGGGATGATGTCTGGGCCAGCTGTGTCCCAAGACATTGTCAGAGGCACAGCTAAGCTACATCATTTACTTTCAGTACAGATGCTAGGATAGATCAACTATATTTATATATATCAATATGCCATCTCACTGTCCCAAACACAGGTACCTAAAGTACACGTTGCTTCTGTCCACTTTACAAAGAGATACAAACCATTTCCACAGAGTTACCTGGTTCTCATTGTTATTTATCACTCCCCAAACTATTACTCATATACTTTATGGATCACTTTGTCATGGTTTGGTTTTTTTTCCAGTTGTTTAATAAAAATGGTAACTACCCTAACGCAAAAAAAACTGTTATCTGTAACACCCTGTGAAATCTGGTTTATGTCTCTAGAAAATTTCATTTTAAACTTTATAATTTAGCCAGCTTTTTAATCAGTATAATGTGCATCATGTTGGTTTCTGTAGCTTATTAATCAAAACATCATCTGATATTGAGTCAAATGCCTAAGAGAAGGAATATTCAATCAAGACTAGCACCTTTATCAACAAAAAATAGTTTAATGACATCTATTGTTATAAATCTATGTTGATTAGCATTAGTTAGCATATCTGCATTTAATTCTTTATTAATTAATTACATTAGCTGCTACATTATTTTTCCCAGTATTGCTCTATTTACACTTTTCAAGAGTTTGAATAATACCTGCATCTGTGATATTTCACCAGTATCCTGACAAATTCTGAAAAATCACCATTTATATTAAGTCTGGAAATTTCCTTAACCAGCTCTTTTAAAATGCTTGATATCAAATTATTCAGATCTATTAAATTAAAATGACTGACTTTATTAACTGTGCTCTGCCAGTCTAAATTACTGCTGGAGAAGAAAGTATTTTGTTGTCATCATATGGCAAGAATAACTCATTTAGCTTTTTTCCAAAAGAAGAATAAAAATAATTATTAAACACATCCTTGATTTCTACTTATTATTTTAATCATTTCCATTTGGCAGAAGACAAATCCTATTGTTAGCATTTCTATCATTAGCATGTTTTGTTATTGCAGAGTATGTAATAATAATTTACTTGAAGTTTCTGCTTTTAATAGCTTTTGGTGCCTTGTTTCCTGTATTAACTCAACTAGACACGGTTTTCCCTCCTTGCACTTCTTTTCCTATCTAGTTTTTACCATTCCTAGTTTCTAATTTCCAGATATTACAGTATGTTGCCCTTTCTTCTTCCTGCATGTGAGAACAGGCACATTCACAATTTATATTTCCTGTTACTTCTGCTTCCCCTCATAGCGAAGTTATTGTAGTCTTTAACAATATGGTCTTCTTTGCTCATAGATATCACCATGGGTTTTTGCAGACATAATAAAACGTTGCCAATAATTTCTCAATTACCTGTTCAGATTTAGATTTTATCTCCAAATTAATTTGGTCCTTCATCATTTTCAGCTTTGTGAAATGTTACACGGTTCCTTCTCCTTTTGCTTTCAACCTTCAGGGCTTTATTTCCTTCAGTACGTCTGCACAGTTGGGTGGGATCCGTTTCTCAAGAGGCAAATATCTGGGACTACTTGATATTTGCCTGTCTCTTGTCTATGCAGTTGCAGATGTGCAGGGCAGGGAGATGCTCACGCAGAAGGTACAGAACACTCCAAATCTACTCTTCCAATGCCAAACCAGCAAGAATAAACTTAACAACAGGCCTGAACGTGCCGTTGTGTCACCATACGGTCTCACGACCCCCCCCGCAAGCTGTTGGCCCCGTGCTGACCCCGACAGTCAGCAGCCTGGCTTTAACTGAAATCCCCCATACACAAGTATAGAGTCATCAAAGTGTACTTAGAGCCACGAATCTGTGCTGAAAGGAACAATTTAAGTGAGTTGAGCAGAATGATTTAAGTCACCCCTGGCTATGCAGTGCTCTGCCACCCATGGGTAAAGCAGGCAAGTTTTGTAAGCAAATCCTTTCCCAGCACACGGGCTTAGTCATCGGTGAAAGCTGCTGGCTCGCTCCCATCCCAACTGTGGTTCAGCTACTGCTCGGAGGTCAGCTCTGCAGGCACTTGATAAAGCTTCAATTAAGTGCTCTTCTTGCAGCACTGGCTGATTTACACATCTTCTGCCCGCATCGGCCATTTTGCTGAATAAGCCCGCATAACGGCACGGAACCGCCTGCACTGAAGTGTCCAACTTCCCCTGCCGATGGCAGGAATTCGCCTACCTCAAGCCTGGGCATCACCAGGCAGCTGGAAATAAATAATATTCAAATGAAGTTTTTAAAAGGAAGAGGGAATAGAGCTGCAGAGGGCATAGTACAAATATTACTATAGATACTTCAACAGGGCAATTAATGATACACGGCATATCTATTCCAGACACTCTCTGAGTTGTATTTCCTTGTAGAGATGAGCACATCTGTGTTGAGAAGCTACTGCAGATGGGATGGTATAAAAATCTCAGTGACACGAGCATCACGGTACACTTCTCCAGCCTGTGTAACAGCTCCCCAAAGAGATTACAATCAAAAGGCCTAATCTTACCTGCTCATTAACAGGGGGGTCGCACTTAACTGCAGTGAGCAGTTCCCGTACTGAAGCCTTGCACTCGTGTTCAATTGCTCAGGCCACAAGTTAAAGTGGGAAGCGACTCGTAATGATCGCAAATCCCTCCGGGAAAAATGAAAAAGTAACAAGCGTACAGCGATGAAAACGATTTGGTCGACACAACGTGCATCAAGGAAGATCCGCGTTATTTATTTGTGAGTGACACTGTTTGGAAGGGAACGTTTACATTTGGAGCTTTCACAGAAGAAATGAGTTCTTCAGAGACAGCGGTATTAGAGGTATATTGGACTATTCCAGAAAAAGCCCAACATTTTCATTTGTGAAGGTAGTTACATGAATTGATATAAAGTCAGATTATTTTTCCTTGGACTTTTTTGGGAAGTGGTTCAGAATAACAACCTTAAAAAATTTACTTGAAAATTTATCAGCCCTGGCACAAAATCTTCTTCCTTGCCAGGAGTGTAGTAAAGAAACAAATGAACATCTTTTTATTCCCTCCTCAGGAAAAAATACATATCCCAGCCAAACAGGCAAGTGGAATTTGGCAAGACTGAATTGTTGACATGCTTTTATTATACCAACAAATAAAACGTTAACTGCAAGTGTTACATGGCACTTGCCTTGTATTTTGGTCACTTTCTCTAGGCAAAACTCCTGCTCAACTCAAGGAAGTATTTCAGGGGACTCACATGGTAGTGAACCTCTGCAAGGAGTGATTAGTAACCCCCTAGGAGGTTTGGTCTAGAAGGCCTTTCTCCATTTTTTCCTCAAGTCTTTTCACAAGGAAAAGTTAACGCTGGGCAAAAATCTGTGTCCCACTGAAGTCAAAGGCATGCTTGCTTCCAACTTCAGCAAGACTGACTTCGCTCCCCTGGACTTAAAAGCAGTTTTGCTTGAGCAAGAACAGAGTAAAAGCTATGTGTGATCTTCAGCACATTGCCCTGGGCTAACTCCAGGGAACACAATCCTCTCAAAGCCCAGCTGCAGACATGAGAGCTTATTTAAGACTACTTTAAAATGCAAATTACACCAGCATGCTCATCATATGCCTATAGATCCACTAACATGGAAATATGCACAGTCCAGAAGAATCCATGATCTGAGGAGACTCAACAGAGCCAGGCCGCTGAGAGTTAAGAGTGAAAATCCCAGCTAAGGGTCCACCCTGATCTTACGCAACGAAGAACAGACTATCAGCGTGGATTTACTCTGATTTTTCATGTTTTTCTCGGTTTAAGTCAGAACGCCTAACCTGTTTTTAATACAGAATTTCTACAGACTCACCAACAGAAGAACAGACAGGCAGCCATGGATTGCACGGATATAAATACGTCTGAGGGCTGTGGCAGCCAGAGCTGATACAGTAAATGATTACTCTACCAGATTATTTCGCAGCGCTGCATTTTGAAGAAGCAATCTGATCGCTGATTATTCCAGGTAGCAAAGAGAAAAAAAAAAAAAAAAAACCAACCAAAAAACACTGCACCGGGATTACTCTCACTTAATGATTTTGGCAACCTGAGCCTGTCCTCTTGTGTTGGTGCCACCCACAGTGCCAAACCCATGGCAAGGTCCCAGGGCTTACACACCAGGCAGGGTTACACAGGTCCTAAGGGAGCGGTCATCAGCAGAGCAGGAGCAGTTCTCCCGCAGGCAGCAAGAGCCCACACAAGGAGTCTTCCTCCAGTAAACTGTCCCACAGTGATGGCAGCAGAAGACCTGCACTGCCAAATGTGAGGGTTCTGAGAGCGAGAGAGACAAAGTGACTCTGGCAGGCGTTGATGCTGCCTGGAGGCTATGACCTCTCTGTATTTCTAAGAGTGTGGGTAACCCTGGCCCTGCCTTCTCCCTTCCCTTCCCTTGCTTTTTGGTGCAAGGGAAAGCCAGGGGTACCACAATCTCCTGGAGTCTTGCCCCCAGCCTGAGCTCGTTTGAAGGGGTTAATTCCAACAGGCTCTTGCATCCTCTCACATACTCCTCCAAACACATGCCCTGTGCTAGTCACAACCTCCCAGCAAAGCTGCACGCTTTGATACAGGCTGTACTCTGCCCGTGATGGCAGAAGGGACCTGTTCAGTTATCTGTCCTCGCCCCTGATGGAAACAAGCTGATCCCTGCTGTATTTTCAGGAGAGCTGTGTCCCATCTAATTTTAAATGTCACTCGTAATAGCTGTTTTTTCTTCCCCAAATATCTTTTGCAGCCCTGCAGCTGAAGCCATCTGAAACCTCAAGATTGGAGTTTGAATGGCCACTGATATTATCAGTGAGCCGAGCCACTGCTCTGTGCCTCAGCCACCCTTTTCCCTTTCCATGGTTCACTGAGATGTACGCGCAAATCCAACGGAACCAGTCAGTCAAATGCAGCGAAGCCATCAAACATACTGCTCCTCTTCCTCGGCAGAAGAAGCCTCGCTAAACCAGGGGGGATTCCTAGGTAAACACAGCCAGTAGAGGGATTTAGAGCCTCCACAACGCGTGACAAAGCTGTCATTAAAGCAATACAGCAGTACTGGGATCCTGAAAAATGCACAGACAGTAGCGTAACCAATAAGGAGGTCTTGTTGTATTATAAATTATTCCCAGCGTACCACAGTATGCTCTTGAGCTTCCCAAATTCACTGTCATCTGCAAGGCTCGTATCTCCTTGGAGGAATTGCTGCGTTATCCAAAAGCCCAATTACGCAAACTTACTCAGGGTCCCTTATGGTGTTATAAGGCTCGTGCTGTATATTGATTTGTCTTCTCCTCCTCTCTGCCCCCCTCGGGGCCTCCTCTCCCATTTCATGTACATTGGTTTCCTGGATTTCTGAAGGAGTTGTGTCAAGGTCATACCAAGATGCTTTAGTATGGCTCAGCTATGAAAAATGTATGTGGCCCAAAATATTGTTCGAAAGCAATAGACTGAAAATAAGGCCTGAAGGAGCCCTGATTTATTTAAGATATCGGGGGATATATGCACACTTTTAAAAACTGCCTGTACTTCACCAGTTAAAACAAGGAGAACAAACGAGGCTGTGATCTGTCAAGTGATCCTTCGTCACTCCCAGCACAGGCCCATAATCCTTCAGTTGTGATTATGCAAAGGAATATTACATTGATCCTGTAAAATATCTCTGATTGGATCAACATTATTTTCTCTCGCATTGACAAGGTCTTACCAGAGAATGACTATAATTCCACTGCTAACACTGTCTTAGTGAAATCCCCCAATAAATCCTCCAAGCAGCACTGTTAGTAATACCTTTATTAGACTAACTAAACAAGATATTTATATGCAGGGCTTTCCAAAGGACTCCTGCTTCAGTTTCTGGAGGAAAACTTGATCAAAAGCGCTCTGCTGGAAGACTCATCTCCAAGGAGGCTCTGCAGAGATGTAAGTGGCAGGTGAAATTACCCCTTCAGGACTCACAGGGTTGGTCACAGATTTGCCCTTGTCCTGCCAATGCTACAGTGAGGACCCAAATGCACCCTTGGCAGAAAAATCTCACAGGGAGTCTGGTTCACAGGCAGGATGGGAATTCAGGGTCTCCCCACACCTTCCACAAACTTGCCTGTCAGTACAACAGTTTGCTAATAGTCAAAGAGAAAAAATGGTCTTTATGTACCTGCTATCATTTCAATATTTGTTCAAGGCCAAATCCTGGCCTTCATACTCAACAAAAGACCTGATCCCCTTCTAGCCACTGCTGTCTGTTCACCAGCGCTTCTGTTCTCCCCCTGCTCTCTTCCCTTTCACTCTTTGTGTAATTCTCCCCTAATTTTGTCTCCATTTTCTTTTCTCCACAGCTCCAAGCTTTCAGTCCCAGTGGTTTCATTCCCACACTGACCTCCCCTTCATCACTGAAGTTCAATTGTCACCTTCTGGCTTGAAACACAATGCTCCAGTGAGAAGAATGGCAGACTCCAGTGATCATCAGTGATCACCATTTTTTTCAGGCTACCAGGTACTCGCTGCATCTCTCCTTTCCCTTGGTTCATTTCAATAAAGTTACCTCTAAAGCCGTGAGAGCTACAAACACACCTCTGTCTTACCTTCCTAAACTTTTAAATAGGATCATAACAATCATGAATAAACAAAGTACTGTGTCTAACATAAAACTCCAGCACAGCTGAAAGACCAGTGTATACTGCCATACATCAATTAGCAGATGAAAAAGCTACGAAGACAATATATCAGTAGAAAAATATCAAACAAACAGCATAGCAGACAATATGCCTTCTTAAATCCTTTGAAACCGAGTTGGCATCTGTGATGGGTAAACTCTCGCTTTTATATGTTTCACATGAAAACTTTCTCCATATGCTTTACAGCAATCTACTGAAATGCCAGAAGAGCCACTTCTCAGCTCCCAGGCCCTTAGAAACAAAGGAGAAATAATGGATATTAGTCTTTGAAAAGGAACAGCCTAATGGTAAAAGAAACTGTTAATGACTACAGAGAGGACTCCTGACCTATTTCCTCCATCCACATCCAGTTTTTCACATGTGCCCTCCACCTTCTGGTTCAAATATCTGTGCACCAGATGCCTAAACTGTGGTGTCAACTTTGAAGGTCACTGTCATCGCTGCGATGGATAGCAAAACTTTCTCAACTGAAAGCTTAAACTCGGGAGCACTGACCTGCCTTAAGGGGTGGATTCTGTGATAAATGCTACAGCTATGAAATTGCACCACACAGGCAGCCCAGTCTGCAGACCCTGATGGCCTTCGTTAATACACTGTCACGTTGATGGGATCCAAGATGCATGAGACATGCTCAAGGACTCCTACCCATTCACCAACTAGGCTCCACCAGATCCACCAGAAAGTGCCTGTGACCTCTTCCAATGCCATGCAGAACGATACGCTCCTGCTCTGGAGGAGGGGTGCAGGTCAAGCTGGCATTTTAGCACAGACAAAAGCCCTGGAAAGAAAGTATTGAAATGAATGGATAAGTGCTCCTATCTGATCCTTAAATGTTAGGACAAAGTCCTATCCTGGTGTAAATTGCCACCAGGATGGATAGAGGTGGGGCAGTTTGTGCCCTCTGAGAGCTGGACAGTGGATCTCATTTCAAACATGGACACTAAAGACAAGCACTGAAACATTATCACAAACAGCCTGAAAAGTCTTAGTCCCCTGAGGAGGTATTTGAGTGTCTAACTCACATGCCCAAGATGAACATTCAAACAATTTTCTAGATGACAGATACAATTGTACCATCCCACCACAGCAATCAAGTGCAGGTCACCTCAAAATGCAGGTCCAAGAACTCCTAAAATGCCATGAACTACATAAAAAGGGAGGAGAATCTTTAAAGAAGGCAAGTCCTTCCAGTCATCCTAATGCCACCAGCCAAAAGCTACACCCTGGCTGAATTATGGCAACATTACCAAATGGACATCACAACCCCTTAATTTGAAGCAAGGCTGGCAGCAGGCAAAGCAGAGCTTGGGCATGAAGACTTGTCCATGCCTCAGCACTGCAGGCAACTTTCTGCTAAAAGAAAACCTGCTTCTTCCACCTTTCTCTCTCTTTCTACTTGTATTCTTAGACACAAGCACAGGAAAGGAAGACTTTGGTGCTGAAGAGTTCATCTGCTCCTGCTGCTTCTTCTTCATTGGAAGGCATTGACAGTGCGATTAGTTGCTGTGTCACAGGCGGGATGCTAACAGTAACTGATGAACGAGAGAGGGAAAGATGTGCCACCAGTTCTGGTGCAGCACAGAGTGCAGGGACACCAGTAAGGACAGGACAGAGTTCCTAACTGGATAAGAGGGAAGGGCTGGGGGAATGGCAGAAGCCATCCCTGTAGTGCCATCACCATCAGTGTGAGGTCAGACTTTACACTGACATACACCTCTCCTCCCTCCAGCTATTCATGTAGTCTCTCCCTCCTTCCTTCAAAGGCACTAAAACAAGTTGTCCCACTTCTTCCCATGAAACTTCCTGTTTAAAAACCTCTTTCCCAGATTCGAAACAAGTCCCCATGCTTTCCCCAAACAGAAGCTTCCAAGTCCTGAGGCTGAGATGCTCTGCAGCCACTTTATCACTGGGAAACAGAGGACCTTATGGAATGGCCAGCGTAAGACAGTGTTGTCATGATCCCATCTCCACAAAGCTGATGCTACCTCAGGAAGCTGGCTACCTCTCCAGCTTCCCACTAGGATCAATGAATCACAAGGAATAGCATTTGAAAACTGAAGGCTCCTCAGGACACCAGGTAGAAAGGATTCCTCTTTTCTCTTCGATACAAAAGGTTATTTCATAGAAAAAGGACAGATGACCCAAGTCTACATAAACGAGCACAGAAAACCATGTAGCTCTGCCCTTGTTCCAAACCCTTAGCAGGCTATAGTTAGTGGCTTCGCATAGCATCCCTCTGCCACAGATACATGGCTCCTAAAAAGCCGCTGTCTCGCATTCACACAGCTCAGAGCACAGGCAGAGGACTTCACATCCAGCTGCTCCCACGTATGTGACGTACCCATAGAAGCAACACCAACAACATCCAGTCTCCCTCCCTCGGTCTCTGCCATCACCCTTTCCAGTTTACCCGGAGCAGAACAGAGGCTGCTTTTCATATGGCTGTGGCCATTCCTCAACAAAAGTAGAAAACAAAACTGCCTTCTCTGAGGCACCTTAGATTCAACCCTCCTCCTCCAGGTGCTCAAGGGCATAGCTGAGTAACAGTTTCTTCCAGTAACCTTTTTCCAGAAGGCTCCTTTGCTACTCGGAATCTCAGGCAAGGTTCCCCGAGCATCCCAGCTCATCTTGCTCCGTACTGATTGACAAAGCCCTACTTCCACCTTTTCTATGAGCTGGGTTACAGCCTAATAGGCTATCCCAGACTATGCTTTCCTACTTTTGCTGCTTTCTGTTCCCTGTAAGACCTTTTCCCCAAACTCTTGAGAGAACTGTGGCTTGCTGCTGCACACACAGCAAAGCCCAGGAGTGGGAGCCTTTAGCCCTCATGAGCTGGTGGATCCTGCGGCAAAATCCTTCCCACTATAAGGAAACTCACCCAGCATCACCAGCCAAACAGCTGAACATTGTGTGAACTGAAATACACATCTCATGGTAATTTAAATATGTGCAAACAAGAGTTTAATTCTGTTGCTGCCAGCCATCCCGCATGTTTAAATATAGTACGGAAATTCTCTTTTATTTTATATAAACTATTTCAATGAAGAAGTCGAAGGCTCTGCATTCTCCTGGCTTATGAACAAAAATAGTTGAGAATTTAACAGGCCTTTGCTGTCACTATGCTAAGGCAATATGAAATGAAAGCAGACAAGGGAGCCAAGAAACAAAGACTCAATTAACTGCATTATCTAAAGGAATAATATGCAAAATGTGCATTAAGTGCATACAGTCCTCATCCCTAGTCCTTCCTGGATGTGTGGGGCGTCACAAGCAGGAAACAAAGTGCAGCACAAAACTAGGTGAAAGAGACAAAGCAGCTGGGATGGTGCAGCTGGATTTATCTTAGGTTCCTTCCCTCTCACCACACACCCGCAGCTGGTATCAGACAGCTCGGTGACAAACACTCCTTCCATCAGGTCCTGCTTGATACAGAGCTGAATATGCTCTTCCTTGGGGGGGAGAGGAATTAATAGTAATAATAAATTAATCCTTCACAGTCCTATAGCATGTTTCACAAGGACACAGCACTAGAAAGGACCGTGTTCATTTTTCTTGCATAGCAGGGAAGTATATCATATAATCTCCTCTTCCTAAATATATCCATCTTCACCCTTGAAACCTCTTAGAAGTGCTGTGCGCTCATCACTCCTTTCAGAGCCCCACTTCAGCACAGCTTCCAGCCTACAAACAGTCATGGCTCTCAAACAAAGTTTTCCCTGATAATGTTGTCCTTAGCTCACACACATCTTCCTTCTCTCCTGTACTTAATTCCATTTCCTCTGGATAACAATTATATTTGTAAAACAGATTTTCTATTTCACTCCTCACACTTGTAACCCCACCATGGACCTGCTTCAGTTTGAGTTCATCTTTCTCAGAGGTGGCAGACAAGAATACCAAGGATTCTAACAGAGAAGGCTTAATTAACACCTTGCCCACGCCTTTAACTTTTCCCTAGCAGAAATATCTGGCCAGCTTTGTTCTTTAATCACATCTGACTTTCTCCTGGTCGTGGCTCTGCCACTCCTGTCTGCATTTGAAGAGAGGTGCACCCTCATGAACCCCTTTGTTCTCATTCCCACTAAAGCGTGCTCTGCATGTTGGGTGAAATTCAGGTATGCACCTTTCCCACCTTGAAAGGAAACTTGCTGCAGTACCTGGACATGGAGGAAGCAATCTGAGCCCCAACCTTCCCATAGCTTGGATGTCTGGGGGACTGGAATTCCAAAGTGAAACACAGAGGGCATTTGCCCAACAAGGTAAACACGTCCTCCAGGGCCAAAAGTTCACAGTGAAAAGAAATTTCATATCCTTCCTATTGCCCAGTCCTCAACATTACCCAGTTCTTCGTATATAATATTCCAGACCTTCTTTCTCCTGGTGATGTCTCATTGTTGTGGCAGCAGCAAATGCCTTAAGTTCACTCTTTTGTGTGCAGCTCAGTGACAGGTATCACCTCCCATACAGACAACATAATTAATGACATTATTAAATATGGTTGGTCCCCTGCTTCAGGAACTCTACTGTTGACCTTCATCTTGATACTCCTTATCTCAGCATTGTTGCCTTCCTTTGGCCAGTTCTTTAAACCCACTGTAAATTGTGTACTAATTACCTTAACATCGTAACAAACCATATCCTTAGGGACAGAATATAAAATCCTTTACCGAAATCCCAATAACTTAGGTTTAATGCATTTCCTTGTGTCAAAACCCATTTATCTTCCTAGCAAAATATATCAGGGTAGTTTGGCATACTTCAAAAATAAAAACATACATTGAATGTTTATTTCATTTCCCCCCCATGCATTTAATTAATCTTTCCTTTAGAGCTTACTTTAAATTCCGCTTGGTATTATTATGATCAAACTAAAAGGTCCGCTGTGGCCCAGACAACTTTTTCTCCTTTCTTTAAGTATAGATTTGCTACTTTTCATTCCTAATGTACCATCCTAATTAGACAGATTTATTGAAAATCCTTTTTACTGGACTTGCAATGTCACATACCACATAATTCAGAAGTCTGAGATGGAAATTATCCAACTTCCCAATTTGAGCCCATTAAGCTATTTGAGTTTTTCCATTTTGCCCTGTTCCTGTTAGCTGGCTCCTTTGTCTCTCTGATCCGTGCAACATTCCTCCCTATCTCTTTAACCATTATGGAACATCATATGAGCAGGACTGGCTAATCTTGAGGACCGGTGAATAGAAACTGGACAAAATCCAACACAGAATACCAGCTCATGCAGTTAGGGACTAACAATGAGAAATTTCTTTCCAACGTGAACTTTTGTCCTGCAGGTTGTTTGCATTGTTGGGCAATTGTCCTCTGGGTAAAACAGGAATAATTCCACTCTCCAGAAGTCCTTTATGGTTAAAGATCGAGAAGTACAGTATTCAGATACTGTCTCAGTGGGAACCACCTAAGCAAATTATAGAAGAGAGTCTGTGGTAGTGACCTCTCTGCCCCTTATGCTTTAAGTTTTAGTGTCTCCCCCATTCAGTCTTCAACCCTGTTTGATCCTGTCAGTGACCAAAAAGACAGGGTTTCATATTGCACTCTCCCCCCATCCTCCTGCTCCACCGCTTGGACCATTCCTTGGTCTCTTCCTGCAACAACCATCAGCCACCAACTTCACGCTAAACTAGCTTGGTCTTTCTGTCACCCCTGACGGTCAGTATTAAGGACTTCTTGCCAGCTCTCAGCCTTTATCACCCTCTTTATCGTTTATTTCCTTTCTCCACATGCTGATATTATCCATGCTGCACTCTTTCATTCACAGACCTTTCCCCTGCATTCCCCTACCTGCTCCTGCCCTGCCCTCCCAAACCCCAGCTGACCCATACCGGTTGCTCTCTGCTGCACCTCACACAGCAGAGAATCTCTGATGGGAATCCCACTGCCTGGCTAACTTTCTCTACTATAAATGCATTGTTCCTGCTCATTTCTAAACTTACTGCTCCAGCTGAGCTCAGTTAAATCTCAGACTCACAGTCATAGTCACCTCTTTGCCACATTTGGCTTATTCTGCAGATCTTCCCACCTCCTCCAGCTCCCACTTCAGCCGTTACACAGGATTTCACCCAGTTCTTCCATAAGAAAAATGACAAAATATGATCTTCCTCTCCCAGTAGTTTTGCCATTTCCTCTTCCTCTCCTACAATTCCTTCCTCATTCTTCTCTCCCACAGATGAAAAACCTCCTGTGCAGCTCTCTTCCTTCATTGCCTTCATTTGCCGCTGAGCCAGTCTTATCCTTTATCCCAACCTTCTTTGTGCCGTTCTTGTCCTCTCATTCTCTCTTCTCCTCGACCTCTCACGCCCCTCTGTCTCTTTACTCTCATAACACGAGTACCATTCAATCTCTTTCCTCTTAAAATATTCTCATCTTAAAACATTCCTTCATCTTAAAACATTTATTTTGCTCTCTAAATACTGTGTCTTTTTCTCTCCTCCCTTTCATCACCAACCTCTCTGAATACACCAGGTACAAACGTCGCCTGGAGTCCCCCCTACCAGTTCAATGCAGCTTCCTCTCCCTTGCAACTGCAGCTGCAAATGTCTTTACTTAACGTACTAGGCAAATTTCAGCATAGTCTGACTACTCTGTTCTCATCTGCTGCAGCATGGCAGCTACCTTCAGTAGCCTCCTGTGCTGTTTTAACCTGAAATAGTGTCTTTCTTCAGCTACCATGACATTACTCACTTCTCTTGCACCACCTTTGAAATCTGCTCCTTTTGCACACCCTCCAGAAGACACTTTTCTTCTCCCAGCTCTCTCAGAAGTTCCCGGGGCTTTGCTCTTTCTATGTTTTGCTCCTTGATAATTTCCATCACAAACATAGATCCCACTACCATCTCCATGCAGCAATCTGTGGATTCACTCCTCTAATACAAACTTGTCTCCCTAGCTCCATGCCCACAGTCTCTGATACTCCTTCAAAGACATACAGATATCAAACTGAGCTTATCATAATTAAAACAGAGTTCCTAATGCTCTTCTCCCTTCTTTACTATATGCTTTCTTCAGTAATTCCTCTCTTGATCATCACAGCAAACACTATTGCTTTCCTTGTTGTTCTGGTCACCAACTCTTGTCTTCATCTCATGTCTCTCACTACATCCATAGAAGCAGGCGATGTCTAAGGTTTGCATATTCTTTCTCCATCCAGGCGCTCATTATCCCATGCCTTTATTACTACAATATTTCTTCTTCTGACCTTTACAAATGTGATCCTGCCCTCCATGTATCCATTCAGGACGCTGCTAGAAATATAATTTTCCTAACACATCACTCTGACCACGTCATTTCTCTTAGCAGCGGTAGGCTGCTGTCTCAATATCTATCTCATTAGTGTAATCTACTTGTCTTCATTAAGGAAATGTCAACTTCTTCCTACAGTCAACCAAAGAGGTCAATCCCCCTCACCTACTTATTAATTTTTCAAGCAGACATGACCCATGATTTTTCTGGTGCCATCCCTCAATCTTTGGAAGACCATCTTGTAAACATCTGCACCTAGTATTCATTATCCTTCTTTACAACTCTTTTAGGAATCCCCCATTTTGTGGTGCTTACCGAAATGTGGTTAGCCTATTGGTGTTTCAAAACCACTACCGGTCACAGTAAACATAATTACCTTGTCGCCTCCTTATACTCTCTCATAAGGCTGCATTATTCTCCAATATTTTAAGTGCAGCAACGTGTCAAAAGGACACGGACATTTTTCTGGCCCATGATTTCTGATCCATGATTAAGGCTCATAAATCCTACGGTAGAACTCTAACTGGTATTAATAATAATGAACGAAATCCCTATTATACTGCTACTGAGCTGAGGTACAAGGGATTAAGTCACTTGCCTCAGGTGATGAAGAAAGACTATGGCAGAGCTTGGACTGAATTCTGGCTTTGTAAGCCCTGCCCTAACTGCAGCACTACCTTTCTTCCATCTATTTTGGAAATAATCTACAAAGGATTATGATTTCAGCAGGCTCAGCTGGGCAGTTCTGAATATTTATTTGTGGAAGAATTAAGCTTTATGAGAAAGAAAATGGGGAAATTTCCATTATATAGGCTGATTTCTCTCCTGCAGAGAAAATATGTTAGTTTGTATTCTTTTAAGTGGATTTTGGATTCCAGAATCCACATTCTTTATTCATACCTTAAAAATGAAGAAACATCATCTCATTTCTTTCTTTTGCTCTTAAAGAGGTGAATATGTACTCAAGGGTTCCAGCAACATTTTGTTAGCAATGAGCCATTAAGTAACTTACGATATAAATGATTGTCATTATTTTTGCAGAACCTACAAAACATAAATTCCTCCTCCTCATTTACCGGCTCTGCAATAGTTAATAAACTCATTCCACTCTTGTCGTTATTCTGAGTGCACAAAGACTTTTTCAATGAGAAAAAGCAATATTAATACGGATTTTTATTGCTGGAGATGACAAAATAGTTCAGATCATTTAATCTCTATTTAAGTGAAATAATCTTTCATATTTTTTATTTTTACAGTAAACAGAACACATCTGCACTCATATTAAATCTTTCCTCCACGCTTTTAAAAAAGTTTTTAAGCAATAGACAGAAAGAATAAAAACACTGAGATTTCTCAAAAGGACTTGGATGCTCAATTAAATGAACAGGAATTAAGCATGCAGTCCTGCAGGCAGCTCTGCAAATATCAGTTTCTCTTGAGAAGGGCATGATCCCGTCATTTTTATTCAGGCAAAATTTTCATTTGTCTTCACTGGCAATTTTGCTTGAAAGCCAACAGCTTGATTGAAATTTGCCCTTTAAAACAGCATGATTATAACCAGTTGCAGCTCTGTTAAATTACATATATGTTCTTAGTATTTTTAGCAGATATATATTATCAAACTAGTTATCTCAGATGCGTCAGAGGAATGTGTCAGGTTCTCACTACTGGTGGTAAAGATACTTTTTAATGAACTGCTATTTAAGTTTGATGCAACTAAAATATTAAAATTGGTTATTTAAAATATGGTGGGCCAAATCCTCCTGGAACTCACATGTGTGAAACACCAGTGATTTCATCCATTAAATGATTTTAGAAAATCTCTGAACAAGAGGATGTCTTTGCCTTATCTTAGAAACATGCAGTTATTTGACTTCCAGTCTACATCGATAGATAATTACAGCATCTTAAATGGTGAAGGCTAAATACCTGGTTAGCCTAAGATTCAGCTCAAAGCCTGTCTACTGCTTAAATTTCACTGGATCCCTCCAGCAGAACTCTGCTGTGACAGAAGGGAGCACAGACCTTGCGTTAGCCTTTCTATCCAGGGACAATTTTAACCTCAAAGGAAACACTAAAGGCCTGAACTTGCTGCATCACCACGTTCAATAGAACATTACTATTGACTTCGCTAGGATCAGAATTGAGACTTCAATAAAGTCCTTTTTATAATGAGCGCATATGGAGAACAGTTGGGACTTCAAGCACATTTTAAACAAAGCATTTGGATTCTTTAATATATGAAGAATACATGAAAAAATGGCTACCCTGGCAAAACCATGGCAAAAACCTGGCCAAAAAAAAAATTTACCTAGCAAAACCATTGCATTTTAAAAGTCAAATCTACAGCATTGCAAGGTATTGCAAGTACTTTTATGGAAATAAATATTTTTACTCCTAGAGCCAGCTGCAAGTAACCTCTCTTCAGGCTTTTCCAACTGTGTATAAATAATCCCTAGTGATGGCTGGAGTAGTCCTGTTAAGCTTTTCTTCCCCAGTTGTGCCATGCATCCGACAAACCAAAACAGAGAATACTTTCATCCCAGAAATCTTGCATATTATTTGGGGTGGAGGTAGGCTGGACAGGAATTAATTGCCTTTTTTTTTTTTTTTCAATGGGCTAAGTATACTCGCAATAAAATGTTTTAAAAATAGGATTTACTGTGACTTCCACAGATCTTGGGGAAGAGGAAAGGTAAAAGGGGGATTGAAATAATAAGGTCATTGCGATTATTTTTTTTAAAATGGAATTGGATTCCAACAGCAGGCAGCAGAGACCCATCCAGACAGGTTTAACTGGCAGCCTTCCAAAGTGAGACAAAAGGTCCTCTGAGTAGTAATTGTCTAAATGGAACAGTCTCTAGTTATTCTGCAACTTCTTCATCTACTTTATTGTACCTTTATAATTAAATGATGTAATTCCTTTTTTTCCTTTCTTGTTTTCCTCCTGACTAGTGCAGGAAAGCATCTGAACAACATTGCCATAAGATGCAGACAGACTCTGGGGCTTCCAGGGGTTTTTTTGGGTCATTACAAGTGGTATTAAGGAGATGTGAGCTTGTGATTGCCAAAGCAGGACACAAACTCTGCCTTCTCCCGGCCATGAACGGACACTTACCTGCATTTCAAGTCTCTGCTTGTTTAGTGCTGGAGGTGGTTGGGTCACTGGGATTTTTTGGTAGGGTGAGGGAATGCTGCTTTCGCTACAAACTCAATGGTAAACAGGCAAACACTGAATCTAATAGGATACAGGGAATGCTACATTTAAAAGGGTGTTAAGCAGCAGAGCTATTTAATTCACTGAGGAGGCTGAACAGACACCTGAGAATCACAAGAAGCTTAGAGCATTGTGCTGAACAAACCCAGAGCCAGCATTTCCTGACTGAGCAAAGCTTTAGGGATCAGGCGTGAAACTCTGGTCCCGAGATGCTAGAAGACTTGATGAGATGTAAAGCAGAATCAGAGGACCAGCTTTGTAAACTCTTTGATTTTGCTGGTCCTTCTTTACAAGAGGACTTTGCCTCAGTCCAAGCAGCACATTCCCAGGAATACAAGATTATTTAGATGAGTAAAAGTTAGCAAGACTGGGCATTTTCAACTCCAATAATTTCTTCTTTGACTGTAAAGTCTGTTGTTTCTGGTTTAATTTTTTTCATCCATGATGACAAAGAGAACAAATTAATTGCTTAATTTTGATGCAGTTTTAGAATGTTCTTCAGGCCTTTGGTCTCTTATGTCTGCCTGCCTCTCCCTGAGTATGCTCACTTGTGACAATCTGTTTAATTCATTGTCTGTTAATCTAACTGTAGTATTTTAAAATATGCACATGGATTCTATGAGAATATAGAAAAAGAGATAGGAGAAAAATAAATACATTCAACTAGTTTATATATATATATTAGTGTCTATTATATCTGTCCATAAGAAACTGGAAGTAACAGATCTCCAGTTTTTCTAGCAAAATCCAACATAAAGGTTTTGCTTTATCTGCCAGAAAGTAAAACTAATAAATAGAGAACAGAATCACAGAAGTGACCCAGCCTCTTCAGAAACAGAGCTGTTTTTTAAAACTACTGACATTAGAACGCTGCCAAGTACCATAGGGCCTGATCCTGCCACAAGCCAATTGCCTGCAGCTTGTATTAATTTCAGCAGAGTCATAAGCAGAATAACTGGAGGGTATTTGCAAAGCTAGTTAGGCTCTTAATGACTATTTTTTGTTCTCCTTTGATAGACAAACCTACTATTCTCAATCCTGGAAGTTTTGCCTAGGGAAAAATATAGGATCTGTCTCAAAATAAATGGATCACTTAGATCCTTTCCAGCTGAAAAAAAAAAAAAGAAAAAAGAACAAAAAAGCGACCAACCATCAACCCCCCTTAATAGCATTTACATTCAATTACATATAGCATTACACGCAATATTTGGGGCCAGAACCTGCATTAGTTTATCCAGCTCCGGAAGAGGTGTGCTAGATTAAATTAACAGCTGGCAGAGGAAGGAGAGTAAAAGGCCTATGAACCAATAACATCCTGTTTTATATGGTATTTGCCCTGGAGCTCTCATTTTATACAGAGAGAAATTTTGCCTGTGCAGAAATATGTCCCCAAATCAAGGTATTTAATTACTACAGGTAGAGAACATCTGCAGCTCTTCACATCTGCATGGGGCATGCTTTGCCCAGGCACCCATCCCTGCAACCTCTAACTCCAGACGAGCGTCTGCCGTGGAAGAAAAACTGGAAATGCAAGGGGGTGCTGGCAGGATGAACCTAGGAGACCTGCATCATTTTGAACTCAGCTGTTGTCAACATCAGACAGTGACAGCAAATGTACTTACCCTGCTTTCATCATATGGCTGAGGATCATAAAGAAACAGTATAGTAGCTGGCCTTTGGTGGGAACAGAGACACTAGTTGACTATCCATGTAAAGCTGGCTCATTCTAATTCAGTGATTCCAGCATACAAGGACTTTTAATAGATGAGTATTTTACATTGCTGATTGCTAAGGGGAGAGTAAAATCCATTAGTTCTTTTTGATCTAACAAAACAAAGTGGACAAGCAACCCTATAATATCTCATTCTATTTCTGAGCAAGTTACAAATTGCCATTACACTTGCTTTTTTATCTTTTAATCTGGAAGTACCAAAGGAACACACCTCTATAGCATTAGTGCTAACATGTGTGACTCTTCACCATGGCTGAGGGTTATAATACAAGAAGATCCTCGCTCCAAAAAGACCATCAAACTATAATGTTGGTATTCAGTATTACAAGTCTCTCCCCTTTAACATTTCTCCCAACGTACAATGAATTTTGTTAAATGTGTACCAAAAGCTATTAAAGAAGGCAAGGAGTGACACGCACCGGTATGTGCACATACCTCCCTTATGTGCACAATTTGCACTTCTGACCTCGTGGCAGCGACTCTGCGAAGTGGCTATCTGGCCATCTGCAGACACATATGTCCAGGAATACGTGTGCTGGAACGCACGTTGTACCTGAGCCTGGGAATCCCTTGCTACCAGCTGAAGGCTGTATATTTAGAGTTAGTTCACCACACTCACGCTTGTTCACACACACACACAGACACACACAAATTACAGCCATATTTTTCAAAGACTATCTTCTCCTGCATTTAACCTCCTCAGCTTGAGTTGCCACATTTTCGCTACGGTTAACAATTAGCAGAGCTGCCCTTACACATAACCCAGTGCCAGGCAATTTCAGCAGTTTCTGGCAGGAGAAACAGACGTTCCTGAACCCAGGACAAGGCAGGAGGTGAAAGAGGAACGTGTCTCACTTATTTCAAGATGAAAAACCTCTGTAATTGAAAATCCATTTGCCAAAGGTGAGCTCTGATGACGTGCTTGCCCACTGTCAAGGTTGAATTTCTTTGTTTATGCCCCAAGCACAGCAAGCACACGTGGCAGAGTGAGCCAGCCCTCCATGGCCAGCCCAGAAGATCTGTGCCCTCACCTAGATGGAGAAAAGGAATCCCTCCTTCAGCACTGAAAACAGCAGCAGGGTGCCAAGGTGCTGACAGGCTTCGGACATGTTGACTCGTCCGTTAGAAATGGAACTGAAGCCACCAATTCGTTTCATATAGGTCGTTAAACAGCAATTAGACATGAAGGGTGACTAGCAACACAGACAGGATCCCAACTAGTGATCGAGGTTTCCTGCTATGCCACCTGTTTGTACTGTCTCAGTGCAAGTCTATACTGTGCTACTCACCTCTACTGCTCACTTTGAAAACATACGGAACAAAACGTATACATTGGCAAACACATGTGAGAGTATATCCCTCATGAATAATTAGCTTTAAGCGGGAATTCTGCTTGCAACATCTGAAGAGGGAATTAACGCAGGTATCAAGGGAGTTTGGGACAGAGAACACACTTAGAAAACAAGTATTTTTAAAGATTACACAGTGTTAGAAGCAGTGATTTCACTGTGATGGAAATAAACCCCTGGGGAATCATCTGGATGCAACAGAAGAACCATGGGAGGGAAATGGTATTTTGTTGTATGGAATAACCATGCTGTGGGTAGCAAAGATGCTGTCATCCTTTACT
Source organism: Tringa tobata (assembly GCA_033628505.1). Taxonomy (NCBI): domain Eukaryota; kingdom Metazoa; phylum Chordata; class Aves; order Charadriiformes; family Scolopacidae; genus Tringa; species Tringa tobata. The sequence goes on from JAHREE010000193.1 coordinate 2,033,164, forward strand.
GAAACCCTCATCATCCTCCAAAGACATACATCTTTTGTGGATAAGATGTTTAGGCTCGGTTGTATGCATATCTCCCCTACCTATACTTTGGATCAAAGAAACATTTGAAGCAAACTGACCATCACTTTGAACCTTATACCTTGGGGGAAAAAAAGAAGGAGGGGGACCAAAAGACAAGGAAATACATAGCACAGAAATGCTACAGGCAAACAGATGCATCTCTGCCCCAAGAGAAAATTATTCCTTTCTAACAACTCCTAATAAATTCATGTAATGTTTTGTAGACATTGAAAATATTCCAAAACATAGCTCAGTGCAAACAGCAAGCTGGGTTCCCTCCTGCTCTTTAGCATTTCTCTTTGTTTACTCTCCATTTGAGGATAGAAAAAGCCTACATGTGAGCACTGCAAATGGTGTATTTTGGGACTGATGGGGCATTTGGTAGGGGAATGATGAAATACAGACATATGTAGCCTCCGATAAAATAATGTGTACTTTGCCTGAGTCACCAGGGTCAAGCAAAAATATAAAAAAAAAAAAATCCATCATCTGCTTTATTAATACTTCTTATTTGTATGTGGAAAATAATCTGATACCATGGTGATGGGCAGACTATATTAAGCTTAGAGAGACAGACACATGAGAGAGACATTCTAGGGTGTGTCTGCTTTCACCTCCACTGCCTTTCGTGCTCCTAAACCCCACGCCTCAGCAGAGACCCCGTGGGAAACTGCCCTGGCAGTGCTTCAGGAAGCAATGCCCAGCCAAGCCAGCTCACCCATTGCAGGGAGAGGTACTTGGCTAGAGATGCCAGCTCCCATCTGTGAGCCCAAATGGCTCTGCTCAGCCTCTGCTCAGCTCAGGAGGGCCTGGCACGTTCATTTGGTAAAAAAACAGCCCTTACCTTTGGCAATCAGCTCCTCCAGCTCTTGGTCGAATCCTTGTCGGAGGCATTTCCTCCAGAGCCCCATGTTGGTCGAGTTGTACTGTCTGTTGCACTCGTCGACTGCGCTCATAGCAAAGATCTGCCTCCTGTTTCTTGCCAAGAGGAGTTTCCCTTCCCAGCGGTCCAACTTAGACCTGCTGGCCCTGAGAGGCAGGTTGTTGTTGGAGTTATAAATGAAGCCAGGATCATTTCTCTTAGTGGTGATGCTCTTGCACCTCTCTCTGTGCTTCCTGGCATCAGTTTCATACCAATGGTCAGAGCAGATTGCCACAGCCAGCATGCCCAGGGCACACAGAGCTAAAGAGAGGCCAGCATACAGCAGTAACCTTCCAGCAGCCATACCTCAGCTTCACAGAAACACCATGGACATCTTCACAACAGGCAAAGCCCTTGAGCGTGAGACCACGCAAAAAACCTCCGGAGCAGCTGCTAGGTGTCACTTGGCAGAGACTGCCTCAAACATCCCCAACTCCTGTGGCTCACATCCACGCTGCGGAGGGATGCTGAGAGCGCTACAAAGTTCTGCCCTGGAGGCAGTCCTGGAGTCTCATCTGCCTCTTCTCCTCTGCGGAGGAGACCTGGCGAGGAGAAACACAGCCTTCCACCTCGAACGGGAGCAAGCCAGTGACCCACCTATACAAAGATGTCCTGCTCCCCTCACCACGAGCACCCGAGCAAAAAGGGTTGACAGCTTCTGCCTCCCCTGAAGCTGAAAGCTACGGCTGTTTGATCAGTCCATTAATCTCTTTCAATCTGGCCAGCTCGGAAATCCAGAAGAGATGGCTTTCAGATCAGCAGGCTCACGACAGCATCATCACAGGACAGAAAAGTTCAACAGCTTGAGATCTCCCGCT
>JAHREE010000193.1:2035061-2067145 GCA_033628505.1 Tringa tobata
GGGAGGAGGAGGAGGCTACACACACCTTACACGGGGAGAGGAAAGCAGCCCCTAACAGTTGTCAACAGCTTTCGGTCTGCACCATTTCTCTGCCATATGGCCCGATCTCCACGTCGGAGCTGAGATTTTTAGCTCAGCAGCTTCATAGGAATCGTATCCCCAGCATCAGCAGTTATATATTCAGACATATTTTTCTTTCTCCTTAAATTTCCACTGCCTTTCTCTCTAGTGGGAATAACTCACCCATCTTGTAGAGATCAAGTGCAACAGAAGGCGAGCTGGAGTCCCCAAGCTTTAGAAATCTCATTTCACCGTTTTTAACGCAAATAAGAGCGAATCCAATCTTCCGTACACCTGGGAATCTTTCCTTGTTCAAACACCGAGCCCTGCAGCCTTGGCTAAAGCCTACAGACAGAGAATACAGAGCGCTGAGCCAAAAGCCAGTGATGTCACCCATGCAACGTGAGACTCATTTCTTATTTCTCTAGCCTCCTTAAAGATAAACTGCACCACTTCCCAGGCAGGAAATGTCGAAGCCTCACTTTCTTAAGAGGGGAAAATGTAAAACCTGGATTTAGCTGGATCCTGCTCATTCTTAGTCACAAGCCCTTACATTGTGTCAACCAAATCCAAGACAAGTGGAGCTGTTCCTTACTGCACCAAAAAAAATCCCAACCGACTACGTAATACAGAGCGTGAGCTTGAAAAAAAACCTGGAATCAAGAGCTTCTGTGTGATCCAGAAAACTGAGGCCTTCAGACTCTGAAATATACTGTTTAAAAAGGAAATAAGCACGGCCATTTCCCCTCCATCAAGAAGCTCTAGGACCTGGCACACCCTGCTCTGTGAGCATCACAGCATCCTGGAGCTGGCAAAGGAACCCAGTTTGCCCCATCCAATATTTGGCTCCCACACATCAGCGACTCCACAGCACGAAGGAAAAACAATGCCATCGCTCCTACTGCACCAAAAAAGTCCACACCCTGATGTCTCTCCAGGGGCGAGTGCCGCAAAAATCTACATCCACACTGGATCCACGCAGCTTTTGGCCCCTGCAGCCTAAGCTGTGTCATCTGAATAGAAAAGCAGCACAGCCTTTATTGGAACCGCTGGGTTGGTGATAGCCCTTGGCCCCAAGAGGGGAGTACTGGGATTTTGCCTGCTTTCAACCCTAGCCACACAAATGGTACTTGGCCCAGTGGGGAGGGCAGAGGAGGGACCATAGTAGCTCTTCGTGTATCAGAAATACATACCCGGATTTTCTTGTGGAATAGAGCTGCATCAGAGAGAAAAACAAACAAATAAACCAACCCCCATGGCTGGATTCTACCAAGTTTTGGCCCCAAACTAAATTGTATCACCAAAAAAGGCAAGATGTCTCCTTCCATTTTACCTGGCAAAACCAGGTCCCACGTCAGCTGGGATTTCAGCTATACAAGGGCATCTCTCCCATTAAACCATTTTTGGTTTGAGATGTACTATGTTGTCTAACCCCCTCGCATGATTACTAAGCTTGCAAAGGAAAATTGATCATCCAAACCATAGACATTGTGATCACCTGCATCCTCTGAAACAGCTCTATTGCAAAATTTCAATGTTATGTTATGCATATTAACTGTATCTTAAAAGCTCTGGTAAAGTTAATTGTTTTATTGAGCCAAGGCACTGGTTTAAATTTTTTTCAGCAGTAACTTCCCTTTGTTGTTCGTAAGGGCAAATATTTAAGGATCTAAGGCTTTTTTAAAACAGTTGAACACAGATGGATCCACTTCTATAACTGGATTTTTCAAGCAACTACATGTCAGTAAATAAAAAGAATTAAATTTTATAGCGGGCTTGGAGCAGCCATACTTGTCTGTTCGGAGATAAAATTTAGAGGTCTGTGGTCAAAAAGCTGCTGGCTCCTATAAGATGGCAAACGGGTTTCTTGCATTGCACCCACACAGAGATGAGAGTGCACCTGGATTTCTTCATCAATTTTTAGCATCAAGTCCCAAGCTGAAGGATGGGAACAGGGAAAAAGCCTAACGTTACCAAACGTGGGTTTTGGCTGATAGGATTGTTGGATTTTCAATTTAAGCACAACAGTTTGCTACATTTATTTTCTATTTAGACTGGGAGTAAGAGCAAAATGGAGGATCCAGCTGCTGAAGCTGTTTTTCTTATTATATTGGCCAAAGACATGTTAGGGGACAGGAAAATCATATAATGTAATCAATACCTACATTTCTAGTTAAACATTAGCATTACAGTCCAAAGAGCCAAGATTTGGTTGGACCCAGGTAGGTCCAGGTACCCGTTTTTTCCCGTCATACTCCAAGGCAGCAAGAGAGTTTGGGGCAGGGAGACTTTTGTACCTGGAGAAGCCAGACTTGTTCCCTCTTCTCATTCTTAAATATGGGTTTGAAAGCCAAAAATTGGCATGCAGTTCCAGGTTTTCTCTTTTTCTCTGAAAAGGCATTTCAGTGGCAGTTTCTATGCATTTTTATTATTTTTTTTTGCTCACAATTGTAGCTTTATCAGATGGCAATCTATATCCTACCACAAGTCTCCTTAAATATATAAATGCAGGAGAGAGCGCTGGATTTCAGATGAGCTCTGCTTTAACTCTTAGAATTAAAGATTTCTCTCCTTCATCATCATTATCCCCTTCTTTTCAGGAGGGGCAGAATATTGCTTGCTGCAGGCATTAGGAACCTTTCCTCTGTCTCTTCCCGGGATTATTACAGACAGCCCCTTCTCAGCGTAAACAGATCATTATTAAATTCTCTTCTCTGCTGAAAAACCCCCGCTCACCACAGGGGGAAAAAAACAATCCTTGTCGATCTTCAGATGAATTTGAGCTGGGAGAAAGACATTTTAAAAAAAGCCCTCCACGCACACTTGGGCACGCTACGTGGAAACCACTCCCTACAATGAATTAAGGGCATCTCAGCATAAAGGCAGGTAATTCACGGGTCTTGAATGAATCGGGGAGGGAAAATGCCGTTTTAGTAAAGGATTGAAAGCTGAGGCTTTCCTTCCTGCAGGTTACGATTTCAGTGATCCAGAGGGAAAGCTAAAGCACATGGGTGCACGGGAAAAATGTCTGAAGGTATGGGACAGAGAAGCGGAGCCGGGTGAGTCTGTTCAGAGCAAATTCCTTGCGACAAGCCGTGCGCTGCCTGCTAGACCTCACCACAGATGTTGTCCTACAGAGAGGGCCAGTCTCCTCTCCATTCCCTCCCAGGATTGTTTCCACTTTCCTTAGCATCCTCCAGCTACCATCGCCCACCGCCTTCCAAGAAGCTTCAGACACCAAAGGAAAGAGAGCGCCTGTACCAAGGTACACACAGGAGGGGTGTTGGGTTAGGAGGGGGAAGGGCAGAGTTAATGGACAACCAATGCAATTTGCTTTTCTTCAGGGTTTTTTTTACATCAAAATGACCTCCACCATTTTTTTCTTCCTCCTTCTCCTCCTCTTTTTTTTTCCTTTTAAAGAAAAAGAGTTCAGTGCCATCTAGTGGGGGAGGGGATTGAGCAAGTCAATGCACTTCCCACTTCTAGGGTTCTGTGCTGCTAACTCCATTTATTCAAGAGGGAGAGACGGTCCTCACTATTTCCCTTCTCTCTTCATGATTGTCACTTCCCAAGAGGTGATGTTTAATTTACACGGACTCCTGCCTTCATCCTCTGTAATGAACCACCTACTGAAGCCAAAGGAACTCGTACTAGTGCTGTATTACTTGGAGTAGCACTGGCCCTGGAGGCAGTTTGCTGCTCTAATTACAGGATTTCAAATACAAGACAGTAATCAAACCAAACACTGATATAACAAATTATATCTACTAATATTTTTTATCGTTCCAAAGCACCTTGGGTACTGGTGTGAGAGAATCCTCAGCGTGCCAGCCCTTCCACTAACACAGACATAAAAGATACTACTTATCCCATAGAAGCATCTTATGGTAGCTCCCACAAACACTCGACCCATCAGTCAAACAGATTTTGGGGTGTTGAGGTGAGTCAGAACCAAGCAGAGGCCCTATAAAGGAAGGTCTGGAACACAAAACGCCATATAAAAGTTTGTCACCCAAAACCCAGGCACCTAAACAAGTTTTAATGTTCCTGCTATTATTTTTTTAATAGAGAAAGGCATTTTGAGAGGGAAACACCAGCCAGCTGCATAAACATGAGCTTGCCATACACACATTCGCACACACAGAAATTGGGCAGACAGCTGTGTGCACACTAGTGTTTAGTTGTGCACACACAAGTATTTAGCTGCACACACCAGCACCTACCTGAATGGCTTCTGCCCTCCCCCCTGCCAAATCCCCAAAGGGATTTGTTTTGCTCTCTCTAAAAAAACCAAAACATTTGGCTTGCAAAGTTAAACAAGTTACTGAATGCCAGATTTAAGATCACCCATACAACATTAATTCTCCCCTTATGCAAACACATTATGATACAATCTTTAATTATATGATTTTTGTTTCCATGGGTCTCCTGGCTTTTTTCAGCGCAAAGGATGGATGTTGCTTACTTAATGAACACTATTCAAATTTTCTCCTACCCTTATCATCCAAAGTGTGGTGCATGTACTATTTACTGCAGAGCATCCAGATCTTGTATTGAATATAGAATGATTAATTTCCTCATGGGCTTTTCTATAGTGATGTTCTCATTGTAGTGTTTGAGGGAATTTATTTTTTTTTTTAAAACATCAATGAATTTATGTTCTGAGCTCCCTGCTGAGGAACAGAGATAAAAGCCAATATTTTCAAACATGTCAGTGTATTTTCGGTGCTCAATTAAAGAAGCTTAGAACCAAAAATTTCAGAGTTCTTAGCACTTTCCTTCCTCAGAGAACAGCTCCCAGTCACCTTGGCTCTAGACACAGTGGGCAGTATTTCTACAAATCAGTGCTTTGGTGACTGAAGCTGGATACACAGAAAATGGAAACCACATGGACAGTAGTTGGGAAGAAGAACGTCGTTTATTTGAGTCACCCAGTCTCATAATAGCAACCATCACAAAGAGTAAAATAAAATCCAATTTTCAATTTCAATTCAATTGCCTTAACTGTGTGACTGTGATTTTTCCTACCTGTGTTCCTCTGCTAGGCTCACTGCACAGCCTCCAAACTCTTAACCAAACAGCCGCCATCTCAGGACTGCAGAGTCCCAGCTCATCCGTCATCTACCATGAATAGAAACAGAGTTTGTGTACAAAGTAGGATTTGATCATGTATGTTACTTCATGAACACATGACACAAATGAATGGTAATTAATGGACAATTTTTACTCTGGTGTTTTCTTAGAGTCTTGATTTAGTGCCCTGAAGTTGTGACGAACTCGGGAAGCACACATGAGCTGAGACAGAATTGATCAGGGGGTCAGGAGTTGAACTGAGTGTAGCATCAAAAGAACAAATTTGTTTTAGGAGGAAGCAAAAGGAATTGCTGGGCAGAAAGCGGGAAGCCATGTAGGTAAGCAGTCCTATATCATCTTTTTCAATAAAGCTGAGTGAATGGCCAACACTAAATCACCTCACAGAGAGACAGGTAAAAGACAGTACCCAACTAAAAAGAACCACAGTGTAATGTTGTTTTTCCAAAGACAAAACAAACAAAAAAACGACTGGGGCCTTTCCACTAAAATTGCTTCCTCCACTAAAAACTTACTCTTTATTATTTAGCTGTCAGCTGTCAAAACCACATCACTGTTAACAACCTAAGGCTACACTGTGGACACAGCTAACTATGTATGATAACCACTGCTTCTCATCAGAACATCTCCCAGAATATTTTTAATCTTCTCACACAAAACAAGGATGAACTTTCTTTTAAGCAAATTATAATTACATTTTCCCCCAAACTGCCCAACATGGACATCATGCTTAGGAAATATCAGCCCAAGCAGTTAAAGTTTAGCAAAACTATAAACTACTGAAAACAAAGGCTGGTAGGCAAACTGAGTCAACTGAAGACATTATCTGCAGAATAATCTGGAACCTATTGCTCCACCTTTAAAGGTGTTGCCACAAGTTCTAGCTTCTTCAGCCAGGTGGTAGGATCTAAATGTGTACCATGCTCACAGCTGAGCACTAAAGTGACTGAGGAGAGCCAGCCTTGTCCTTCTCTGTTGAGTCTTGAGTCAACAGTGAAGCTCTTGCCATGTCAGAGAAGCATCAAGAAAATATATTAGAAAAATGAAAGGCCTACGTTGCACATGTGTAAGCTTCTTAATAGAGAGAGTTCTGCTGGGCTAGGAGCCAACTCAGCCAAAGCAAGCAACCTTTAGCCCTCCAGGCTACTTCAAAGTCATTTCCCTACAACAAAAAAAAATGCATTAGACCTTGCTTTCACAAGCTGAGATTCAGCTTCACTCTGGCGCACTCTGTGATCACAGCAACACTCTATTAGGCCTCACGCTTATTGTCTTGCCAACTTAGTAGTCAACATTTCCACATTCTACAGCTTCTCCTCTGAGTTGGACTTGGTTTCACTTAAACTCTCTCCCACAGACCTGTTTCCCCAAACGCTTTGCTAAGAGGGCTACTGTTTCATACAGGCCCCCCGAGGCTTCCCCCAGTTTACTTCATGGATACATCACATAAAGCGACGACGTTGGTCAGACACTGGAATAGGCTGCCCAGGGAGGTGGTTGAGTCACCATCCCTGAATGCGTTTTAAGAGCCGTTTAGATGCGGTGCTGAGGGATATGGTGTAGGGGAGAACTTTGTAGAGTAGGGTAGATGGTTGTACTCGATGATCCCACGGGTCTCTTCCAACCTGGACGATTCTATGATCACGCCCAGCCTCTTACCCTAAATCCTGCTGCAGGAAAAAGCCATCGCCTGCTGCAGTGATGAAGGTGACATTGCTCTGAATGCAGGAGTTGTACAACAAGGTTGCTTGCTGCCTAAAGCCAGCTACAAAAGGAAGATGGCTCTCTGACATTGCCACCATTGGGCTCAGCTGAAAAACCAGAGATATTACTTCTCATTAAAATTCATAGATCTTGCAACTTCTACAGAAATAGCAAGAATAATCCAGGGTGGCAGAGATGAGATATTAGGGCCAAAGAGTACTGACTCAGAGCAAAAACTCAGACTTCTGGCTGCCAATAATAAGCATATTTTGTAAAAAGAGACTTTTATTCTTCAGGCTACATCTAGCACATTGATCTTCAATACATTAAATTCTGAATAATTCTGATTTTGCTGTAGTGCATCAATATTTAGTTCTTATAGGCAGTCTAATATGAAGGTACATCTGCAGTACTGTTATTTTGCTTGATGTGGAAAGTCACACTGCACAACCCTTCCTAAACTTGACAGATTTCAGAACCTTTTGTTCATTCCCAGAGAGATTTCTGGACACGGGTTCTATCAGCAGTGTTTTGTGAACTAATCCATTGAAAGGCAGAGCCACAGTCTTTGTAGACCGATAACACAGTCTTTGGTAATGAATGTATCACATCTGTGATTGGCTCCCAGCTGCCAATTCAATTTGTTGCTTCTTATAGTCACAGAAGAAGAACAAGGATTAGTTAAAAAAAATCAGAATTCATAGATCATAACAAATCATCGCAGAAGGAACTGGAAAGAAAACCAGTAAGCAAAAACCAAAAATAGTACCTGCTTAGAAAAATTATATTCTCTAAAAGGACTCCATTTTGGAACATGACTCAGAAGTAAGACCTCAATCTTCATTTATTTCACTTGGCTGTGAAGTCCTAGCACAGTAGATTCATTTAAAATCAAAAAAGAAAAAAAATGTATATACATGAACATTGTGCATCTCTGTAAAAGCAGCTGACATCTAAGATGATTAAACTCTCTATTTAGCCATAAGTATGCTGCTGTCTTCAACAGTTTTGCATTTACCTCTCCTCATTTATTATCACCAACAATATTTGCATAAAAAGAAAGCATTTGGTTCTTCAGAGTTTGTTCACTCGTGCAGTTCATTTCCCCACGTGAAACTTTAGCACTGTGATACTGCAATTGGTTGTTGAGGAATTGATTAGATCACAAAGAGAGGATTAGAGCTCCAGGTGGGAAATACACAGCAGGAAGAGATGAATGCCTAAGCAAGAAGACCTAATTTCTATGCAATTGCTATTGGTTTGTTAGTATTAACAAAGAATAAGGGAAAGAGCAGGAAAGAAAATCTATATATTTCAGCAGAATTGCTACCAGTGCTCATTTTCTAAGAGATGGCAGCAGCTCTTTAAGAACTATTCTTCTTCTGTCAACATTGAGTTGGAATCACAAGAGCAGTTAGTTTCACATGCCATTGTTATTTTTCATTGAAAATTGCAATCCAATATATTATACCACTCAATCTGATACACAAAATGAAGCATTTACAGAAACCTACAGCTTGATGTCTCTCTTCTAGAGCACCTTTCATAATTCGGGCATCTCAAAGTGCTTTATAGCAACAATGTAGATGCTTACAGTGCAGTGAATTGATGCAAACCCTGTAGGTGTAACGTGTTAGGGGGAAATGCCTAGAGCATTTAGAGAGCAGCCAGGACAGTGAGCCCACATATCTGGCTTAGGGCCAGAGCAATCTCTGCAGTCCTGTATTCAAGAAGATTTATGGTTGGAGGCCCCATGCAGCAGGAGCTGACCAGCTGCCAGTGACTCGCGTGCTGGCAGCGGCAGTGCTGACTGTGAAGACCGTAGTGGAAAGCTCAGTTCTGCAGGCACGGCCCCTTGCTGCCATTTTCAGAAATCCTGTTCAGAGCAGAACTGACCCATTACTGGGGCAGACTGGGGCCACTCCAGCCAGGCTGGACACAGTTGGGTTTCAAAATTCTGTAGTAGTTAGCTGCTTGTCTGCTCAGCTGATGGAAGAAGAGCACTCGAGGCATCTCCAGCACTTCCAGGAATCCCAGTGTAATAACAGCTCAGAAGGACATCTCTAAGACCATGGCAACAAACTTAACCCTGCTTTGAATACCACGTTAGCACCGAATACAACAGGGCCATTCATAGAGCAGGACTGAGCCTCAACCACTTAGGGCAAACAATAGACAACAAGAGGTCTTAACGCCTCCAGAGAGTAGTTTCTTCAGACTATCCACCACAGCAAGGCAAAATGAGGAGTTTGGTATGCTTTTGACAATTATTTGGAGTATTCTATCACCTGCAACATAGTCATTATGCTCCTACTCTGAAATTATTCCAGTGAGAACTGCTGTGCATTTATTCACCTTTGCTGTAAAGGCCTCAAGTATGTACCCACCAAACAAGAAAGTGGAGAGTACTAAGCCTTAATTAATGGCTATACTCTGATTGCCCAACAGGTATGTTAAAGAGACTGACCTGCAAGAAGCTAATTCTCTTGATTGTTTCCAGAAAAATGGAGTAAGGAATATAATTTCCCAAGGACAAAAATGGAAAAAAAAAGGAAATCTGGGACTCAAAGCCATAAAAAAGAAGGAATTTTTCACAGGAAAAAGGGAACAGATGCCCAGAGAGCGTGTATAGGAGCTGGGCTCTTTCAGCCTGGGTACTGGCAAGATCAGAAGGAAAAAAAAAAAAAACCACATTTGCAGCTCAATAGACAAGCACAAACTGCAAGAAGAAAGATCCTGGATACTCCCCAAAACCTGCCCACCAGACAGAATACTCCCGCAGGCTGAAGAAACTGAGGCTGGGAAGTGCATGCACGATTAATTATGTTTCTCTAGACAGGCAAATTCTGAAGCAAAGAGCAATGCTGGTTACTAGTGCTGTGCAAGGTCGCTGCGTGTATCCTGGGGCTACCCGGACATAATAAATGGCAGCTTCATGTCACCCACCAGGATTGGAGCAAAGAACTCCAAACTAAAACCAAAGAATAATCTGTTTCCATGGATCTGCCTCCAAAATACTACAGGAGGAAAGACTGGTCAATGACATTCAGGTCTACAAAGGGTGCTACCAAAATGATTGGGTACCTGGAAGTCCAGCCAGATCTTGGAAAACCTGATGACTTGCAAATAGAGGCATTCAGAAGGTGGGTATCTAGACTGCTTCCAAAGACCTAATGATGTATCCTGTGGTCAGAATTGGTCTGGATACCCTAAAACAAGAAGGGACCTAAATCAGGAAAACACAGAGAGAAGTCTCCATTGGAATGCACTGTAAACGTCAACAGGGATACACAATATCAAAGTCTGCTGAAACTCAGGGGATCCAATAGCTCACAAACCCACGAGGTCTAGATCCAAGACAGCATCTTGACAAGAGTTCAGCACACAGAAACAGAAAGGTGAACTCAAACAGACCCGACCAATCTCCTTGGATTTTCTGTTTAAGAGATTGATGTCTTCCTGAAAATTGTATTGCTGGAACACTTTTATTCATTCCTTGTTTTTACACTTGGTCAAACAGAGTTAGATATGGACAGTTGCTATGACTCCATTTGAAAACCTTGGTGGATGTCCTTTCAGATGAATTCTGCAAGGAATGATGGAAGAGAAACTACAAGAGCTTTTATCATCAGTGAGCCAGTCATCTCCATTATTTCTTCTCTTTTCAGCTGATTCCATTATTTTAATATCTTTCTTTCCCCCCTGCCCCCCCAACACTTTGTTCTAGCCAAGAAAGATGCCACTTTGTTATTGTTGCCTTTAAAAGCTTTATATGTCTTTTGTTGATAAAATAACAATAATACTTCTGTAGTATGTTTTTTTCACTAGGGGAAGCGAAAGGATTTTCTAAGAATCAATTATTCTTCACAACCCATTTCTGAAGCAGACATTATTATCCCCAGTTTACAGAGGGATGAAATGGCAGATAGGTTAATTAACTTGCTTAAGGTCATCCAGTGAGTTAGCAACGGAGCTACAAAAAAACAAGATTCAACAATTCTCATTCCCAGTCCCTTGATCTAACCACTAAAAAGTACTCCTTCTCTTCAGTCTTAAGCACTTCACTTAAATCACCAATCATTTATTCTGACATATTGTTGAACTACAAATTAGTCAGTCTAAATGACAAGCACATAGATGTGTGGCGATCTACAGCATCCTCCCCTCACTTGCCTGTTCAGCTTCATGCACCCCCTTCTATGCTGAACAGCTCGTCTGCCATTAAAAATGGATGTGCTACAGTTCTTCTGGAGAACTGTCAATACCATTGCAGGCATCAGTCTGAGGGCATCACGAGGGAGAGGAAGAGCACTTCCTTCCCCAGGAGGTAAAAAGGCTGCCTCAACAGCCCAGCTCTCCGGGAAAGCAACAAGCTCAAGATGTCAACTGGCTTTGAAAAATATTTTCTATTTTTCTTTTATGCTGCACCTCCCTCCCAAGTGTTTCCAGTGTTAGATAGCTGGAGCAGCAGTATTTAATAGCTGCATCTTTGTAGATTTCACTCTGTGGCACCAGTTTGATAAGTTATTTTAAAGTCAAAATATCCTTCAAATTCCCACCCAAAGTCTGTCAGTCTTTTAATACAACACATTCTTTCCAGAGGGATTTGCACTGCTACACATCTCCATGGCTCAGTGTGAATTGTTGCACAACAAAATACAATTGAAGTTCACCAATTAATCATGATCACATAAAAAATGAATAACAAATGTATTCTAAACACACATGTAGCCAATGCAGTTTTACCAAATACTCAAAAGTACTTCTGCTTGACTCAGATGAACATGATTTTGTCCCCTCATGTCTATACTTGTAACAAGAAAATGTTAGAGATTGTCTTACAGTATAAGATGATAGTTCTAAGCATAAAACTTATGAGCGAAGTTGATTACTGTGTCATACGGGAACTACTCAAGCATCTCATTTCCAAGATCCAATGAAACAAGGTCAGACTCTTCTTTCCTCATAAGTGTCAACAAACAAGCACCAATGAGCAAATTTGCATCCTGACCTTTTTTTTCTGAATATACCTTTGCTTTCTCAGGACAAACTCACTGCTGCTTTTTGTCAAAAAATCTACATTAATGCTATTCAACATTCAGCTATAACTGAAATACATACACAAGAGGAATTAACCAGGTAAGTAATTCCAGATCACTGTTGATCAAATAAAATAATTCCAGATCAAATTACTGCTAACTCTTTGTAAAAAGGTCTTCCCTGTACTTTATCATGAGGTCTCCCCCCCCCCCCTTTATTTTGCTGCTCTGCATGTGCTCCATGCATGTTTCTTCACTCCCTTGATTTCTTTCCTTCCCAAGCAGAGAATGCCCACGTTGTCTCTGAGCCCCACACCAACTCACTCTAACTCCTTTCTAGGATTTTACCTTTTTCACTCACCCAACTGCTACTGATTTTCTTCTAAATAATTCAAGTTCAAATACTTTGCCGTATTTAAAACAAAAAGCTCACAAGTATCTAACAACATGCCCATAGAATTCAGCTCATCACAAGCCCGTTCCAGCTGTCAGCCTCTGCCGCTTCCTTCCATTCCCTGTTGTTATCATCCCCTAGCGTGTCAAGTCTAATTTCGACTGTGAAAACCTCAGAGTGGGGATGTTCACTTTATGTGTCCAAAAGACCTGTACACACACTTACAGACTACATAAATAGCATTACATTGGTCTGTTTAGAGAGGTGGCTTTGCACAGCCGTCTGTATGCCACCAGCTCCAGGATCTGGAGGTCTGCTTCTTATGCACTCCATCTCCATAGGCACCCCATCATTCTGCACTACCCTGAAAGTGGATGAGGTTCACAGGGGTGAAGGAGTGGGACATAAATGTCTTCCTCTCCTGTCACCTCCTCCACAGTAATAACTAAATATATCAGCAAAGAAATACCTTCTGTGACTAGAGGCGCAGTAATGAAGAGCTTGGACAGCAAATTCAGCCATCATCCTGAATGTTAAGTACTAGCAACTAAAACAGGGGTGCAGCCACCTGTATAGTGCTGGTGGCAATTATTCCCGGGGATGCACGTTGCAGGACTATAGGCAGCCGGACCTGTCAAACTTGTTCTCACAACACACATCATCTCCAGGAGAGTGACTTGGACAAAGTCCTCCACAGTGAAAACCATCACCCAGCGAGCATAAACTCCCAGGCAGTACCTAAGGAGACACAGTCTCTCAAACAAGGTGCAGGTATTTGGATTGCATGGCTGACAGGAGAAACAATTGATTTTAGAGGAAAAAGGGCAGAAGAAATGAACTAATACATACCTGTTTGTATACGTGTGCTTCCATCACACCAAAAAAGCTGGAGCTCCTTTCACTCACAGAGTTAGACATTTGTGTTCTTCCAAGGCTTGGCAACAACACTGGGTCTCTGAAGAGAAAAATCTTGGTGCTGCAACTCCTTCCTAGTGATCCAGAGCTGTGATGTTGAATAAAAGAAGTCAGTTTGCCTACTGCCCTGACCAGGAACAGCCACAATTCTCACATCAGCCTAATCCACTAAATATCTCTGCTCTGAAACTCAGCAGAGTAACTTCTGACAATCAGACACCAGGCTGATAATGTTGCTGAAACACAGAAATGGAACCAGAACCACACTTTGGGGTCCATTTTTAGGGAAATCAATAACTTGAGGGAAACCAGAAAATGTTTTTCAATGGTCTACATGCCACTTCTCTGAGCTTGGGCAATATACAAAAAGTATTGGGTATTTTCATCAATGAGAAGAAATGAGACCAAACTGACATAATTAGTGAAACAGGCAGGATGATTTACCAAAACGGAATATTAAAATATTTTGCCACAATCCTTTTAAACTAATAAAGTGAAGATCTGAGAAGTTAACAGTAAATAATAAATCACCATCATTACTTTAGAGATGCAGAGGCAGTAACTTGTCCCAATTAACCCTGTTGAGGAGTGAAAGGGAGTGGAGACAGCTACAGAGAATCTGACCACTTATTCCTCCAATGTGCAAAAGGCGTGCTCAGTTTAAAGCTGTATCAGGAAAAAGCCCCAAATAGCCAGCAGCCATGTCTCATTAGTTTCTAAAACTTATTTTCTGCAACAGAAGTTACTCCAGTCTACACGGAGTAAGTATTTCAGAACTCATAATATTGAAACAATTTAATCATGGGACAAAAAAAAAAAAAGGGTGCTTGCTTAGGAGCCAGCAATCACAAATTGATTATAATAAGCGAAAAAGGACAGTCCCAGCCAAGGAAACACTCTCCTCCACACACAGAGACACTTCAGAAAGACTGTCTCCATCGAGATGAAATGATGAGAAAAATACAATTCAAAAATAGAGATAGAAATGTAAATGAGAATTCTTATGATCTTATTCCATAGTCTAGAAGTCAGGATTGCATAATTATCAAAATGGCCAATTTTGGCTGAAGAACAATTTTGGCTCAGCAGCAGGATGAAGGAAATACTCAGAAGCTAAAAGCATAATGCAGACTTATGCGTAAAGGCAAAAATATTGGAAAAAATATTCTGAAGTATGAAAAAAAGTGAAGACTACAGAAAAGGCATGAGTTATGCGACTACAGACAGTAAAGTGGGGAGTGCAACAATGCTGAAGGGTATGACTAGATAGAGATGATAAAATAGCACAGAAGTGACAGAAATGGTAAAATTCTATTCCCACCTTGGAAAGATTAAGGAAGAGGCACTTTAGAATAAAAAAAAGAAAGCAACACTTTTCAGTCCATTAGTAAGTAACAAAAATGACAAACAGCATCTACCAAAATAAACATTTTAAAATTAGGATATCTAGGCAACTTTAGCATAACAATCCTTGAAGAACTGGCAAAAGAAATCTCAGGAACGTTAATTTCAGTAAAGCTTGGAATTTGAATGAAATTACAGAAGATGACACCAACATTTATAAAGGGTAAGAGAGGTGAGCAGGGCACCTAGGCCATGACACTGGTCCACCCAGGGCAACCATGGAAAAGGCAATAGAAAAGTAAAGCAAGGAAGGACAAAGAAATAACAATGTATTTAATGCTAGTTAATACATACTCTTCTACAAAACAGATCCAGCCAGTCAAGCCCACTTTCATTTGCTGATGGCATTACATGTTTGCCTTATAAATGTAATCACCTAATTGTCATTTACTCAGGTGCCTGCACAGAGCCTGATTTAGCACCTTCTGGCACTGATTAAAAATTAGCATCAATCAAGCACCAGGAGGGGTCACGTGAAGTGAGACTGGGAGGATCTGATGGTCTTCTAAAGGTGGTAGTAGGGAAGTGATTAGAGGCCCCGTAACCGGCCTCAGGGCTTTCCTACTGCTCCCCTGGACCCTTACCCCAGTCCAGGCCTGGGGACGTGAGGGGGGGTGACCCCATAGGTGCAGACAGAAGACCCTCCATTGCCTCAGACATCGGTACAGGCTTGGGGAAGTGTGGCTGGAAAGCTGCCTGGTGGAAAAGGACTTGAGGGTTCTAATTGACAAGCAGCTGAGTATGAGCCGGCAGTGTGCCCAGGTGGCCAAGAAAGCCAATGGCATCCTGGCTTGTATTAGAAATAGTATGACTAGCAGAAGTAAGGAGATGATTGTCCTCCTGTACTCAGAACTGGTGAGGCCACACCTGGAGTATTGTGTCCAGTTCTGGGTACCTCAATACAAGAGAGATATTAAGGTGCTGGAGCGGATGCAGAGGAGGGCCATGAAGCTGTTGAAGGGCCTGGAGAATAAATCTTGAAGTGCAGTTGAAGGAGTTGGGACCGTTGAGTTTGAGGAAGAAGAGGCTGATGGGAAACCTCATCACTCTCTACAACTACTTGAAAGGGCATTGTAGAGAGGTTGGTGCTGGTCTCTTCTCACAGGTAATTAGTGACAGAACAAGAGAGAATGGATTGAAGCTGCAACTGAGTAGGTTTAGACTGGACATTAGGAAAAAATTCTTCACAGAAAGAGTGGTCAGACACTGGAATAGGCTGCCCAGGGAGGTGGTTGAGTCACCATCCTTGGATGAGTTTAAGAGTGGTTAAGGTGTGGTGTTGGGGGATATGGCGTAGGGGAAAACTTTGTAGAGTAGCGCAGATGGTTGGACTCGGTGATCCCACGGGTCTTTTCCAACCCAGGTGATCCTACGATTCAGACCACCCCCACAACATGGCGCCGGCTGCGGTGAAGGAGCTATCCGCTCCGCTGAGCCACCCACGGCCCCGCCTCAACCGTCGCCCCGCCCCGCGGATCCTGACGTCACCGGCCGCGACGGGGCAGGCACCGCGCACGCGCTGTGGCGGCCGGCGGGGCGAGGGGTGAGCGGCCCGGGCGGGCTGTGGCGGCGGCCCGTTATCGCCGTCCTTGGCGAGGGGAAAGGGGGAGCCGGGCCTGGGGGTGTGCGCGGGAAGGCGGGGAGGAAGTGGGCTCCAAGCCCTCGGCCTGCGGCGTTCGGCCGACCCCGCGCCTTCCTCCCGGGCCCCGCCGGGGCCGCCGGGCGGGCCTGAGGCGGCAGGGAGCCGCTGGCGGCCGGTACCCCGAGGCGCGGGTGTGGAGCTCGTAGGTGGGTTTCCAGGTGTGCTCTCCCGGAGGGGAGCACGGCCGCGGAGCTGGAGGGGACGGGGCTTTGCTGGGCTTTGCCTGGCTCCCGCGCCCCTCTGTCCCCGCGGTGGCCCGGGGCGGCCTTCTCTTCCCCGTGTGGTCATGGAAAAATCAGAAGTGATTCTGGAATCAGAAAGCTCTCCTGTTCCAGGGAGTTCTTCTGGCGTAGGCTAAGTGAGAAGGAACTGGTGTGAGATAAGCTGGTGGACTGGGAAGGAAAAAACCCAGCCCATGATGGGAAAGCAAGGCTTTGAGTAGCAATAAGGAGTGGGCAGCAGGTGAAGAAGCAGCGCAGCACGTTGGGTTTGGTTTTGGCTTAGGTGTGTTAATTACCAGTAGGTGATCCTGAAAATATCATCCCTGTAAGGGACAGGAACAAAACTGTTCTGGTAGCGTCTAGTAGAATCAGAGGTTGCCCTAAAACAGGTTTTGGATAGCTGTGGCACTTCGGAGTTTGTAGCCTTTGCCTTTCTTGTCTTTCCAACAAGGATTAACAGAGGTTTCCAGCCTAAATAGCTTGGACTATTTAAATTTCTTTAGTGATTCTGAAGTGAAAAGCAGGTCTCTCAGACCACTGGTTTGCTTTACTCAGGAGCTAAAGGTATTTTAATTTTGAGGCTGCAGTTGGAAGAGATTAAGCAAGCTTTGTGTTTGAGTTGAGCCTGGTGATATTTTCAGAGTGATGACGTGATGAAGAGTTTTGGGGACAACTTGTTGCTTTCTCTCTGAATAACTGGCTGCTCTGAAGTGGATGATTTAGCAAAGCTTAGTGATTGTTCCCCTATGTACTAGATGCTTAAATTAAAGTGCTGCCCTGCAATCATTTAATAGCATCTATCTTATCACACTAGGCCTGCTGCTTTAACTTGAGGCCTGGGACACTTCGCTTTCCCTTTTGTTACTCTTTCCATCATTCTCTTTGACTCAGATTACTTGTAGTATTTTCATGCTTGATTTCTTTTTCCTGCTTCCTTTCCAGTGCTTTGCTAGCAGGAGTAGATCAAAGTAGGTGGTCCTCCAGTGGGAAGACATATGTAAGTGAGGTTACGAATACTTCAGATGTGTGTTCTTAAACAATAGGCTCCCTGTTATCATACTAAAACGGATTTAGCTCTGTCCTGGTGATTATTCTTGTCCCCGCTCCACGCTCTTTAATTTTTTATGTTCATCTTCTGGAATCAGCTGTACAATACTTCTTAAAACAAGAATTTTAAACTTTAACATAATTGTAGTGCACTTGAACTTGAAGTCTCTGTAGACTTACGTCATTACTTATTCAAAAAGACACCGTACAAGCAACGTACAGCTTCAGATACAGGACTATGGGACTCTTATTCTTGTCTATTGCATCCCATTCTGCAAAGAAAGAGTAAAGTAAAGATGCAAAGAAGAGGAAAAATTGGGGAGGGGTAGTAAAGCTGAGAGAAAACCCTTGTCCACACTCCTTTAAGAGAGGGTGGATGTCATAACAATGGTTTTGCTCCCAGCATTTTTGTTGCAGAAGTGTCTTTTGGTGAGAGATAGCTGAAAGAGAATGGGAAGCTGCTGATTTGGGGTTTTCTTGGAAAAAAAGAATCTAGCATGGGGAAATTATTTCTTTCCTCTCAAAAAAGAAAAAAAAAAGATTGAAAAGAAAATGGAGGAAAAGCTCATGGAACGGATCAAGGGGAGAGACCTGCGTGCTCCATATAGAGAAAGACGATTTATTTTATTTATTTTTACAGTTAATAGGCCATTTTTGCTAGATGAACTGTGACTATGTTCATGCAATGGTTTTAAATAGGATGAGAAATTTTCATGAGGAAAAGCTTACAGATTACTTCCTCAATATGTTTAAGTGGTGTCTTACCTTGTGCTTGTGTAGAAGTCGGAGGCATAGCAGTGGACACCACTTTTGGCAGAGTTCATACTGTAATTGTTCCTGTGACTGGAGGTTAAAGGCCCTAAGCGAGCTGAGTGAGATCTGCTAATAAACTAGCCGTAGTAAATGGTGGTTGAGTGCAGGTACTTTTACAGTCTGTATTGCTATCTTAAGTGTCCTGGTTAGGCTGGTGATTCTACCTGAATTAGCGTAGGCATTCTTTATATGCAAGATTATGTACTGTGAATTAGACTGATTTCATGCCAGGAATGCGCGACTTAAAATTTATGATCAGTCTATGATGAGTTGTGTTTTTTGCCTAGATTCTGGGATAGCTTGCAGTAGTTGATCATCTTAGAGTTGTGGCCTTTTGTGTCTCCTTTTGCAGGAAAGTCCATCTGTCTATGTGTGCCCGTTCTTCCTTGGGAGATGTCCAATGTTTCGAATTACGCCCTTCGAATGGCCCGGCTGAGTGCTCAGATATTTGGAGAAGTTGTCAGGCCAACTGACTCAAAATCTATGAAAGTGGTGAAGTTATTCAGTGAGCAGCCTATTGCCAAGCGGAAGGAGGTCTACAACTGGTATCCTCCTCACAACACCTACCATGCCCTCATGAAGAAACTCCGTTACTTTGGTCTCTACAGGTAATCGCTGCGCTTACTGGGTGGGAGCAGGACTGGGAATGGGAGAGGGGTGGGTATGAGTCTTGTTACGTTTTGGTTTTTTTCCCCCCTCAAGGAAAAAAGGAACATAGAAAAAGGTTTAGTTCAGAATATGCTGCACATGGAAATAATGCATTTGATTGTTGTACTGATGGCAAGGAGATTAAAATAAGTGACTATTGTCTAAGTAACTTTTACCATACCTTCTGAGAAAAAAAAACTTTAGCTGTAGTTATGGGCAACCAGTTATTTAAGAAATAGTTCTTGCTTTGGCTTTGTGGGGAAGAGATGAGAGCTTTTTCATAGACGAGATGGGTCTGTAGTTCTGAAAATGGCAAACGATGATGTTGCCTTAACACAAAAATTGTGCGGAGACAGTTTTGGCATATATTCCTCAATCATTCAACAACTAATAAGTGAAATTTAGAAGAGAAGGAAGGTCTGGAGGGGATTTTATCCTTTAAAATAAGTTAGGATAAATTAAATTCAAATGTGGTTTAAATAGCCTTGTTAATTCCAGCTTCATCCAAACAAGTTGTCTAATTTCTAAATTAATTTCCGTAGTTTCAAGTAGGAAAAACTGTGCTGCTAAAGAACATCAGCAGGAGTCAAATGCAATCCTTTGATTTCAGTCACGTAGCACTAAAGAAATCCCTTAAATGTGAGGCTGCTAACCCTGTGAAGTCAAACCAGATTTATTTCTATTGCTCTATCACAATACTAGCCATCAAGGATTGCATCGAGGGTGCTCTTGCTTTGGGTGGGCATGCAAACACTTTCTAGAATAGCTGTGTGTTGACACAGTCTCAACAACATGATAATGTTCTTTGCTGTTCTCCTTCCCCTCCTAATGTCAAGTTTCTCCTCTAGCTGCTCTGTATACAGGGAGCTTGTAGAGGATCAGGTTTGCTGGTCAGAAATAGGTAATTAAGAGTTGTAAAGTAAAAGGGCTTGATAATAACTTGCAAGCTTTTTGTTTCTTTTTTAGAAAAGTTGTATTTAAAAATAGCAGTGCAGTAATCTCAGGCCACTTAGGATGCAGTTGTGACTTCTGAAAAATACCTTTGCACTGAAAAATACAGGGACAGAGATTAAAGAGAATTTATTAGAACATTATTGAGGATTCATTATCTCTGCCAGCCCCTTTATCCTCCTTCCTGTTTTATTCTCCTATTAATATTCTACCAGTAGCTGGTGGACTTCTTCATAACTCATTCTTGAAGTCACCTGAGAGCAGTGTCATGTACTGTAATTACTGCTCAGCATGCCCCTGTTTTCTTGGAAGCTAATGACCTGAAGTTAGTGTCTAGCACAGAAACACAATGTGCTATTGCTAGACTGCTGAGCTAGATGAGAAGGGGGAAATGCTCATTCTTGTCTCTTGCTGATTTTTATATTTTACTGCTCATTTAAACACAGTGGATCAATAAATGCAATGGAAATAATATATACGCACACACCATTTGTGCTGAAAAGGGCAACCTTGTTAGTTCTGAAATTACCAGAGAAAATCTTTCATGTTAAGTCCAAAATTACTGCTAGCGGTAACACTGAATACATTGCAGTGAGTTTCGTTGTGGACTGCACTATTAAAAGAAGTTTTGAGGGTTTTTTTATTATCATGCAGTTCAAAGAACTTTTCACATCTGGGTATTCCCAGAACTAGAATAAACTTTTTTTCTTTCCTCCTCCATCTAGGGATGAGCATCAGGACTTTAAGGAGGAGATGAGGCGATTGAAAAAGCTCCGTGGGAAGGAAAAACCAAAGAAGGGGGAAGGGAAGAGAGCTCTCAAGAAGAAATAGTGCTGCTTGGACAATATAACAAACTACTCTGGAAATGCGGGAGAACACCTGTAACACAGACTTTCTGCTCCAAGATGGAGAGGGCTTGGCATGTGAGCTGCGTGTGGGGCACCAGAAACACACTGTGAAATACTGGAGTTCACCTTGGGAGTGCACTTGGGTCTCTGTGGTTTTATTGGTTTTTTAATTACTGTATATTGTACCGCATTAGTTTGTCAGAGCCCTCTCTTACCCAAGGAGTAAAAACAACAGTAAAAAAACAAGTGCTCAGTGTTTTTCTTGGAAACACCTATAGCTGTTTCAGTTTTTCGGGACCTGGAAAGTTGTTTTGTTTTCATTAGCTGTTTTACTTTGTTGGGTTAAGATCAACACTGTTTTGCACGTGGCCAGAAAAAAGTTAGGTTTCCTGCTTCTGCTGCTGCGCATCTTGCCTGTTATAATGAGTTTCACTTAAGGTAGCTTTAGTGGTAATTTCTTTAAGGTGCTGTTGGAATCCGCTGTTCTGCATTTTGCACTGGACAATACTTCATGGTCCATTGCCTGGCCACAGCACCCTTCTTGTACCTGGAATATTTAGATACTGCAATAGAAGAGGCTAAAACACGAAACTCTTTTCCAGTTTGAGAGCCCTCTACTAATTAGAACAAGTTTACTGTAATAAAAGGGTTTTGAATTTGTTTTGATTGCCTGGAGGACACATATGAAGTTTTACTGGTATTGGGTGTGTGGTTTTATCGCTAGGTTCCTTCACTATTATGAATATTAATCATTCTTGCCTGTCAGGTAACAAAGTACAGAAATGCAGCTGTATTCCTTTGCCTGGCCACGTGTGCATCTTGCCTGTCTGTGCCCTGAAATGGCATCTCTTAATTTCCAGACCATGTAAGCTTAGAGGGACATCCCTGAGGTAGCAAAGGAGAGCTATTGAAAACGTAGAGTGACTGGAGCAAGAAGTATTTGCACAGTTAGCTTGGGGTGCGCTTGATTGTTGTGTACAGAGGCATTCTGAAGTAGGGAGCAGTACTAACCTACTGACACTTCTAAAACAAGCTTGTTCAAATTTAAGTGTGAAATGTGCTTGAAGGGATCTGTGTGATCACTGAAATCAATAGATCTATATAAACTTGTAACAGCTCAACAACTGTACTTCCCCAAGGTTATTGATTGAGGAGGTGCTGATTGTATGAAAGGTGTTCCTGGTGAGCTGTGTCGTTCTCGTGCAGTACCCTTACTGAGTGTTGCCTGGTTTTCTAAGCTCTGAGAAGTTGATTTTAGGAGATCTGCAGTGTTGCAGGAGGAGTGCCCGAGTTTTTGCCATAGTCAACAAAATGCTATAGAAGTTAGTAAAATATATATCTGCTGTAGTGGTAAGTTTCTCTCTAACTTAAAATCCTTTTAGTAACTTGTAACTTTTGCTGAACTCTAATATGGCTATGGTATTTCAGTGTTCTATGTGTTGTATACGGATTGTGACCTGTCTGGTATTGAAGTATACAGAGTCTGTGATGGGCCCTCTGAGGAGTACTTCGTTCCTGGGATGTGTGTGTGTCACCAGGGGAAGTGGTCTGCTGCCCTTGAATTCCTCTCTGGGAGGAAGAGTGGTATGGAGCTATTTACTAGGTAGAGGGAATTGCCTGAGTAGGAAGGTTGATGCTGCTTGATGCAGTGTTTCTGGCTGTGAGGGGTGAAGTTGCTCAGTTGCTTGCTTTGGTGGAGAGAAAGACCGGTTCTGAACCTCTTCAGCAGAACTGTTGCAGCAACTTTGGACAGCTGGTGATTGTAATTAAAACAGCTTTGTTGGCAAGAACTTGATGTCTTCTAAAATTAAACCAAAGATTATAGAATGGTTAGGGTTGGCAGGGACCTTAAAGATTATCTGGTTTTAATCCCCCTGCCATGGGCAGGGACACCTCCCACTAGACCAGGTTGCTCAAAGCCCCATCCAGCCTGGCCTTGAACACCTCCAGGGATGGGGCATCCACAGCATCTCTGGGCAACCTGTTCCAGTGTCTCACCACCCTCACAGTAAAGAATGTCTTCCTAATATCTAATCTCATCTGGTTTAAAACCATTGCCCTTCATCCTATCGTTACGCTCCCTGATAGAGAGTCCCCTCCCCATCTTTCCTGCAGGCCCCCTTTGGGTAGTAGAAGGCTGCTATAAGGTCACCCCTAAGCCTTCTCTTCTCCAGACTGAACAAGCCTAACCCTCCCAGTCTGTCCTCACAGGAGGGGTGCTCCAGGCCTCTCATCATCTTGGCCTTCCTCTGGACTTGCATCAATATAAATGTTTTCCCTGAAATTTAAGATGAAAAATTAACAGTGTCTTTTTTAGTTTTGTGAAACAAAATTTTGACAGTATAAGCGTGCGAGAGAGAAAGTGTGCACGCATCAAAAAGTGAATTATGGTCCTGCTCCAGTACTGTAAGTATGCATGGCCTTAAACCTTGTGTGTGTGGGGAGACCTGGTTATTAGTATACATATAATGATATATAAAGACTTACGCAGCATGATTGGCTATGATTATCCTTCTGATTCCACATTTAGCCTGCTTAAGGACTGAGCGTCTACAGAACCCACTGAGGGCAGTGAATGCTACAGGGATTCTGCATCTTAGTGTGCCACCTTGCTAGACACAGATATGGACTCAGTGGTGTAATATTAAATAGGTTTGGATCTGTTCTTCCTTGTCTACTCCAAGCTGCCTAGCTATTTATGGATCTTGAGAAGGTCCTGTTATGAACAGGAAAGTGGAAGGCTTGTTTGGCTAGTCAGCTGTAAGGATCCCCTTTGTCTGCGACCAGAGAGGAGCAAACCCGCTCTAGAATCAAAGCATCCCCCTGGGAGCATACTTGGAAAACATACTTAGAGCTGTATATCCAAAAAGGGAGAGAAACTGATGGAAGTGTCTGTGAAGTAAGCAGATGTGAAACAGATGGACTGAATTGTTGACTTTCACTTTTTTTTTCTCTGTTGTGTTTAATTTTTTGCTTCATCTATTTCACTTTTGTATAACTTTTAAAAAGAGCAGTGTAAGTACAAGAAAGTTTCCTCTACCTAGTTTTTCATAATCTTCTGTAGTACTCATTTGCTAGAACTAGATCTTCTCAAAAATGGCTATTTTCTCTTCCCTGAGACTTCACCATAAAATAATGATGATTCGGCCATTTTTGGAGTTTATCCTAGTATTAGGACAATCCATTGCTTGCTGGGAATGTTTGCATACCTGTTTTGTTCCAGCTCTCCACTCCATAGCTGGGATAGAAATAGGCACTTTCCTACCTCCATCCTATCCCATGTTCTGTCATTTAGGAATAACCATTGCCATAAGTGTCTAGAGGAACTGGAAATCAGTCATGAAACATCATACCAGGTATTCATGCAGTATGTCCTTTTAGGAGGGGAAGAAGAGGTTCAACCATATTCTGAGGGATGAGGATGGGAACACATGATTTTTGCAGCTGTCTGTATAGTGGTGTATCCATCTTATGTAAAATAATCCAGTTCAATTAGATTTTTATTTTGGGCTTCCCCATCAGTGTGATTCGTTTCACCATTCAAACCCTGATGTGTTTTGTTACAAAATTCACATTTTCCTTGAGGTGTGAGCTGACTGTCCTCAGCAGATGTTTAGGTGGGTGGGTGGGTGGTTTAATTCTTGGATCAGAATAAACCTGGTTAGCTGATCTTCAAGGCACCAACGGAATCAAAACCTGAACCTCTTCCCAATCCTGAACAGCTTTATTAATTGCTACTGCTTCCTTATTTTACAGTGCTTTAATGATACCTGTCTTTAATTATATTCTGGTATAATATACTCGTAATTGATGAGTACTGCCTTGATTATCACAAGTTATTTTGTAAACAGGCTGACCCAGTTATATCCTGTAGGTTCTCTGCAGTTGTTGCTGGAACCTCTTACTGTT
This sequence comes from Tringa tobata, assembly GCA_033628505.1. NCBI lineage: Eukaryota > Metazoa > Chordata > Aves > Charadriiformes > Scolopacidae > Tringa > Tringa tobata. Next base: position 2,059,748 of record JAHREE010000193.1, read on the forward strand.
GGAAGTTCTGCAGGCAGAAGTTCTCTTGTATCTGACCGTACTTTGTAATGGTGGAGGGGAAAAAAGAAAAAAAAGCAGTGTTGCTTTCTGGCAAATGTACCACTATGTTAAAGTACAGATATATGTGCTCTGCTCAGGAAAGCGTGACCTTGAAAAAAAATTTTCTCCTAGGGTGGAAAGTGTTTATTCCACATATTAAAGCAATGCCCTGAGTTCACACAGGTCAGTGAAATGCACCTCAATTACTCTATGGTTTTAGACAAATGCTTTGTCTTCCTTGCCTGCATCTTCTCAAGAGTAAAATTAGAATAATGATCACTTAGTGAATAGTGTCATGAGGGTAAGCTGCTTCTAGGATGGGAATTGACCCCAGGAGAACCTTGTGTAAAGAGCAGCTTAGCCTGGCTATGGTAGGACTTGTACCTTTGTGTATTTTAGAGCTTTATTTTGGAGAGATGATTGTATGCAACAGTTGATGACATTTTTAACATATAAAACAAGCTGTGGTAAGTTATGGTGTTCTCTGTTCTGCTTTAGACGTTAGAGACTTCACATGCTGAAAAAAAACCCCACGGTCAGAAAATAATTTTTTTCAAAAATAATCACAGCTATTTCTTCAACTGTAGATATTTTTTAAATATTAAAGTATATGTGTACGTAGTCTTCTGCCACTTTAAGTTGGGAGACCATTTTAGGATGACTTGGAAAAAAAAACACAATCAACAACATCTGTATGTTTTGGAAAAGCTTTATGAACCTGAAAGGCTGCTTTGAGAGAAAGACTATCTTCTGGGTTTTGTAGGATTTTTTTCCTTTTAAAGAGCAAAGAATAATATGCAAAGAAAGCAAGTGCTATGGGGATCTAGGATTAATTCCTTTAAACTTGGTTCTCCTCTGTAACTGTTTGTGATGCTTCTTGTACAATCCCTTGGGAGTAGATCTTGGAAACAAAATCCTCCAAGGGGATGTGCTCTCTCTTCATCATCTTGGTATTAAGATGGCCGAGAGCAGAAACTCTTGCTGTTTAACCTCTTCTAGGGACAGCTTCGTTGCTCTGAATTGTCCAAGCAACAATGGAAAAGTCAAGGGTTTTAATAATAATTTTTTTTTAAGATAATAATTTCTTAGGTATAAACAAGGAAGCAGAAATGAAATCAAGACCCTTATCATAAATCCTAGAGGGAAAACTTAAATTATATTTGTGGGCCAGATATTTAGAATGGAGCCTTCTGTGCTTCTGCACAGCTGGGGTAGCATGAAGAAAGAATTTTAATCTCCATGTTTCCTCCTCACTTTTCCTTGTCTTTTTCCTCAAGTGTAATAATATCTTGAAGGAACAGACATGAAAACGTCTGAAAGAATTTGCTTGTGAAGGCTCAGTTAATGCAGAGCAGAGCTACGGTGTGTCTAAATGGTGAGGAACATGACTGTGGACAGATATGAGCAAGCCGTAACCACCACACCGGCTGAGACATTCTTTAGGCTTGTCTATGGGGATAAGTAGGAAATTAACAGGATAACGCTCACGATGGCACAATAACTTCATAAATACTGTGTTGAGTTATTCTGGGTGGAATACTGGAGAAATTTCCACTGAGTGAAATATTTAGAAAAATTGTGAAGCCTCCCAAGAAGCGGGTTCAGCTTTTGTTGTCTGAGTCAGGCAGAGCGAGGCTGAGCCAAGTGTTATAGAGCAGAGCACTGGGACCTCTCCTCTCTTGAAAGGAGGAGGAGGCAGACTGGATGACCTCATACGTTTTCTCACATCGTAGCTAGGCCTGTGAAAACAAATCTCACCAGGAGCTAAAAAAGGATTTTTTTATCCATTAGGTTTTCTGTCTATGCTTAAAAGTACTTTACTTCATCCCAGGGCTCCCAAAGCTGTTTGTAAATATTTCATGGGGCTCAGAGGGTCTGCACCACTTCAGTTGTTGTTTCTGCAGGTCTGATGTCTTCCTTACGGGCTGTTTCAGTAAATAGGCTTTTAATGGTATTAGAAGCAAAAACCACCTGAGCTCCTGAAAGTCTAAAACCCGTTCTACTGCCCTATGCAATGGTGTGTCGCAGCAAATGCACAAATACAAATGCATCCCATTCCTCAATTTCCACTACAGTCTTGCCTGGGTAAAAATGGATGGGGTCCCAGACTTCCAAAACTGATGTCTAAAATGGGAATCCAAATTCAAACAGCAACAAAAGTCGTCTAATTTTTAGAAGCTGTGTGAATATTGAGTGTCTCCAACTGGTGTAAATGGCATTTACCTCTGAATAACAAACATGTAAGTCCTGTGCCCATACAGGGTTGCAGTTCCCTTTAGCCTCTGACTGCTAGTGGTCCCTTCAGGACAGGACTGATGAAACAACGTCTCTTTAGAGACTCTGTCGTGCCTATGTGTGCAATAGCTGCTTCCCCAGTGATATCCAGTGTTGATCAGAATAATATTAGGCTGTCTGGGTACCACGTGTTGGATTCCACAGAGAAGAGGGCTGCAGGTGGCTTAAGGAAAGCCCCATCCACTGAGGGCCTGAGAGGTACAGCCCAAGTGTGCTGTGCTGACATCCGGGTGATGCTGGCTTATTTACAGCCAGCAACTCTTACGGACAAGGTGCAACACTTCTCATTTCTATACTTGCATGTGAAGGAGCCTGTGTGTGACAGGCAGCATCAAACTGCTGCTCAGAATATTTCTGGGGGAAGAGCAGGCAATCACAGAATCCAGGAGGTGTGAGAGTATTGCATTCGCTGTTGAGCTGGCTAGTTTGCAGACATGTTTATTATACCTTTTGGGTTGGGTTTTTTATTATTTCAGGGATGTCGGAGTTTATGCTGGCTTTTTATTTAAGTAAGAGAGATATGGCTGATGTTTCAGCTGATGTTACTATTACCTTTAGTTTGCAGGTGGAGGGGCATTTACACGAAGGCTCCAACTTGAAGTGGTATTCAGCTGGCTTGTCCCAAGGGGCACATTTATATGGGAGAGAAGCCCCTGAATGAGGCAGTGCAGATGCCACCTAAACAGATGACATTTCTTGTGTGAGTTGATAGGAGGTGATTGACGCGCAGGCTGTGCGTGAGGCAGCATGTGTTATTTCTTGGCTGGCTGTCCTGCAACCCGTGTGCAGGTAAACGTTGTTCACAAGCTTTAAACCTCACAAATATTTCTTGAATGAGCAGCATAAACCAAAAAATAGTCTGGGAAACATCAGAGTTGTTACTGACAACTAGAAAGTATCGCTGCAGCCTCTTTATTTTTCTCCTTTTGTGCTTAGCCCTTCTGCTTATAGCCTGTGATGTTTGACAAAATACTGCTCTGTTGCTCGACACCAATACAGCCAGGAGTGATGTGTCTCTGTATTTTCAAACTCAAGTTGTTTGATAGCATCATCAAGTTTATTAATAAACATTAATGCCCTCTGAGGACAGATGGTAGGGTATTAACTAGGCATGCAAACCACTTTAAGATAAAATGAAGATCTAAGCTGGAGCCTTGCAAGAGTTCCCCCAGAGGGGGGTAACAGAAATTGTGTTCATTTACCAAAACAAATGTGTCTTCTGGAGAGAGAAGTCATATCATATTAAAGAGGAATAACCACGTCAGAGGGCCTTTAGCATAACCACAAGCTTCAAGCAACGCACAGCATCAAAAACGTTGAGAGGCCATTGACCACTGCACCAGAAATTTTGCCTTTGGCCAAGTGCATACTCACAGGAATGATGAGAACACAGCAACGTGGTTTGGAGACTGTCCTAATTCCCACATGCTTGGCAGGCAGCTTGCCTCTTCAGGAGAGACTAAATGTCTGTGGGGCTTGTGTTGTCTTAGTGGTAGTGAGGATTAAAAGCCAAGGATGGATTTTGAACTGTGATACTGACTCTGTCAGCAAAAGACATTTGTGTTTAAATACGTAAGATGCATGTATATTACAATATAAGCATTCATTTAAAAAGGCTATCCATCCTATTTGACCTGTAGTGGAAGAACAGTAACTTTTAAAAGTCTAGTAATGTGGGGTATTGGCCTGAAAAACCATAATCTGTCCCCATGGTCTCTCTGTCCCACATCAAAGCTGTGGTTTCTGTATGTGATTCAGACTATTGATTTAGCCTTTTGGACTCTTACTCCAGGCCAATACTCTAATGAACTTTTTCTGCTCTGTGAAGAGGCTAGAACCTGAAAGATGCGGTTACTAACTAAACTGTTATTAAATCAGAGATGGAGAGAGTTACCAACCCATCCGTAAAGTGCTAGAGAATCAAATTACAGCAGATATTCAGGTTGGGGGAAGATCAGGTACCCTGGATATTATAAAGGCAAATCCTAAGACCAGAACATAACTGAACAGTCATTTTCTGAACAGCAAAATAACTTGTTTGAGGTGGAATCCTTTCCTGCCTTTTCTTGGAACTCGCTCAATCGCGTTAGTGTTTTTTTGTGCCTAAATGGGATGGTTTTGAGTTATGAAATGTGATTGTTCACACTGGAATAATAATACTAGGAATCTAAAATGACTTAGTCCTTAAAGCTGATCAGCTTATCACTATCCAGCACAAAGGACTCGGAAATCAGATATCTGAATGAGCTGAATACGTTAAAGCAATGACGAAGGATGCTACGGTAACAGGAGGGTCTTCACTAATCCTCTCAAATGGGAGATTTGGTCCTAGTTTCAGTAAAGTACATCAGGCAGGAAAATCAGTGCTCCTTAATCCTTTGTACTTTACTGCTTTCTTCTGCTTCTCGTTTCCCAGGAGAGCTGCATCTTCTCTTCCACTGGCTACTTCTATTTTCTCTCTCCATCTAATCTTTTGTCCCATCCTTCCCTCTCTTTTTTTGTTGTTCGCTACTTCAGTTCTCTTAATAATGGTTCCAGGGCTCATGCTTTCTCTTGATGGTTCCTTCTTGTCTGTCAGTATTTGTGCTACTATCCAATAAAATGTGTAGTTTTTTCAGCTTCTCATTCTGGTACATCAGTGAAGGCAAGAAGCCGGCAGAGAGAGAGGCAGAGCCCTATGATGCAGCGTGTGCATTGCTGGACCATGAAGTTGCTACTCGGACAAGGAAGGAAACAGGTTAGCATGGTGTTTTAGCAATGCTGAACAATGTGCAGGGTATGGAAAGGAGCTATACACAAAGTCCCGTGTCTCAGTCCCATCACTTTTCCTGCTCCCTGCCTCCCACATGCTGCCTCCAAAGGAAAACATTTTGCTTTTAACTTTTTGAAGGTCTGGGCTGTGGTTTAGGGAGAAAAGAGCAACAGTTTTATAAATAACGACTCTAAAATAAATTATGTTTGACTCAAATGAAAACTACGTAACCATTTCCAATATCACTACAAGAAAATCCAGAATATGTTATTATTTATAGATAAAAGAAAGCTCATTAGATCAACATTGCTTTTAATGGTAGAATGAAAACCGAGTTAATAATGTGGTGGATTCGCATTTTCTTCTTTTACCCCTACCTCCTTTTTTTTCCTACTCTTCATCCAACCTCATCGCTTCTGCTCATGTATTTAACTCAAAGGCAAAGAGCTAGGAAGTTTCCATGAACTGAAAAAAAGATAGATGAGATTGTTCAGCTGCCAAATTCAAATCACCACCTGAATATTACCTAATTAACCCTCCTACAGCATATGGGACAAATATTGTCTTTTCAGTGTGCGAAAAGGCTAAGCAGTTTTGGGGAATTTGGACAAATTTTAAGGTGACTTCAGACACCCAGAGTTTAAGATGTGTTAAATTGTCACACCACTTTAAAAAATCAATTGCTGTTGTCATACCAATATGCAAATGATATAAGTTTTTTGATTAAGAAACTGGAAGGCTGGGAGTTTTTTGAGATACTGTCTTCTACTGAAAGAATATCATAAAGGAGATCGATATTAGGTTTGATCTAACATCTTCTCTAGACATTCTCATTTTAGATCATCTCATTAATTTATTTTTCATTTGGGAAAGGGTAAACATGTTCAAATGCTCACAATGAGACAGTTGCTGTCAGGTAGCCATACAATTGTTTTTTACTGACCCATTAAAACATTGTTCTCCGGAAGTTCAGGTGTTGGTTAGATCAGACAGATATTCTGGTGATGGCCAATCTAGCTGAAGAGTCTTTGCCTTTTAACAGCTGGACTTCTTTTCTCATCTGAATTAAAGTAGAAAAAAATCTGAGGAGGCTCAAACCCCCATGCATAACTAAGAGTTTGATGGGAGGTGGCAGGTTTTGTATTTACAAGTATGCATTACCTGCTGCAATACCAGATAAACTGGCTGTGCTGCATTGTAGGAATCAACCAGCCAGTGCCCCGAGTCACCTACAGATTTGATAGCAGAAACCAACCTTTCACATCTGGGTTATAAATTTGACTTTGCCCAGTGTTGATAATGAAAACTAGTCTCTGTAAAAGATGTTGATGGTATCAGTTCTTAGCAGATAGGATCCCATATCACCAAGTTATAGTTACAGTTAATAATGATTTCTCTTCCAGCATGATAGGTTAAGTAGAGAGACCAAAGATGCCGCCATGTAAAGGAGGAGAAAATTCCATTTATCACTAGGTGTGGATTCCCTCCAGACAAAAGGAAAGTATAGCATAGGTAGTACATTTCTGTCTCCTTCCTACACACGTATCTTTTAAAATAGTATTCTGTTCCTATTTAAAACAAATAAAAAAAACCAACAAACACAAAAACCCCACAACAAACCAGTGTACCACCTATTTAATGTATTTCAGGTGGTAACTGCTGTGTCATCAGTTGTCAATCTTGGGGTTTAGAATTGCTAACCCTTCAGGTGGTACACTAAACATAATAACAAAGTCTAGCAAACATATTTTATGTGAATGCAAACCACCTGAAAAAAACCAGAAGCTCAGGAGCAAAGACATGCAAGATTACTAAACACCTTGGGAAAGGCATTACAGGTTAAAGCGTGGCAGTAGCCTACTAATTCCCCTGCTAGTTATGCCCTGGATGTAAATTGCTTGGGGAATGAAACAGGGGCTCTGACTATGTTCTGTACCTTGAGACTAAATTATCCCTCGGTATAAATATCATTGAAACGAACGGACCTACTCTGTTAATTAACCTGTATTACTCTGTTGGCTTTTCCATTAACATCAACAGGCTGTGTGCTGGGAGAGCCATCTCATGTTACCTCTGCTGCCTTTGCCTTCAAACACCAGAGAAATTTGTCCCAGCTATTAGTCCTCAGCGTGTGTGTCATTTTCCAGAGTCTGTGTGCACTTTTCACTGCCATTACGCATTCCCATGGCGTAGCAGGAATTGCTGATAATTATCCTCTTCATTAATGTGGCTATTAGAGAAAAATTTCCAAACTCGGCGAGCTGCTTAGTTTGTACATTTGATTCTTATACATCTGTAGAGCCTTTTTGTTG
>JAHREE010000193.1:2071854-2100988 GCA_033628505.1 Tringa tobata
CGGGGGTCTGGTTTCAGAGGAGGCCCACCGGCTGTCAGGCGTGCTGCGGCCGGGCAGGGGTTTTATAATCGGCTTCCCCCTGCGGTGGTTTGGAAACACCTGAAATATATTTTTTTAAAAGCGGGGTTGGGGTACGGTCCCGTGTGTGGGTGTGGGCCTGGCGGGCTGTGCCCGCAGCAGGGGTGTGAGGGGCACGGCGGGGGGGGGGGGGGTGTCGGGCCTCTGGTCGGTGTCTCCCTCAGACACTTCCTGTGTTTTGGGGGCATGTTACTTAACTTCCCGATCCCGCAGAGCGGTACTACCTGTTTTGCTAGGGTTAAAGCAAGTCGCTAAACGCTTCCCGAAACGTTTGCAGAAGGTGGCATAGAACGTGCCGTAACAACAGGAGGTATTTTTGCGGATTTCGCGTACTGTAGGCATTGGAGTCAGAAGGAATTGCCGCAGATGCCGTGCATCAAGTCTGTTCGGGAGGTAAATACAGATGCCAGAAGCTCTGCCGCCTTGTTCGGAGCCTTAGTTGCTGAAGATTATTTCAGCTCAGCTTTCCCGAGCGTGTGTGTAATTGGTACGGGGCCTCTTGTTGCCCCCATGAGGTGCCAGAGGCCCACTAAGTTAACAGCTCCTTGCTGCTCTTGGGGGGAGAGCCTCCAGCAGGGAAAATGAGCTGGCTTGGATCATCAGCTCACGGAAGGGTCCAGTTTGACTACCAGCTCACCAGAAAAATGGATATCTTTTTATCCATTTCATTTTTTAATAGTGTAGTGAATTATAGTGGAATTACTGAATTCCACTAAAATTGAAGTTGAAAAGTTTGACAAGTACTGGAGCTCGTGCCTGGTAGGTGGCTGGAAAGGAGAACCAGGGAAGGCATTTTGCCCTATTGATACTAGTGAGAGGTGAGATTGATTCGCTCGTTTTAAGAAGCTACTGGCTTACTTGCTGAAGGAGGCAAAACTCAGCAGTATGCATGTATTTAACACCTAGCCAGCAGGACGATTAAGTACTTTGAGTAATGCAAGTCTAGTCTCAACTTTCCTGAGTAAGGAGAAACTCTCAACTGGTTGAGAAACCTAAATACCTAAAGAGTGGGGTTTGACAAATGTTTCCTTTCAGCTGCAAAATGAAGTTAAAAATCTGCTTGCTGATTTTTATTACCCCGATTGAGCTGGCACAACTGTACACAGAACTGAATTTCTCAGTTATTTCTGCCATTAAAAAAACCCCAGGTCTCTGTGGTGTTGGGAGATAAGGTGTAGGGAAGAACTTTGGAGAGTAGGGTAGATGTTTGGACTCAATGATCCCAAGGGATTTTTCCAACCTAGATGATTCTATGATTCTGTGATTTCACTAACTGGTTTATATTGTGGCCCTAGAAACAGTAATATCAATACAGCTGAGTTGGGTAGATAAACTGCAGTGCAAGAGAGAGGAGAGGGGAAAGCACTGTCAGGAGGCAAGACTTTTTTAAAAATCAGTTTTCATACCAAGGGGGTTGTTTGTGAAACTGCTGTAGGTCACTTGAACTTCAAAAATGTTTTAGCCGGTGTCGGCCATTGGGTCTGACTCTAAATGCTAAACTGCACAGTGTAGCTTTTTCCCCCTCCTCCAAATATCTTGCATCTCTGTATGACAGAGAGGGGTGTCTGGTGTCTGCCAAACAGAGAGGTTGGTAAGTCACGAGTATGGGTGCATATATTCACGGTTAGGAAGTGTGTAGGGGTATTTTTGTATTATTTAAAAGGAAATGTTTTATACATTGGAAATACTGAAACACGCAGGTCTAAGGCAGAGCTGGTGCTAGCAACTTTGTTTTCTGATGTGGTTTTGTTCTTTAGTTACGTAGTTCTAATTACACTTTGTTTACTACATAAGTGTGGCTATTACTTCATCTAAACCTGTACTTTTAATAAAGCTCCAGACCAAAAAATTGCTGATACAGGTAAAACGGAAACTATCCCTAATACAAAAACAAACCAATGTAAAGCATAAAGCAGAGTGACAGAAGTTAGAAAAATACTCAAGTGCTTCTAAGTGACTCATGGCTCTAATGTAAGTACATATCTCAGTGTTTTGTTTCGTTCCTTCAAGACAATGTAAATCTAAGCTTTAAGAGTAACCTTGCTGTGGAAGCCCACTAAGGAGCGTAACCTCACTTATTTTGAGGAAGGAGAACCTGGAAAGGTTTTAGATCCCTATAATCTTTCGGGAACAGCTGTCCCGATTTTCAAAAGGAAAGCCTTCAGGTCTATACTCAGTTTCTAGTTTTAAAAGAGGGGTGAGGAAGCAGAATCTCTGACAGACCTTGAAGTAGTCTTACACAAACTTGTTAGCTGGAGCCCTTTGGTAAACAAGGGTTCTGTATCCAGATTGTCATTGAGTGCTGCTGTGCTGGTTACAGCTACATCAGCGCTGCTGACGAGTTTGAGGGCTGGGGTTTTGAAAAACAAGTTTAAGCCATAACGTTCAGTTCGTGGCCAGTTTTTAATTAAATAATGAATTTAGTTCTTCAGAAATTGCCTCAGTAGCCTAACTGCTGATATGAAAAATCTTCTTTTAATAAAGAAGTCGTTACATAAGCTAAAGCTTTTTCTTTTTTTTTTTTTTTTTTTTTCCCATATTACAACTGAAGATTAGTAAGAGGAGTTGCACATGCACTCATATAGTATGTTTAGGAAATAGTTACTTGGAGGCATAAGGATTTGAAAAGGGTAGGGGCAAATGAATTTAGCAGAAATTTTCCTCTTCCGCTCACCCTTCAGTTGCTGGTGTTGGAAGGTCCAGGATGAGTGCTGGCGTCTGGAGGCGTGTAGGTTGGCTTCTACCCCAGGGATGAATTCTCGGGACAAGAAATTGTTTGGATGGAAGGTTTTCAGAGCATTACAGGGTTGTTGATATAGTAAGGAGTGTGTGACAGCTGGGAGGAAAGGCTCTGTTCTTGTTGCTAGAGATTATTTACACCAATATTAAATAATTCAAGTGGGATTTTCTGTACTCGGAGTTTTGTGCCCTGAACTGCTCTTTGGAAGATGAAAAAAAGACTTTGAAGGGTTGTGAAGTGTGGGCCTGAGCTGTTGGATGGTCGATGGTTTTCTAGGAGGCAATGCTGGAATTTATCCTGCATGAATATTAGTTATATTTTTAGAAACTATAATCTTACAAAACAGATTTAAGAAGAAGAATAAAATGCACAGAACGAAAAGGCACCTCTAACCTTATAATACGAAGTAAGTGGTGGGTTCTCATAAAACACTGTAGGTGCACCAAGAAAAAATGGGGTTGTTATTGTTGCAGTAACATTTAGGGAACCTGTGGTGCTGAGAATTAGGATAACTTTCCTTTTAAGTTTCTATTTCTCTCTGAAGTTTACAATTAAACATGGTACTTATTTGGAAAGTTGAAACAAGATAACAGTTTTTTAACTTTGTTGCTTTTGTAGTTTTGGGAATTCGTTTTATGTTGAGTCTCAATTATGTCTCATTGCATCTGTGTTCAGTGATTAAGCTAACTTTATAGTCTGTGAATGACATCCTATTTAATTGTGAGGACAAGTTAAGCTTTAGCTGCAAGATACACTCCTGCGGAATATTAGCTTGATATGAAGTATCTCAAAAGATAAGTGAAATAATTCTTTTGTTTTGCACGGCACAGGAAAGGCCTTAGCCAAATATTATGTCTGACTTTGGGTCACAGCTTCGAGAAATACATGGTCTAGCTGAGGAGAGCCTAGAGAAAAATACTTACAGTGATCTGAAGTCTAGAAGGTCGGAGCTTTGAGGAAAGACTGAAAAAAAACCCAGAGGTTGTTTAAAAAAGAAATGGAAACTGTCAAATCTGATGCAAAGAAGAATGCAAATAACTTGTTCTCCAGGCTTGTAGCAATTACTGCCAGAAGAAGTGAGCTTAAATGGTAGCAGAGGAGATGGTTTCACATTGCATTTAGACCTTTTTCTTTATGACTAGGTATAGTGAAGCATGAAAATAATCTTTCTTAACTTATTTATAAAATATCCATTAGTAGATTTTGTCACCTCCACAGGCAAACCTGTGTCAGAAGTGATGGAGGAGAGTTGGTCAAGGTGTGGAAAAGGCAATGACTCTGATAAGCTCTTGTCTGTTTTTTTCCTTTGGCTTTTTATGATGTATTTGTGGCAAGGTAGTTTGAACATTAGAATACAACCTTGGAATACTTGAGTTTAGTGGGGATATGGAAGAAATTTCTGTTTGTAATGTTTTTCCCCAAAGACAATAGGATTAACATCTCTGTCCTGTGGTAGCTTGTTTGATTACACAAAACTTGCTTAAGAGAGTAGTAGCTTCTTATGAAACTTTTTTGTTTCTGGAGGTTTGTTTCTTGTCTCTGTGAATATCCGCAAACTGGTTGGATATGAAGTGTTTGGTACTGAGTTTTTTGTTAATTTATGTGGTTACTTAACCCACTAATGCTATTCCCATTTGTATTTTGTTGTAGTTGTTAAACTCAAAGACCTCTTATTTTTAAAGCTGTTCTAATTATATCCTTCTTGATGCTTGTTTAGCCAGGAAAGGCAATTTTTTGTTGGATGCAGTTAAAAATACTGTAGACCAAATGAGATTTTGGTTTTGTTTGTTAATATGGAGCAATCTTTTGATGGTAGCTTTTTTTTTTTTAAAAACAAACTGGAAAAAAAACCCAGATTTCCTTTACGTTCCAATATTTCACTTTGTTTTGTTATTTTGTAACAAATCTGTAGTTCAGTTTTATTAGTTATTATTTCTGTCGAAAATTTGACTGCATGAAATATTCTGGAAAGAATTTTGATTAGAAGGAAACATAATTTTCTTTGTGCTTCCAAGGGAAGCAAAAGGTTTCAAATGATCGTGAAATCATTTATTTTCTTACAGTCCAGTTATACCTAGAAGCTGCTTCAGGTTGAAGGGGTTTTTTGGAGATGCTTTTTTGACCAAGTGTAAGTTTTATGGAAGGTTTTCCTTTCAACTTGAACAAGTCACTTTAGATGGGATGTGTGACGTATACTACTACTATAGTAGAAATGCTCCGTCATAACTGTAGTCCCTGAGTGTTGATGCTGATCCCTGTCACTGAAGTCCATCAAGTGATGCTCTGCCACCCAGAGGGGAGGTCTGGCTGTTGGCTGTGCCTGCGTCGGGCCACTCAGCCAGATCAGTTCCCTTGAGCCACTTCAGTACCACGTAGGTCCTTTCCCAACTTGATTCAACTCAGTAACGCGGAAGAAAATCGGCATCGCTTTTGCTGGGTTAGTTTCCTCCAAGCTTAGTGACCTGGGTCTCCTCAACATGGCACCCAAAGGGCTCCAAAACTCTTGCGAGGTAGGAGACAAAAGGAACGTGGGGTAGGGGGAGTAGTGGTAGTATGATGGTCCCGCTCCTCTCTTTTGGAATTGCACTGGCCTTCATTTCACAGAATCATGGAATTGTCAGAGTTGGAAGGGACCTCTAGAGATCATCTAGTCCAACTCCCCTGCTAAAGCAGGATTGCCCAGAGCACATCACTCAGGACTGCATCCAGGCGGGTCTTGAATATCTCCAGAGAAGGGGACTCCACGACCTCCCTGGGCAGCCTGTTCCAGTGCCCTGTCACCCTCACCATAAAGATGCTTTTCCTCATATTTCAGTGGAACTTCTATGTTCCAGCTTATGCCCGTTGCCCCTCATTCTGTCACTGGGAACCACCGAAAAAAGTCTGGCTCCATCCTCCTTTTTTTTAGTATTTTTTTATACTTGAATGAGAAGTCTTGCTCAGCTGAAGCTTCCTTAGCTGGACTTGCCAGGTTTTAGACCCTGACATGTTAGATCTTTATGGTCTTGAGCTTTTCCTGTGCTCCGTTGTAACAATCTTACTTGGTATCTCAGGATTGCTCCCTAGCATACTTTGCACACAAATATGATTATGTGCCCTTTTTTTTTTTTGCTAGTGCTCCAGAGCCATGAAAGTCTTCTGAGCTTCTCGTACACTAAGTATAATTTTCTAACAGCTTTAACCACGTGAGAGTTCTAGGTACGGTAGTTAGGTTTTTGAGGTGTGAGATGGTTTTTGTAATTTTTCAACTGTTCACACATCAGTGTGTGTGAACACAGCTACTTTCTCATAGCTAGTGCAGGGTACAGAAGCTGGTATGCAATATACGTGCTTCTTTGCTTTGACTTTTTTATTCCAGTTGCTCTTGAGCTTTTTGGGTGTGCAATGGAATGCTCTTAATCTTCCCTCCTGCGCACAGCTTCTTTCCAGAACGATGAAATACGTATTTATGCAACTGATTTCCTCTTCTGTGGCCAGTGCTGAAGTTAAACAAGGCTGTTTGATGCAGAATTACATGCCTTTTCTTCATTTTTTTCCTGTTTAAACCCCTTGCTGCAAGTATCTGGCTCATTACTCCACCTTTTTAGCTTTTGCGTGGCAGCAACAGTGCCTTTCTTTATTCTGTTTCCGATAGCATTTTATGAGTTAATTTCATTAAAAATGAAACATTTTGTGTTTCACCCTTGCAAAAAAGAAAAAAGGGTGAAACAGGCAAAGGTATAATTTTTAACCATTCCCATTGTCCGAAGGTGCTGTCAGTTCAGGCAGGAGTTCTCAGGGAAGGGTGCTGCCAGTTGTTGTCCCACTGGAATGCTCCCCAGACAACGTGAATATTAAAGATCAGGAAACAGAACCAGAACCTGTGCTCTTGTCAAAATGGAGCTTGTCCTGCAGTACAGGTAGAGTGCTCAGTATCAAATGAATCCTCCACACTGTCAGTATTGAATTCAGGAGATCATAGGAGTCTGTTTGGGCACCGAAGGAAGCTTTTATTTTTCTAAAGTTCCGATCAAGTGAAATATTTTTGTGGGTTCTCCCAGTATACCTGCACAAAATTTAGTATGGAGAGGCAATTCAATTTCTGTATAAAGGGTATCAACTTTCTTTAAAATCTTTCTTCGAGGAGGCAAGCAAGTAAAGTTGTTTATGGCAAAATATACATACTGTTTAAAAATGTGGTGTGTAACTAAGTGGCTAGGATTTTTTATTTTTTTTTTACCACAAAAAGGGGGATACCAGCTCCTAATATAATACATGTTACGTAGTGAGTCCCCTTAAACAGTATAGTCATTAGTAAAGCTGTCGTTAGATGCAGAGATAAGTACTAATACTTTTCAAATGGGGTTACATTGTGTTCAGTCAACATTTTTCTGTCGCTTGGAGCACAGACTTGCTAACTTTTAATTATTTTTTTTAAACTTTATTTTAGATGAAGGGATTGTTTTGAGGGTGCACATTTCTGAAGTCCTAGTAGTGTGTCTATAGTTTTTTTTAAATCTCTGTAGTACTAGTTATTCACTAATGGTGTTTGAAGAGCACTATAAAAGCAACATGAAATAAAATGCATCATTATGACTTAAAGAAGTTGGTGGTGTCTAGGTGTTTGAAACTGGATGCTTATATATTGGTGCTTCAATCTTTGAACTGGTTTCGTAAATTATTCATTAAATCTTAATAGGTCATTAACATAATTAATAATAGGTCACTAACATGATTAGTTGTAAGTAATGTAGATTTAAAGATGAGTAGCATCATCTGAGGTAACTTTCAGAAAGGATTTCTTTAAGCATTTTCATAATTTTGCTACAATGTGTAAGTGCTAATAAAGTGTCTTGTGATGTTTTTAAGCTTATGTATGTCATTGAAAATTAATGTAACATTTTCCAGTCTCTTGATACAGTAGTTATAGGTTATAAGTCGTGCAGAAGGTTTTATGTACTAAATAGTTCTCCAGTTTAATCAGCTGAGGTTTGACTGAGCCAAATGAAAATACTTTTTCAAAGTTTGTGTTTCTCTTTAAACTTTTCTAAACTAGATGGTTGTTTTCAACATCCTTTCATAGTAGCTGTTGTATCTTGGTTTGGGGTTTTTTTGTTGTTTTTTTTGTTGTTGTTTTTTTAAACTCTTCTAACTCTACAATGGGTGGCAAGGAGCCAATTCTGCCTTATATTATTTCATTTTTCATGTTGGTACTAGGGTTACTAAGGCAGCATGATCTACTGAGTAGAATACAAAATGCCACTTAGAAGAATGTGGTTTCTGTGGCAGTTTCTATTTGTGGCTGCTTTCTGTGATTTGGAGCAAATTACTTGTGTTATACAATTAAAAGAACCAAAAAGGAAAAAAAAAAAAAAAGAAAAACCCCAAACCAAGTACATTTGCTCTGTTTCAGATTGAGACCTGTTTTTGATAAAAATGAGATACCTTAATTACTTCGTTGGATCACAGATATTTCTGAACAAACAAAATATAAATATATTTGACTAACATAATTCCACCTGTCTATTACATATTGTACCTGGTTGGTAGAAAACACGTGCACAGTGCAGTGGTACTTTAGTGGTGGAATATTGCAAAGTGTCTAACATTATTTTATGGATTGGTAACATGAACTTTTAAATAGGTGCTGACTATCTTTTCTGGATAGTCTAATTAATTGTGTGTTCTGGCAGGGAGAGAGCAGAATAAGTTCTGCAGTTCAGCTGAGACTGAGTTTATTTGTTTTGTCATTTTAATTAATGTGACCCAAGCTCTGTGAGAGCTCTGCTCAACTAGCATTTGCTTCTTATAGGCAATTATTGTAATTAGCTGGTTGGCCACTTTCTTTCCTTTACAAATATGACTTGTCTTCGGCTTAAGGTGTGCAGAGAAATGGTCTGGTGTATGCATAATAGTATTTTTTAAAATTTCACTGCTGTATGGATTTAACATGTTGAGAATCTGTGGTAGTTACCTCTCCAGAGCAAAAATATGTTGGGAAATCTGGATAGATTTTTTTTTTCTTCTTTTTTTTTTTTTAAGCCTGTGACAGTCTAGAGACAAGCTGTTAAATTCATAAATGTAAATACAGTGAATTGTACAAGACCTTGATCTGTGTGTGATCCTCATGACTACTGAATTAGTACCAAAGTGAATGAGAGACTAGAAGTAATGCAACACAAAAGCCTCGAGGAATGTGGAATTAAAGATTTAGTTAGATCAAAGAAAGCCGTGCAACTGGTGGTTAATGATTTAAATGGAGGACACAGACACCTCTTATTTTTCACACTCTGCTGTTCTACTGTGGTAGAAAACACTTGGTAACTTTCCTTTTATAGTGCCGGGGGGCAAATTCTCCTTAGCAGCAAGCAGCAAAGATGGCAGGTGATGGAAAAAGTGGGGGAATGAAAGAGAATTGAAACTTGAACAGGAAGGCTGCAGCTTCATGGTAGTCTGAATCCTTCTAACTGTGGGCTGTAGAGGAAAGGTGACTTCTTGCATTGGTTCAGGTGGTCACTGGGTGCTTTACCAAGCTGTTCCAGCACAGGAGGCTGGCAGAAAACTAACCTTGACAAAGAGAGCAGTTTTGTGCTTGTTTAGCGTGCTGGAATTGTTCAGCCAAAGGTTCAAGTTCTGGAGAAAAAGTAAGGAAGGGAGCAGGGGTAAATAGCCAAGGACAATACGATAATTGCCGCCACCTTCTAGGTTGGTGTAAGCTGCAGAGCAACCACTACCTAAGACTTTTGGTGACTTTGTTCTTATAGAGAAACAGCTTGGTTATGTTACAAGGGTAGACTTTATTGAGCTTTATCCTTTAAAATTTATCACTGTATTTTAAAAAATATTTTTTAACACTTATAAGTAAGGAGCGTTTGAAGTCTGAATTCCTTTTGTTAAAGAGGAGGCAACTTAAGAGGCAAAGACACAACAGACCAAAAGGCTATTTATTCTGCTTTAAGATAAGGGCTGAATGATGGGCAAACCAATTTGTGTTTAGAATTAAAGGAAAAGATGTAGATTAGTTTCAGTTGCAACTGATGGTTTGCAAATAAATGAGAGTGCAAGAATTTTAAGTAAAAATTAAGTAATACCAGGATTTCATGTGCTGGAAGTCCTCTGGTAAAGAAAGCAATATATTTATTGAGTGTGTTTGTCTTAGAATCGTAGAGTTAGTCTGCCACTGAGTTTTTGCAATACAATTTGTACTGCTAACAGAGGATACTCTGATACTTGAGCGTTAACTTGGTCAGATGTTTCCTACGTTTTTTTGAAGTGGGGAGGGAGTTGTTGGGTGACTGGTTTTGGTGGTGGGATTTTTTGGTTGGTTTTGTTGTTGTTTTTTTTTTACCTTAACAGGAACAGTGTCACAACATAGTTGAAAATTGGTGTTGCTGGTTATGGGGGATTAAGACGTGGCCTTTCCTTCTTAAAAAATGTTACCTGTGAAATGGAAAATAGTTTTCATCTTGAAGACTTTTTAATATTTGACTAACTGCTCTGCTTACAGCTGCTGCCTGCTGATCACATTACTGTATTAGCTGACCTAGTTATGATCCTAGTCATCAGACAGGATGGTACAAAAAATGTTGTACCTCGTCTTGATGATTTTCCGTCTTGAACCTACTGTTATACATCCTCCCCAAGGCCTTTCTTCATCAGTCTAGAAAGATACATTTGTAGACCTTTGTGGAAAAAGAAATACCGGATTGTTTTTCTCTTTGCTGCAGTAACTTCTGTAGGTATTGTTGTCCGTATCTCATTTACTAATCTGTGATTGTAAATTTTACCAGACTCATTCTGAACTGTTTAGCTAGCCAGCAATGAAAACACACCGTGTTTGTATGTCAGACATGGAAACGGAGCTGCGATAAAAATGGTTCACCAACTTCAATAAAAAGTTGGGGAAGATAAACTAGGAAAGGCAGCCTCCGTGTTGACATTCACGTTGCTTGTGTGAACTCTTACTTGAAACCCATCGCAAGCTGGTTTTCAAGTCAATAAAATTTTTCAGCTGTTATTCTTTATTCATACTTGTTTAACAAAAAACTCAACTGTACTCTTGAAAGTGCGGTAAATGTGAAGAGCCAGCAGAGAGTAGGAAAAATGCAAAAATTCACATAGTGGATGTGCAAGTTGAGAGAAGCTTCCACTGAGAGATGGAGAAGAGCTAGAGCCTGAAGTCTAGGAAGAAGGAAATGGCTATCCTTCCCGCTCTATCTGCATGTTCCAGTGGATGACAGCAGAAAATGAAAAGCAAGCTTTTTAAGAGGCAAGAAGAGGACTAGCAGCATTCAAGGTTGATAAGGAGGGAGAGTATCTTAGGAAAAGATATCAAAATGTGAGGAAGAGGTAACAGTGATTTATCAGCAAAGAAACTCGGGAAATGCAAACTCTGCATCTTGATGTGCAAATGGTGGGGTGGGCTTCTGAGTTATTGACCCCATTCATATGTTCTCTTGCCTCTTTCACTCTAATACTTCACTTTCAAGTTAGTTAAGACATTAGTCCAGCTAAGAACAACCTCACGTACGACAGCTTTCTAAAGTATTTTCTGACAAAGTGGATCCTAGCTCAGTGGACCAAGCAATTGAATTGATCCTGTAAGAAAGAAGCCTGAAGGGACTGATTAGAATAGTATTGGATAGGTATTGATGATTTTGTCCTCCTTATAAAATCGTTTCTAGATCAAATGCTTATTTATTTATTTATTTTTAAAATTACCTAGTTGGTTCTATCAAACTATTCTCTATCATCACCAAGTGTGATAATCCAAGTGCAAGACATGAGGTGCCTGCACAAATAATGGCTTTGTTTTTTTCCTTTACAGTATAGATTTGAACTCTCAGGGGTCTTCTACCAAATGTGAATCATAGACCGTAGAGGTGGGTTGTGCTGCAAGATTTGAGTACTGATGGCAGGTGCAAAAAGTATAAAAGATAGTTTGTTTTGTGCTGTCTCAGGCACTGTGTATTTTGAAAGCAGCAAAGGATGCGAAAATAACTTTGTGGCTTATAGCCTCACATTTGGGCAGCCATAGTCTTCCATGAATAGAATGGATTTAGGCTTCTACCATATCTGACTTGCCTCTGGCTTGAAATAGGTCATTGTCTTTATTACGTTGCAAGGGAGTGCTTACTTGCAAAATTAATGCACAATTATCCATAATAGGCAGATACAAGTTGATATATTCCAGTATATCTGGAATATTTCCAGTCTTCTGGCTGCCTGTGTCCGTGTTAGCCTGCGTCAGCTTCCCTGTGTCAGCAGCACTAAAAGGAGAATCAAATCTAATCTCTTGTGATAGAGAATAACCTTAACCTAATGCTACCGGATAAGGCAGAAGAATTTATTTGAGACTTTTTTTGGAAAAACGATAAGGTTATTGAAGCTCTAAAGGATTCATTGCTTTTTCGTGGAACTACAGTGAAACAGTGTGACTCAAATAACTGTGCTGTTTCCTTTGGGAAGGGATAGGACTCGCATGTGGACGGTACAAGGTGTATTGCAGATTTACTTCAGAGTACATTAAGCTTTCTAGCAACTATCTCGTAGGCTGGCATTGATTTTTGTATTTCTTCAAGATACTTGGCAGGTGTGGTTTTATGGTTTCCTATAGGTGTGGGGTTTCATAAGTGTACTGGAGTGCCCAAAAGAGAAAATAAGTCTGTTCTTTCTTGATGACCAGCAGTCATCTGCAGTCTCCTTTTACTTCTAGAGAAAGTGTGAATAAAGGCATTACTGTGAGTTCTCAAGGAAGGAGTAATATCAGTGTGTATGGGTTTAGCTTGGAAAAACTTGGGTTTATTCTGTTGTCTAGGAACAAGTTTTTTGGTCCAAAACTGGTTGCTAAAAGGATTCTGTATTTAATGTTTTCACTGTCTCTGTTGTTAGGTGGTTCTTTGCACTGTTCTGGAATGTCTGTGTTTATGGGGAATGAGATGGTTACTAAAATCCGAGTCAATTTTCTGTACACTTAGGTCTTTTTTGCAAAAAAACTCATACATCTGTGAGTGCTACTGAACTCAAGAGATTTAATTCTTAAGAGCCAAGTGTTTTTCCACAGAGATAGTGGGAATGTGTCTTGACTCAAAGTCTAGAAGGCTGGGCTAGCACACATGGTGCGAATTTAGCTGAGGTAACTTATCTGAACAAGCAAGTTTGAGAGGAGAAAAGAAAGGCTGAAGTTGCTGGCTCTGCTGGCTGTGTAAGTGCAACAAGTATGGGTTGGTTGGGGTTTTTTTGTGAGGTAGAAGCTGTGAGTACTGTGGTGTGTGGAAACAGATATTTTTGAGTCACATGAGGTCACTTGCACAGAGCACTTGTTCCTAATTCCAGTTAGGAAAAGGCTTGCATTCCTTCAATTGAATTGAGTAGTTATAGATCCTGCATAGTAGGATGCAATACACTTGCACAGGGGTTGATTCTTAAGGAGCTATCTAGTGTAGGGATGCTCTGGGCCACAAAAACCTGTGCATAAGCATATTCACTAATATGGGAAACCAGAAGGTAAGGTTTTTTAAAAGTAAAAAATAAGTAGAATTTGCCACTTAAAGGGAAATTGTGAAGCTTGGAAATTTGCCATGGCATATGTGTTCTTGTGCCTACTCGATTAGGGATAGAATCTGCTAGTCAATACTAGATTTGTGGAAGTTTTTTCAGCTTGTCAGGAGGCTTTTGATGAATATGGCACACAAAATAGGTTTTCAATTTCTGTGAGCAACAAGTAATGATTTGTTGCTATGGTTGACTTTGATAAATTTCCTCCTGCCTTCAGCAAACTTCTAACTGTGTGAATGGCCTTTCGAAGAGAATAGAAATCCATATAAAGTTTGCCTGTAAGATTCACTTGTGGAAAGGCTCTTGGTTTAGTGCACAAATGTATAGTAGGTAATTCAGGGCACCATTTACAGCTCCTCTGAGCAATGTTGTCTTCCACTAGACTTCAATTTCAACTTCTGCGGGTGAAGACATTTTTTGCCATAGCCTGGCAGCTGGCAGTAAGTTTCAAAATTTTTCATTTTCTTCATTAGTCAGGTTTTTGCTCTTGTCATGATATTAACTTAGCAGGAAGATTTCTGCCCTTGTTAGAGGTTCTTTGATTCTCTTGCCAGCATCTCCTAAATAACACACTTCCGTTGTGCATATTGCTGTTGCTCGGTTATATTTGTTATTCTATATCTTTGCTGTAAGAGAAGAGAGAAGCAAGATTGTGGTTATGGCACAAAATAGAAAATAACATATGAGCAAGGAAGTTATTTGTTATCAATCTTCAAAAAAAGTATTTGGAAACTCATCTGAGAGAGGTTCATTTTGCTGAGCACTGACGAGGCCACGCCTGGAGTGCTGTGTCCAGTTCTGGGCTCCCCAGAAAAGGAGAGATGTGGCCATACTGGGGACAGGCTGGTGGCCGGACCGTGGCCGGTGAAGGGCCACAAAGATGATTAAGGGTCAGTGAAAGGAAGACAGAGCCAGGCTCTTTTCAGTGGTGCCCGGTGGCAGGACCCAGAAGCGACGGGTGCAGACTGATACACAGGAGGATCCCTGTGAACATCAGGAAGCACCATGCAAATAGAAGAGTAGGTCTAGGTTTTGTGAAGGTTGTTTACACAGATTACTTCAGGTTTGATGGAAGAACTACTTCACTAATCTTTGTAGTACTGTAGAAATTGGGTTGCGAAGTCTTGCAAGGAAATACTTAATATGGTTCTGATAAACACGAAAGATAAACCATTCTTAAAAGTTGTTTATTCGATGGTTCTTGAATTTTAAAACCAAATTGAATTTTTCTGTTTATCTCAGAAGCAAGTTGTTTCTTACTGACAGGAGATGAACGGGATAGCTTTGTGCGCTCTTTTACTGATAATTGAAATACTTTTATTATGGACTTCTGTTATTAGGTATCAAGAAAATGTAATTTGTTTGGTTTAGGACAAATTCTCTAGGCTTCTTCTGATTATAAAAATATTTAATTTTCTGTTTTAGGTGTGGAATATCAAACAGATGATTAAATTAACACAAGAACATATAGAGGCACTGCTAGACAAATTTGGAGGAGAGCATAACCCACCATCGATATATTTAGAGGTAAGTTTACATTCAAATGAATGTGGTTAGATTAATGGTGTGTTATCTTAATCTTCTATGAAGCATCTTATGTTAAAACTGAAAATACCTGTAGTAAAAAAAGAATATTCTCCTTGTGTATTAAAAACTTAACTGTTTCCCTGGAGATAGAAAGGAACTGGGTGGGATTCCTGGTATGCATTAGTAGGGGAAGATCAGTGGCATGGTCTAATAATTATGTTGGTGCGTTTATAGCATTTTTGGGACCGGGGGGGAGGGAGACTGTGTGTATAACAGAAAAAGGCATGCTGTGTTGTTTAAAGCAAATATATACATGTACACATGAAAACATCTTACAAGACTAAGATTGCTTTTAAATCAGTTAACTTTTTTTTTTTTTTCTCTATGGCAAATAATCATGTAGCATCCCAAAAATGCTATTAGCAGAAGGGAACTTCTTAAAGTAATACGTAAAATTGTAGGGTGGTGTAATATTTTTAAGCTGGGTTTACTTTGTAAACTAATTACAAATTAAATTTCTGTATTCTTTCATCACTCCAGATTCATAAAGTCACATTGACATAGAACCATTTAGAGCATAAATAAGGACTGCATGCATAAATTACATCTATTAGGAATTGAATGGTTTTCACTTGCTCCAAACCCTGCCCTGTTCTTGGTTCTCTCAAGTATTGAAATAACTAGAGGTCAACTAGACTTCTTTTGTAGTCTTTTAAATTGTGATTGCTGCCTAAAGGCACTGGGTAATTAAAAATAAAGACCTCATTATTTGAGGTACCTCTAGCTTTTATCTTAATATGTCAGAGCAGGGCACTAGCTTGATTATACAAATGTTGACATAATGTCCTTAACAGTTAAGGTCAGATGAGGCCCTCTGTCATGGCTTTACTTATTGCTAATGTGAAATGGTAGTATTGAGTGAGTGCTAATCACTATTTTAACCACTCAATGGTATATAAACACACCTCTGTTTTCACATGAACCGGTTCATTTCATATGTCTGGATTTAATATTGCCACATGTGTGTTGGTTTCATCAGATTGTGTATCACATAGTGATAATAACGAGCTTAATCTTTTCTAAGTCTGGATTTCAAGCAGTGAAATCCATAGTTCATTATAGCCATTTTTCAACTTGCTTGTATCTAAATTAAAGCGGATTCCTGCGCTGGAAGCTTTTAAATTATTCTCCAGTTCTTCATTGGTAGGGACGAGGGCATTTACAGTCGTGAATGTGTACTAGGAAATTATTATGATAGTGTAAAGAGTATGGTAAGTCTGAAATAGTTGGAGCTTGAAGTAGTTCGATGGTTCCACATGCCGCTGAGATGAAACTGCAACTCTGGCTCATCAACGTGGTAGGAAGCCCTGCAAGACTGAGCAGGGTGATCCTCTGCTGGGTCATGAAGTCAGTCTCATAACAAGTAGTGCTGGTGCTGACTAGAGAGTAGTAAGTCATTGGGAGGAAGGTGGGAGTGACAGGAATTCTGCTTTTTCAGTTGAGTTATCCCATGAGAGAGAAGTCATATGAAAAGAGCCCACCATCCTTGAAATGAAAAGCCTTGCTTTTCCCGCCTCTTTGCTATGTGGTTCTTCCACTACCTTTGTTCAGGTACTTGCAGTACTGGTAATGGCTAAGACATTTCCAGTCACTAACTTGGAAGGAAGAATATTCTGGTTTTGTTGCATCAGTTTCCCATCCAGTTAGTAGATTGAACTTAGTCATGATGAAGTCTAGCAAGCCCCAAAGCTGTGGTTAAGGTTAGGGAAGAGAAAGAGCTTGCAGCTGTGAACCAAGAACCTAGAAAATGGGGTGAAAGAGGAGAGGAGCTGTCCTTTTGGATGATCATTATCTTAGATTAGATCATCCTCAGATGGATTGATTGAACAGAATTAAATGCTGCAGAACTGTCATTTGTTTAGTGTATAGATTTCCTGTGGTAGAACTAAAGCGTGAAGGAAAGAAAAAAGAAGAAATGTATTACAGAGTACCTCGTACAGTCAGAAACAAGGTAACTGTCTACCCTCGACTGTTCATTTCAACCCAGCAGCAGTTGGATGGTGCATCCTTTCTGTGTATTTCCCACTTTTTTGGCTGCTTTTGTCTTGGTCAAGAACAGGGGTTGGTTTCTGTTGTCAGAATTTGCTGTGCAGCGATTTACGTGAATCTAATCTGTGAGTGCTAGAGTGAATGTTTTGACTTTCTGTATTCCTCCACCTGTCAGAAAAAGGGTCCAGAAGAACCCCGTTTGCAGCGTGAAAGGACAAAGCTGTATGTAAAATGCTCTGAATGCACTGTGGTAAAGTGTGGAAGAACACATGGGCTTCTAGGAAATGTGGAACTAAGAAAATACAGTAGTTTTGATGTGAACAAGAAGAAGAGGAGAGTACGTAGAGTACATGTGGGTAGCTTAAGTGGTTCAATAGATCTCATCCTTCTAACATGCATTAGAAATAGCAAATTCTGTGTGTAGAGAGCCGCTGGGCGCCATTGGGCCAGTTGCTCAGTTCTGTACCTGTGCATCATCACTGACTCCTATGCGTGACCTCCCCACCCCCAAGCTTTCACACCTGGGCTGTTGTCTAGGTCTTGATGCTGTGGTATCTGTACCTACAAAGTGCTTGAACAGGATGTTAATGTAACTTACGCTCTGGCCATGCTCTTCTGATTTTTACATTTTGATCATTTTGGTGAAGTCTCAATTCTGGCTGTAAAGTGCGATATTGCCCTTGCCCTGCTTTTACCCAGAATCTGTATGCGTAATTTTGGTAGTCTGTTACTTGAATTGCATCACCCTTCCTTTTGTTTCCTTCCACTGCTGTGATCTCTTTGCATCTCCCATAAAATGTGAGCAACTTTTAAGGACTTCTGTAAATCTGCCTGTTGATCATCTGGAGTGCTATCAGTAAGCTTGTTGTCTGCTTCTCTTGGCCAAAGTTGGAATTAGCCAAAGCTAGCCAATTGCTAGCTAAGTACCTGCAAATGAACACTTTTGCATTCACCCACCTTGTCTTTCACTCTTGTAAACATCTAGTTTGTTATTGAAACGCTTTCTACAAAGCCATGCCTTTTTGTATACCTGTGAAAAGCTCCACAGCTATCCATCCATCTTCTGGAGTGTTGAGTTTCAGTACAATGGGGTTTGTTCAGTCCTTTTGTACTCCTGCCTGGCTTTATATCCTTCATTTCTTATGCATCTTACTAACTGCTCATGTTCACAGAACTTACAGCACCCCTTGTGCTGGCTCCTGACCTGTGCTGGAGCTTCCTTGTAGACCTGTCAAGTAAAGTTGTGGTTGAACAGGGTGACAAAATTGCATTTCAATTGAAAGTGGAAAGGAAGGGGTTGGGGGAATGGAAGCGCGCAAAGGAAAGCTGAAGAATTGAACAAAGAAATTAACTCTGAAAATTGAGCATTCAAATATTGTAGTAAAATTATTTGTGCACTGAATATAAAACATACACCTCATTTAAAAATAAAAAGGGTTTATGCCTTAGTTACAACTGGTCAAGAAAATAGACGCTAACAAGCTTTTGTTTCTGTGCTCATCTGAGACTAAGAAGACAAAGTGGATTTTTTTAGGCAGACTTTTTTTTTTAATTCTGGAGGGGCTTCAATGCATTTTACATCAAAAGAACTTTAAAACTGACAGCTATTGTCGCATCCATCATTTCAGGATTCATCAATTGACTATGAAAGAGGAATGGATTTCTTGAAATACCGAAAGTGATTGACATGCGCTATGTTGAATTCAGCATATATTTAATTATGCCTGCAAGAAGGGGTACTCGGATTCGGGGATATCTCCCTGTCTTGATCCATCACTCCTCGGTGATGGTCTTAAGAAGGTGACTGTAGAGCATGAGGAGTAGGGCCTGAGAGCCTACCCAGGATGACCAAGAGTGGAAAACGTAGCATGAAGCTGGAGGGCAGCGGGTAGCTTGTCTCTCTCCTCTCTGGGCAGGAAAGTAGTGCCTGAGGAAAGAGACCAAAGCTGCAGAGAGGCTTCTGAGTGTGTATATAAGATACAGGGGTAGGAAACAAAATGAACAGAAGGAAGGGAAGAACGTTTGTCATTAACCACACAATTTTCTTCTAATTGTTATAATTAGTAATAGCTTCAGGAATCTTATCAATGTTCTCTAATATGATCACAAGGAAAACTTTGCCGTTTGTTCCAGCAGGGAGCAATAATAAATGTAGTAAGCAATGGCTGTATTAAAATCTAAAAATTGCTCATAGCTAAAATTCTTTCTTAGGTAATCCTAGTTTTTAAGTTCTTCCATCACCTTTGTATGAGCATGTATCTCAGATCTAACAGACTCCTGGAAATCACTGTCAAATATGTGAAATAACTGCTCGACTCAGTAGATGTAGAAGTATCACTAATAGCATTTTTCTTTTCTTCTGGCAAAGAGGCTGCAGGATATCCTCAGCAGGTTTTACCACACTTTTTGGAAGCACTCTGTATCACAGCAGCTGAAAACATCAATGATTTTTATCTTCCCACATAATTTCTGAGTGTGTTACATCTGTCCTTGAAGTGCTGTTTCCCAAAATATGCAGTTCGTGATTCACTGTGGAAAAACCCTTTTCTTAAGGGTTTGTCTAAGCATTGTAAATATTGGAAATCTTTACTGTAAAGAAGCCTAATATCATACTGGGAAAAGCTGGGATTCAGTTGGCAAAAATGGTTAAAATATGCAGCTGCGTATTCTTCTATAATGGCCATCAAAATTAATTTATTTATTTTTTTTGTCTCTACCAGCAAAGTACTGATGAACCTAAGTTAGGGAAAGGAGAATAAAGATCTGTGCATTTCAACTTAACATTGGCAAGAAATGCTGTACACCAACTGAAATGGGTTGTCCAGATCCAGACTGGTCAAAAGCAGTCAGCTCAAACTTAGAAAGGAGAGAGCATGCTTAAATGACTTAATCAGATTTGTTAGCCTTTGTAGACTCTTAATGACTGTCCAGGGAGGCCTTACCTATTTAAACTTCCAAAATGCATTGTGTGTCCTTCTTGCCTTACGGTTCTGTGTATAGCATTATCTGTGAACACTTAATCTATGAGAAGTTAATTGAACAGTATTAGGCCATTTGCGTGTAAGTAGATCTTCGTGTGGTGTGAAGTTGCATCCTGGACCTGTAGGTTACTTCAGTTAACAGTATGAGAGTTAGCTGCCTGCTTTTTTGGGTTTTTTGGACTCCTCACAAAATAAATCAGTATCCAAATGCATAGATAGAATGATAGCGGTATCGAAATAAGTTTTAAAACTCAGCTTTCTAGTATTTCTGAAGGAATCATTATCTTTCCTACTCCTACTCTTGGAAGCAATTTAAAATGAGACTCGGGGGGGTACAGGTATGTTTGTCCACAACTACCGCAATTGTATTATTTTTTTTTTCCCTCCCTAGTTTTCTCTTTTCCTGGGATATTAAATGTATTTTATTCAGAGGCCTTGCTGTTACCATTTTTGAGAGTTTGGCCATTGAATTTCAGGAGAGTATTTAATTCCTTATTCCTGTATATCTTAAGAATCCACACAGGAGGTCAAATTAATTAATTAAAGAAGATTACCTCTTTGCTCGTCTAGAGGATGCTTATTGGAATAGCAGGCAGATGCAGTCTGAATCTCAGGTTGTTTCAAACTGTTTGAGGTATTCCAGGAAAATGCTAACTCTGCGCACAGGCACTGGGAAATGTGAAGGTTCTCTGGGGAAATTCAGATTCATTTTTACCAGGCTCCTAACAGATGCTGATCAAATATGTTGGACCAAAACTGGAGTGTCTAAAGTTAGACTAAGTACAGATTTAGGAGTCTTACTAAATGAAGAAGTCCTGACGTACGTTACTGTCTATCTTCAGCTCCCATTTAACTTACTGGGATTTGCATTTGATCAACAGCCTAAAAGGTCAGACATCTTTTAAATAGAAACACAATCTCAAAGACAAGGAAACTGGAGTTTAGGCTTTTAAGAGTCTTGTGATGTGTGGATATCATCAAAAATTGACTAAGGAGGGGAGAGAGCATGGTAAAACCAGTTGGTCTGCTTGAGTTCAGGCTGAGTTTCTAACCAGATGTGGTAGGGGACAGGGAGAAGAAGAAACCATATTTTGCTACTTGGCTTTGTCCCAGATCCATTTTTTAAAAAAAAATATTTAACTTTTTGCTTTTTGTTTCCTTAGATGTTATTACTAGAATGTATAGCCTAGTTATGGCTCAAGAAAGCTAATTTCAAATATACTATATATAATGTGTAACACAAGGATATGCATATTTTTGAGAAAATCCCATGTCATCATCTTGTCAACAGAACTTTTTGGGCACATCTGCGAAACATCATGCGAATTCTGTTGACTTCTGAGGTCAGTTTTTGTATTGTCAGTAGGTTGCACCATTTAAGAAGTAGCTTGGACTCTGCTGCTCCTGAGTGAGTAGCAGTTCTGTTATGGAATGTATGTATGTTGTATATAAACATGCCAACTTCTAATGCTCTAGATGGACTGGGCGGATTTCCAGGCCTTTATATGCTTTGCTTAGTTGAAGCCTGAGGAGAATTCTCACATGTGTGAGACTATGATACGATATGCGTTCACAGTGGTATGCAATATAATTATAGTTAACTTTTTTTTGTTCTATTTTAGATAGCCATGTGTAGATTGACAAGATGTGCCAATTTGAGTCTTAACAGCCAGCTTTTCAAGTATATATTTTCCTTTAGCTTTGTGAGATACGGTAAATTCACACTAAATAGGGAGCCCTGTAGCGACACAGCGAACAATTACATTTGTCGAGGATAGCGTATGTTTTTAAAGACAGTATATTTTTGGTGACTAATAAACGAGTTGGGGGAGTTGAAGGACAGATGAGATGTAGCCAGCACGAAGAGGGACCCATCTACTCGCTTCTTGCGTGACTGCATTGGGGGGTGGTGTTCAGCATGGAGAAGACAAGGCTAAGAAGGAACCTGCAGGTTCTTGCAACCTAAAGAGAGGGCCTGCCTCTTTTCAGACGTGCAGAGCAGAAGGGGAAGAAGAGGCAACATCACAGACAGCACTGAGCGAATTTCGTAAGAGAAGATTCTTCATCATGAGAGTGGTTTTTGAGCCCTGGAACTGGTTGCCCAGACATTGTGGAGTCTCCATCCCTTAAGACTTTCAAAACTTGCTTTCGCAAGGCTCTGAGCAACCTGACTGAACTTAAAAATTAGCTCTGTGTTAAACGAGTGTTTGGACTAGAAGACTTTCAGGGATACCTTCCAACCTTTTTTTTTTTCTTTTTTTTTTTTCCTCCTGTGATTCTATATTAAGCTGAAAGTGAGATTTAAGTTTTCTTGTAGAACATTACACAACTCTTAATGGGAATATGTAAACTGAATGGATTTCATTCTAGATTTCATAAACTTTTCCTTCTGAAATCCCTTTAAAATCCTTAATTTAACGAATTACTCAAATGTTGAGCTGAATCTTCTTCATGGAGAAGATGCTGTACAAACTTAATTTCAATTTTTGTTTGTTTTTGAAAAACAAGGTTAGAAATCAACCTTGCAGTTGTGACAGAGGGCCTTGACTGACTTGAAGGTTTGAGTAGCTCTTGATGCCTGTCCGCTAATACAGCCGTGCTGCTGCAGGTCTTTGTTGTAGATAGGCCAACTTTGGGGTATAATCTTTCTTTCAGATAGAAATGCTTGCCATTGGTCAGCTTTGGTGTTTTAATACTCTTTCAATTTAACTCCATATTTCTATGTTCTTTTGACTCGGTGCTATTGACTGCGTAAGGCCTATGGGTAGTAGTCGTCGGCTGAAACCAGTGTTTCACCAAAGCACTTAATCTTGGTGAAAATGAGATTTTATTGGCCCTATTCTGTTTCTGCTGCATGTACTGTTGCTCCTTCTGTATAATAAGAATTTATTTTTTTTACAAGAGAAAAATGCATTTAAAGTCTACTGATGCAGTTCTAGTTCTATTATGTCGTTACAGGATCTTCTGCTATGACACTGAGTAACAGTATAATACTTGAGAGCTTTTGTCTCCCTAAAAAAATAGAGAGCTTTTTCTGCAGAATTTAATGATATAGAACCCAAGCCAGCAGCAGCTCCGTGCTCATTGTTTATTCTCTTAAGATAAATCATTTGACTTTGAGTTTGCATTAGTGACAGATTAAGCTGCCAGTGTAAACATTGTAGGATTGAGTATTTTGAAAGATGCGTGTAATTTTGTGAGGGAGCTAAGCCTGCGAGTATCCGGAAAGCAATGTAACGTTGCATGTGTTCAAATAATATTTTGCAATGCTCATGAGAAAAGGAAGTAAGTATTTAGAAAAGTACTGGTGAAATGGTAACAGTTTATGATTCTTAATTTTTGTTTACTGAAAATAATTCTTGATGCATGGCTCTTTTACTGGAATTTACATGAAAAGTTGATCCTGGAAGTAAGAGAGAGACACTTGTGTTACTGTACAGCCAAAAAATGCCATTATTTATAATTGGGTAACCTTTCAATTTACTTTTGACAGTAGAATTAGGCTAGACTGAAAATGTTGTGGTTTTAAGTTTCCAAATTTGGGGTCTATTCGTGAAATGCTAGACATCTTCAGTTTTCAACAGAAATAATTAGTTCTTCTCAGTTTCCTGCAACTTATGTCCATTTATTAAAAATGGAAACCATAAAATTTAGAATTTGAAATTGTGACGTTCACCACTATTCTTTAAAATGCTGGGTTTTTTTCTTAGTCCTCGGTGTCAAATTATCATTCTTTGTGTTAACACTGTGGGGATGATGACACAAATTTTGAACATAGGTCCACCCTGGGGAATGCTAAACCTTCATGAAAAGGGAGGGGCCAATCACTGCTTACTGGACAAAACCAGCCTGGGTTGGGTGAACTTGTACATACAACCCAGAGAAATAAATTCATGGTAAAATGTAGTATTTGTGGTAGCACTACTAAATGCTGGTTATTTTTTTCTATTTAACCTCAATGGGGTTTTTTTCCACATGTAGACCCTGCAGACTTTTTGGTCAGTTCAGTTCTCCTATAACTTTAATGAGCAACATGCTTTCCACAAGTTTTCTGTGCGTAACAACTTTAAAAGAAAGAAAAATGTATCTTTCCCTACTGTAAATATCCTTTGTGGCATTGAAAGTTTATGTGGCTTGGCATAGATCTTGGTCTTGGAGAGATCTTGCAGCGCTAAGTAGAAAATTGTGTTCCCGGCTGCTTGGATGTTAGGTTTGTGAGATCTTTGTTTCTTCTTGTCTGTAAGGGTCTAACACGTCTTTGGTTTAACAGTGACTTGCTTCTGTATCATGAAACACATGTTCCTTAACTGATTTGAATTTTTGAAGATAACTTTGTACTAATTTATATGCTGAAGAAATAACTCTGATGCTTGGATACAGGTCAAAATTTTCTTGTTACGAAGACAAGCAAAGTTGATGGAAACAAACTTTAAACAAGAATATATACCAATTACATATTACAAATACATATTTGTATTATAGAGCTTGGCAATAATGTTTAACTTGGCTACATTTAATAAAAACTTAATGGACAAATATAATGTTAGTGAATTTGTTTAAGAAACTTGGTCAGTGTGTAATCAGGTTTTACATAAACTTGGTGAATAATAAAATTAATCTCATATGGGTGTTAAAAAAAGTTTTGCTTTTACATGTTTATGGATGAGTTTGTAACAGGGCAAACTTAATTGTGTTCTAATCTAAATGAAGTTTTTTGTGCAATCTGGTATGAAAGGGTAGTGCCAGAGATGAAGGGTATTGAACAATGAGCTAGGTGAGTTGTTAGATACAGAAGGTAAAAAGCAGATTTCAGCTTTCTTTTAATTATTGCTTTAGATGTATTTAGCTGTCATTCCAGCAGAATGATAAATTTAGCTGTAGTACAGTAATTCGGCAATGCAGCTGACAACATCTCATAAAAATTGCTGTCTTCTTTAAAGTGGTTTTGAATTAGGCTATTTAGTGCAGATGTTTTGAAACTATGACTTATGATTTCTTTTATCCACTTACCCATTTAATGTATTAAAAAAATTACTTGTTGATTCGGAAGGTTTAATATAACGAATTAAAAGCCATTTCTTCTTTGTGTCCTACTGGAAAATTTGACCAGACCATTTTGTTCATATTCCTGTGAAATTTGCATTAATTTAGCATGCGTTTTGTTTCATGTTCCTTCTGAATTTAGATTTCTGTTTCTGTCTGAGGCTACTACATCATTTAAAACAGCTGCTCTTCCTTCACAGGCCTATGAAGAGTACACCAGCAAACTAGATGCTCTACAGCAGAGAGAACAGCAGTTATTGGAATCCATGGGGAACGGAGCAGATTTCTCTGTCTCCAGTTCAGCTTCAACAGACACAGTTGCATCATCTTCCTCCTCTAGCCTCTCTGTAGCACCTTCATCCCTTTCGGTTTATCAAAACCCTGCTGATCTGTCACGGAGTAACCCTAAGTCTCCACAGAAGCCTATTGTTAGAGTCTTCCTGCCCAACAAGCAAAGGACTGTGGTGAGTCAATTTCTATTCGCATACTCGTAACCTCAATATTTCCTGTATCTCTCTCGCTGTATGCAAAAGTTAGTTTACGAGCTGAAAAACATACCTGTGTGGAGGTAAGAGGTTGCACGGTCAGTATTTGTGCTCTGCCACACTCAGTTGTTTGGGTATGTTCAATGTTTTCTACAGGATTAAGACAAAGGTGTCCATTATAGCAGTAATACAGAATAAAAAACTTTCAGGAGTTTTATAACAATGAAGATACCTCAAGAAATATTTTTCTCAAATCAGCTTTCTTGGATAAATATTAATTACCATTTTACGATGGTTAGGAGGGGTCACAAAGCTTTTTGTTGTATTATACAAAATTATTGATTAGTTTAACGGGGCAAGATTGGGAAACTTCAGTGGATTTCGTGTTGTCAAAGCTACTGGCAGCAGTGAATGCTTTATTGCAAGTACCAGCCTCCTGCAGCTATGGAGGGCTGTGCAGAATGGCTTGGGGTTTTGTTCTGGTTTGTTTTTCTTTTCCTCCCCACTCACTTGTGGTGAGTGTTTCGTGTTGGGACCCCGATGCTATCAGGCCCTGTGTAAAGAACCGGCTAGAGAAGGGACATAGCTGCTATTAGGAGGGGCAAGCAGTTGCCTGCAGACTGCTCAAAAGATAGTGTTTGTCAGTTTTGACAATGTTACAGTGGTTTCTGGAGTCATGGAAGAAGAGATGACTTTTTGCTGACTATTTAACTGTCCATTATAGGCAGGATTTTTTTATCAATTAAAAGCTGCCAACTGAAGAGCCTTGATATATACTTTAGAATAATACACCGCAAACTGTGATAGATGAAATTCCTGACAAGCCATGGTCTAGCCTCTATTTTACAAGGCGGTGCATACTCCTCACTTAAGGGGGAACTGAAGTTCCAGAGAAAGTGGAAATGAATGGATGGCACAATCAGTGTCCCTGCGAAGCCAGTGCTTTTCGTAATGGTCAGTCAGGTGTTGGCTGTCACTGGGCTGTGACTGCCTGTGGAAATTGAGTTGCTGGCAAAAAGAGGAAAACGTAAACTGAGTAGTGCTGGGCATGAGGAACATGTGCTCTCCCTTCCCCTGCCACTTTACTTCCCTCCCTCCCTCATCCTGCCCCACCAAACAAAAGAGATTATAGGATTTATAGTGGGAACAACAGATTAAAGGACAGTTGGTTTCACCTGGTTTGCTTTTCTTTTTTTTTTAAATATTGCTTAATCGTTAAAGATTGAAAGTAGTACTTGGTTTTCAACTAGAGAATGAGGGTTTGATGTAAACTGACCACTGTGCAGATGTACAGTGTTAAGCAAGGTGATTTTGTCGTCTGCCTGTGAGGTATGGCTAAGCACGTAGTACTACCCACACTATGAAGTTTGAAGATGGATTTTGGTGAGACTCTGGTTTCTTCTTCTTGTGTTCTGTCCCACCCTGTCTGGCTGTTGCAGCCGCAGACCCTGTCATGGGTTGTCCCATAGGTTGTTTTTGTTTCTTTCCTGCAATGGCTTCACATATACGGCTTCACACTTTGGTCTGTGCATTTCCTTTTCTGCCTCTCCGATGTGTTATCTTGTCATCTTCTCTAAGCAATATAATGTATTTCTACTTTTCTCCTCATCTGCAATATTCCCTTTCTGCTCCTTTTCCTTTCCTCTTTTTCACCTCCTCTTCAATTCTTTTATCAGAGGTGTTGTAAGGTTTTTCTCAAGTCTGAAATCTGTTCTGCTTTTGAAGGAATCATTTTATATAAAGAATAGTTTATAATTATGAAATATACTACATTAAACTTGCAGGCAAGAATGATATTTTTTTATATGTTTACAAGTGTATATTTCACCAAATTTGAGTTATTTCTCAATATGCAAATGTGATTACAAGTGAGGAAAAAGAGACAACTGAATTTCAGTGTGAACCAGGTAATAGAATTTTGGACCAATACAGAGCTGTCTTGCCTCATCTGAGAGATGGCTTTGTGCATGTTGCTGGTCCATTCTAATCAAAGCATAACAGGTTGTCTTCATCCAGCACATCTTTAAGTTCCAAAGTAACGGTAACAGATCAGCATGATGTGCTCAAAAATATGTATGAGAGTTCTTTCTTGGACTATTGTTTCTTCTCAATTTTTATCTTTGGGGTTTTGGGGTTTTTTGGTGGCTATTATGATTCACTGGTGTCAGTCATGCTCACTAGGAGCTTGCAGATTTAACCAGAGAGATTAAGCTCAAGAGTACGAGCTTCTCTGTTGCGATGCCTTTAGTAAGAGTTAACTCTCTAGCTTGAGAACATGCTGTCATTTGAGGAGGGAATTGTAGTTCTTAGTAGTACTCAGTGGCTGGCAGCAGGGCAATAGGAGTTTTTTCCAGCACTGAATCTAGATGCTCTTTCCTGGCTATGGGAGACAAATATGGTTTAACTTGGGTGTGTATTCAGGAGAGGCTCTTGCTCCTGTCCCCAGCTTTATACTGCAGTCTAAACACCGTTTGCCTTACCAGTGTGGCCTTGCAGCATGTTTCCAGGTTGCTAAACGTGGGACACTAGGAGTAGAGTTTCAGGAAAATCTGTAGCCTTGTACTTTGGCAGTTAAAACAAACAAAAAAACCAAAACAAACAACCCAACAAACCAACCAATGGTACCAAAAAGAGTAGTAGACAGGCTAGTGGTGGAGGGAAGGTGCAAGAAATTATGCTAATGCACATGGAAAATAAGGAGGTGATCAGTGACAGCCAGTGTGGCTTCACTAAAGGCAAATTGTCTGAAAAATTTGGTGGCCTTCTACAACAGTGTTACAGAATTGGTGGATAAGGGAAGACAATTGACATCATCTGCCTGGACTTGTGCAAAGCATTGGACACTGTCCCACATGACATCCATGTGTCTAGATTGGAGAGAGATGGATTTGATGGATGGACCACTTGGTGGATAAGGAATTGGCTGAATGGCCACACTGAAATAGTTGCAGTCAACAGCTCGATGTCCCAGTAGGGACCAGTGACGGGTGGCATTCCTCAGGGGTTATTATTGGGCCTGGTGCTGTTTAACATCTTTGTTGGCAACATGGACAGTGGATTGACTGCACACTCAGCAAGTTTGCCAACAACATCAAGCTGTGTGGTGCGATTGATGTGCTGGAGGGAATGGATGCCATCCAGACGGACCTGGACAGGCTTGAGAGATGGGCCCATGCAAACCTCATGAAGTTCAACCAAGCCAAGTGAAAGGTCCTGCAAGTGGGTCATGGCAATCTCAAGCACAAATACAGTCTGGGCGGAGAATGAATTGAAAGGAGCCTTGAGGAGAGAAGGATTTGGGAGTGTTAGTGGATGAGAAGATCAACATGAACGAGCAATGTGTGCTGGCAGCCCAGAAAGGCAATCGCATCTTGGGCCGCATCAAAAGAAGTGTGGGCAGCAGGTCAAGGGAGGCGATTCTGCCCCTCTGCTCTTGTGAGACCCCACCTGGAGTACTGTGTCCAGCTCAGGAGTCCTCAACACAGGAGGGACATGGACCTGTTGGAGCCAATCCAGAGAGGACTACAAAGATGATGAAAGGGCTATAGCACCTCTCCTATGAAGACAGGCTGAGAGAACTGAGGTGGTTCAGTCTGGAGAAGAGAATGCTCCAGGGAGACCTTATAGGGGCCTTCCAGTACCTAAAGGGGCCTACAGGAGAGATGGGGAGGGACTCTTTTTCAGGGAGTGTAGTG
>JAHREE010000193.1:2101060-2158924 GCA_033628505.1 Tringa tobata
AGTACCTAAAGGGGGCTACAGGAGAGATGGGGAGGGACTCTTTATCAGGGAGTGTAGTGGTGGGGTGAGGGGTAACGGTTTCAAACTGAAAGAGGGGAAATTTAGATTAGATATTAGGAAGAAATTCTTACTGTGAGGGTAGTGAGACACTGGAACAAGTTACCCAGAGAAGTTGTGGATGCCCCATCCCTGGAAGTGTTTAAGGCCAGGCTGGATGGGTCTCTGAGCAACCTGCTCTAGTGGGAGGTGTCCCTGCCCATGGCAGGGGGGTTGGAACTCGATGGTCTTTAAGGTCCTTTAAACCCAAACCATTCTACGATTTTATGAAGTCCCTTTACTCTCAAATCTGGTATAAATGTGTCTGCAGGTGCACTTAAACAAAGGAACAGCCTGCAGGTGCAGGGCCGCATAAGCTGTAGGTGTGGAATCGTTGGCTGGGAGCTCAGGTTGACAGGAGTCGGCTTCATATACTGTATAGCAACGTGGAGATCAGCTCCAGTTCTGCTAGGAGAGACCTGGTTTTGGTTGGAATTGTCATACTAAATAAGCAGTTGGAAATACATACTCAGGTCTCGTCAGCAGGTACTGCAAATTAATGGTTTGGCTTTGGCTCAGGGAGAGAGCTGACTTTTTTTTACTTCTGTTTTACATGCTGCTTGGATCTAGTTGTGTTACTAAGTTAAACTTTTTTTTTTTTTAATAGACCTAGTAAATTATCTCTGTTTTAGAGCTGGGAAACGGTGCTTATAGGAACTCCGAGTGCTCGGGTTATTGGCTTTGGAGCTGAAGTTCATTTCTCTGAAGCTTGAACCAGTGCTCATGTTATTGAGAAAGTCAGGAATTTCTTGTGTGGTGACTCTCAGGGTAGTTACTGTGTTTCCAGTGTTTATTGACCCTACGTGTAGTCTATTGAAAACGAAGGAAATTCCAGAAGCAAACCCAATTCAGAAGGAATTGCAGCTTACAGTGCAGTTTTAAGTGCCGGTAGTCAGGCTACTAGCCTAAAGAGCACCCAGGGGTTTTCAGTGAGCACTGAGGTTATGTGCTGTAGTAGATTTCCTTCGTCCTCTCAATGGATGGAGGAGTGTGGCACATGTCTTAGTTGTCCTCTGTAACACGTGGCTTTAGAAATAGACCTCTTTTAAAGCAGACCATTAACTGAGCCATTTGCTTCCGTAGCCATGGTGGGAGTTTAGGGTTTTCAGCTGTACCAGGTAGCTTCTGGTGTGATGGTTGAAGCAGGAAGGAGATTCTTTGTGAAAATACATGGTACCTGCCTTTAGGGCCTCCTCATTCAAGTCCCCATTCCATCTGGCTGTTGAAGTAAGGATAAAATGTGTTGTACAACCAAGCACATAGCTGGGAGAGGCGAGATGCTGTTAAAAGTTGCAGTGTTGCAACAAGCTTCTCCCCACCCCGACCTTCACTGCTTTCAATTAGTATCTGCTTCTGAAAGAAATCTTTTTAATATCACAATAATATTTTCAGTCTCTACCTCCAACCACAGACCCACTTCAGCAGGGGAAGAATCTTGTCAAATACTAGGGAGTCTTTGTTTATTTTTCTCTGGGGATGCAATGACAGTTCTTAAACTGACTTAACTGGAATTAAGTTGGTAATGGAGAATCAACTCCTTATTTATCTTTGGTCATACTCTGAAGCAGTCCCAAGTACTACAACAGTCTTCTGCTATTTGTTTAGAGTTGTTAAAAATGCAGGAAATGCTGGGGGGATGCTTACTTTTTTGACTAGCAACTGCCTTGTTACTTGAGAGTTGTCTATGTTTTTTGTTTATTGGTGGTATTGTTTGTGTGTAGGATCAGGCAAATACATCTGTTTGAGTTGGCTCCAAACAGAAATATAATGTGAGGAAACTGATGGAGTACAAAGAAATGAGACTGTGTTGATCAGTGTGAGTGATTTCAGTGCATAGCCAGAGGAGCTGATGGTAAGGTTCTTTGTATGTGTCATGGTAAAGCAGAGCGTTGGACAAAATTTTTCCCAATGTGGGAAAAAGTGTGAAGGTGCTTCCTTGAAAGTCTAGCCGGTATGTGGTAGAGCCTACCGCCTATTGAGCAATTAGAAGTTAAAGTCAGCATTTTGATTCAGCTGTCCACACAGCAGGCTTAGAATGTAACTTTTCTTGAAAGGAAACCCAAGTAGCTGGCTTGGTTAGTTGGAGAGGAATCAATGAATAAGTAGTATCAGAAATAGAAGATTGATTTCCTCTGTACTCGGCCTGGAAAGGCATGAAGTTTCCTTCTCTGAACAACTTCCTAGAAAAAAAAAAAAAAAAAAGATTGTGTGCTGTTCTCTGGGCGGGGGTGGTGGTGGTGGAGAATGTTTATTCCCTATAATGCAGAGAGATAAATGTCTCAAATACATCCACTTCCTCTTCCCTCAGCAGCATGGTTCAACTGACAAGTTAAATGGCCTTTGGAGCAGCATTCTGCATAGATGTGACCAGGATAAGTGTGTGCGGATGGGTTTGTTTTGTTTTGTAATAGGTCAGACAGAAGGATGTTGAAATAATAAAAGTGTGCAAGATGGTAAACGTCTACCTGAGATTGGCAGTTGTTTTGCAGAACAAATTGATGAGGCTTATCCAAACCGCGGGTGGGAGACTTTAGAGCAAGATCAGTTTAAAGTTTGTTTGGGTTTAGGAATCTAAATGGCGGTGGGGTGGATAGGAACAAAGCTGCTAATGAAGGGAGAGAGCTTTGGGATGGGACTGAGAGGTAAGAACTCTGACCTTGAGCTGGCTGCTAGAGGTCTGAGAGATTATGTTAGATGCTGAGACTTGGTTTTGGTGGAAGGGAGGTAGTCTTGAGTGGGAAGTGAATGATAGTGTGTCAGCATAAAAGCACAGGTTACTTTTACTGATGAGATTTCTGAGAGAATGCATGGAGCCAGAAGGGAACGCAGCCTTGTGGGGTCCTTAGATAAGTGTGTTGTGGATTAGGATTATTTTATATTTTTTCCAAATGGTATGATTGAAGGTGCAAGCAGAGAGAGAAATGAAACAGAAGATGACACTCATGCAAATGAATGGAAGGAGACACATAGCTGGTTGTTGGGAAGGGGCCGTAATTCAAGGAGAATGGTTAAAAACTGATCCAGAGCTATGGGAAGAAGTCATTAGAGATCTCAATGGGTTAACTTCAGTTTAATATAAGAGGCAGGAAACAGTGAAAAAATTTAAAATTAAGGAGTTCTGGGGAATGAGGATAAACAGCTTTCTATGAGTATAAAGATTACAGGAATGTGGTATTTGCATATAGGACAAAATTTAGGCATTTTTAGGTATTACTTCTAGTTGTGTGATTTATTTATTTTTCTTTGAGGGTTTTGGGTTGTGGGTTTTGTTTTTTGAGCACCTGGGTAAAGTATCTTTTGCATGTCTTTGGGAGTGCCAATTTTAAACTTGGTAGGCTTGGGATAA
The DNA here is from genome assembly GCA_033628505.1 of Tringa tobata. NCBI lineage: Eukaryota > Metazoa > Chordata > Aves > Charadriiformes > Scolopacidae > Tringa > Tringa tobata. The sequence goes on from JAHREE010000193.1 coordinate 2,104,503, forward strand.
GGAAAAAATCCCCATTCCCAATTGCAAGGACTGTTTCAATTTTTGCCTTCCTCTATAAAAGTTGACCAAGCAGTTAAAATTATTTAGGAATTTCATCTATTAGATTGTTTGGTTACTGTAGACCATAAGACATTAGTAAGACTTTTTAGATATCAGTTGTGGCTGGTCCCTTGCAGGAAGGTGTTCTGAGACCTGAATGGAATTAACATTTTATGGAGGAGCCTGGAGTATCTCTTTGTTGCAACAAAAGAGTACAAGAACAGGGCAGGCATGTGTGATATTTTCCCTGAGTCGTCTTCCAAATTGAAGCTATTCCTTGCCCAGGAGTTTAAGAGTTTTCTATTTGGAAACCCTCTGTCCAGTCTCCATTAAACCCATGCTATGGATACTACAACTCTGTGTCTTGTGGTAAGGAATTCCATGGTGATACGTGGTGTGAGAAATCATATTCCATGTTGGTCTTTAAATCTGTCACATGCTAATGCTCTATACTTTACACCAAAGGAAATAAAAGCTTCTGAGAAAAGCCATGTAATACAAGGCTTGATAGAAAACCAAGTAGCTAAAACTAGTCATAACTGAGCAGAGGAACAATATTAGGAGGTTTCTGATGTTGAAGTGAAGTCTTGCAGGGAAGAAGAGAATGGGGGGGTGTAGGGGGGAAGAGGGAGCTTTTAGCTCAAGAACTTTATGAACAAGATCATATAACTTGCTTATATTAGCAGCCCTGAATGATTTTGATTACCCAAGAAATCTCTTCCAGCCAAGTACTTACAGTGTGGGAAGAAACACTCTGAAAGCGTGTAAGCAGGATGGAATGATGGTATGCTGGAGTGTGGAAAGTTAGAAAAAAATAGTGTTTAGGTATAAGAAATGGTGGGCAGTTGATAAGCATCAGGTGGTGATGGATCTTCTCTTAATCTGTGTGTAGCCTGTTGTTGACCACTGCAGGCTGGTAGCTTCCAGAGGAAATGTTTGCTTTGGGTCTTCTGGCCTTCTTGGAGGAATGGTTGTAAAGGGGGGTCAGGAGTCTCTGCTTAGTGAGTTTATACGGGGTCCTCTCGTAGCTCCAGCACCTGATCTCTTTCTGTGAGCATGAACTAGGAATGGATTTGTTAATTTCTAATTTCATTTCATAGTGGTCTGAGTGAAACTGGAAGTGGGGAGGAGTAAGTAGCAGACACTGTTCCTGCTTTGGGAAAGCTTGGTGGCCTCCAGGTACTTCAGTTGTCTGCAGGTTTTGGATAGGATAAAATCATTGTGTGTTTTCACCCACCTTGAGGTCTCAAAACTTCCTATGGCAGCTTCTAAACCACAAATAATACTTTGGGAAAGGAAAAAGTTTCCCTTTCTTCTATGTTCAACTGTTGCATGTTTTTTGGTTGTTCTTTGTTTTGTCTTCTTTAAGAGTAATTAGAGTTGATTTGTGTAAAAACTCAGCATAAATTTGGGGTAGTTAAGCTCCTTTCCACTTTGTGTGTTGGTTTGCTTCATGTAAGTGTCATAGTTACACATTAGAAAGTTAATGAAAGTTCTCAAAATGCAAATATGAGACTGAGTTTTTAAAAGGGAAAGTTTGTATTTTTAAGACTTACAGAAACTAAACAGGATTGTGAATGCTGTGCATGGGGACAACTCTTATTTCAGGTTTCTGACTCTTGTCACACCTTGGTTAATTAGTGTACATCTGCCTTTTAATTAGACAGGCAATCATGTGGTCTTCTCTGCAGTCATGAAGACTTGAAGAATCAGATATTTTTACCCTACCTAAATTCTTAGCATAAATTAATTCATCATGCATGCACAACTGAGATCCTTCCAATGTTCTGGTTTTAAATCTGGTACTCCATGCATTTCTTTTGACTTTAGATTTGCATCTTGCTTTCCATGGTTTATACTCTGAGTTTGTGCCTCGGGCTTACTGAGGAGTGAGCACTGGATTTCTATAGGCATTCAAGCTGCCCTACCAGTTCCAGCTGTCAAGTATAAGGAAAATTTAGAGAAGGGATGTTGAGGCAGGTGAATAAACTAGTTTCTTGCTTTTAATTACACACCTGGTTTAACATGATTGGGTTTTTCTAATCAAAAACAATTAAAAATTCCCATGTCATATTAAACATGCAGCAGAAATGGAGTTTATTTTTAGCCTATGCCAATGGATGCTTGCTGAACGTATCTGAATGCTTTGGAATTTTATGCATCATATGAACAGACTGGTAGAATGAATTAAACCGTGGTTTTCCTTTCAAGTAAACATCACTTGATTTTTTTTATTTTTTTTTAAATACTTGTATCGTTTGGGAGAGCTATTTGCCTACCAATCCTATTGCTGAATGGCAAAATCAAATTAGCGATTAAGTTATCAGTTTTCGTTGGGAGGAAGTTTAACTATGGGAGGCCTCTTTTAGGTTGTCAATAAGCAAAATTTTATTACAGGAATTGTACAATGAAGTAAATTTTACAGTAAAGCGCTTAATGCCTAGGAAAGCCTGAGGAATGTGTCTTTGGGAGGTGTTTAGTGAAGCGAGGTAAGCAGCGGTGCTAGAGCAGACTCTACTGGGGTCTGGCTTGAGTGGAGTTAACTTTCTGCACACCAGCTCATCTCGTGCTGTGGTTTGGACTGGTGACCAAAACCGTGCTGACAGCACAGCAGATGGTTAGCTATTGCTGAGCGGTGCTTGCACAGGGGTCAGGGCCTTCCCTGTTTCCTACTGCCCTCCCCAGCGAAGAGACTGAGGAGGGGACACAGCCAGGACAGCTGACCCCAGCTGACCAAAGGGATATCCCATGCCGTGTAACATCATCCTCTGCAATAACATGGAGGGGAGTTTTTTTCCAAAGTCACAGTTGCTCATGGACTGGTTGGGCATCAGCTTGGTGAGTGAGTGCTTCTGCATCACTAGGAAATTTTTTTTCCCTTCTTTTTTTTTTTTTTTTTCCTTACTAAATTGTCCTTATTGCAACCCAGGACATCTCTTGCTTTTGTCCTTCCAATTCTTTTCCCCAATCCCACTGAGAGGGCGTGCGCAAGCAGCTGGGTGGTCCTTACCTGTCTGCCTGGGTTAACCCACCACAGCCTAAACTCAATGTTGCTTATATTCAAAGTAGGATGTGTTGGAAAGAGAATAACTTAAATCTACTTCCATTTCATTGACGTACAGTCTTAGATTGCAAAGTCGAACAACATTGAAAACTTGCCATTATAAAATTGATGGGTTGTCATCTGGAACGCCTCGTGCAACATCGATCGCTGCTTTTTAAGAATATCCCTCAAGTAAGGAGAGCTTAATGATTTCTTAAGAGATGGAAAGTTTGCAGAAAGCAATGAATGATAGAGGAAAATCCTGTTTGGAGTGTGTTTCCTTTACCTTGTGGTGTGTGAAGCAGGCACTTGATGAAATGGAATGCAAGTCAGAAATCTGAAAATAATTGGAAGAAATGTTTTAATTCCATGTCTAGTAAGTCATGCTTAAATTCGTGGCTTCTTGTGTTGCTTAAGCAAACTAACCAACCAAAGCTTTAATGTTTGTAGAGAATGTGTATACTACCTGGAGATGAAACTGTTTTTAGGATCAGTTGCACCAGTTTAGAGAGGGATGTCCAACAGTTTCTTGTCCCCCTGCCTTTAAAGCATTTGGATTGTGATCATCTGAGGCAGGATATTACCGAAGTGGACTCTGGAGCTGACCTATTAGAAAGGTTTATTTCAGCTATTTTGTAACTTACATTTGTAATGTGTTTGGGTTTTGGTTTGGAGAGCAGCCAGCTGACTTTTTTTGTCGCTTGAACAGAAACCTCAAGGTCCTAGGTTTTGATTCCCATATAGTGGCTATGGATATTTTTCTAGACGAGCATTTCTCTGAAGTCTGATGCTGTATTTTCCAAACATTTTTAATTAGTGGGTCACTGTCAGTCTTCACAACTTCTGACACTGGTGTTGAGCCTAAGTAAAATTTTAAGATGGGAAATCCTGCTACCTACTATCGCAAATGAGCAGTGCTCTTCTGAACATGGTTTGGGTGCTGTCCCTCAAAAGCTTGAAAAATGAGAGTGTGGAGCTTGCTGTTGGCTAGGCACAGCAGGTTTGATCCAGTGTGCTTTAGTGATGGTATACTCTTGAGCAAATGTTCTGTATTCACATAAATCAGTCCATTGTGTTCTACAAATGAGTACCCCTTAATTGCGTTGGAGGTGCAAGTGGGTGCTGATAACCGATGTCTTTGCAAGTTAAATGGAATGCATTTGATGGAATGGTAACAGCTTTGTCAGATGGGTAAATTCTGTTCAGCTTCCCTTGGAAACAAGATTTAATGCAATGGAATTGTCTCCCATTTGTCTTACTAATGTGCTCCATTAAGAATGCATATTCTGAAATGCTGCTCTCTCCTGGAAGCTGGTCAGAGCCTCATGCCCTGAAATCCAGAAGAGCTGTGTCTGAAAGTCATGCTCTTCATTTTATAGAGGTTGTGATGTTCAGTATAATTCTATGTGCTCTTTGCCACAGAAGGGGTTAATTTTATCAGTTAGTGCTGTGGCTGGCTGATTTGGTTAAACATTTGTCCTTCGTACCTAAGATGAGAAACTAAATGTGGATCTCATGTTTGGATTTTTACTAAAAAAACCTTATGTTGTAAGGCAAAACCAGTTATTTGGCAAAAAGATAGCTTAGCTGATTTCTCTCCCAACACATCGAATTCTGTGAGCATGTTGCTGGCATTTTTAGTCATATAGGTGCCAGAGGGGAAAAAAGTGTGATCTTTCAAGGTTTATCTGTTGAGGTAAGTAAATCAGTACTTTAAAGATTACTACTTGGCATATTTTGCTGTTGTACCCAGTAGTCTGTTACACTGTTAGAATTTTTCTGAAGCTCTAAGGTTGTGTTATACATACTTTACACACATACATGATGCTTGGCTGAAGTGAGCTGAACTACAGTGCTAGGCTGAGGAAGGAAAAAACAGAACCAGATAACTAGTTTTGAGAAGTATAATACTAGATATTCAAACCTGTCCAGCCTCTTCACTTTCAGAGAATACCTTTACATTGGGTTTGGTTTTTTTCTTTTTTTGAAGTGCTTCTCTGTCTCTTCAGCCTCTTCATTGCTGTAAAATATTGGAAACTGCACTGGTGTAAGGAAGCATTTTTAACTTACTGAGGCTATGCCAGTTTTTGCTCTGATGTTAGAAGAGTGATGTAAGAGTTATTTAGGGATGTAGCCCTGAATTTCTTACTGAATCGGGAATGACCTGATTTACAGAAATAAATGATTTATTATGCATTGCTTAAATGCTTGTGGCTGCAGTACTAAGTATATATCAGCAATGTTGTTATGAATACTTACTGGCCATAGAAATAGTTTACATGAGTAAAAGAAATGAGGAAATTAAGCGCTACAGTTCTATTTAATTTGTCTAGGTAGTAAGACTCTGCTTTGAGAATTTTTGGAGCCTAGAATAATTTTAATTTGTTTCCTTGGGACTTCAACTTTGCAAAGTTGAGTATGTGTTTTGGTGTCTTCCCGAATCACTACTTGCCCGATTCAAGATGCACAAGTAAATTACTTTCTCTGGTGTATTATTAAGCTACGCGCTGAACACGGCTTGTGGTTTGTATGGGCAGCTTCTGTACTACTCCTTAGGACTGTATAGCTCATACTCTTTCATGCTCTTAGCTTTTGAAAATTGTTTGCTGAATCAACTTGCAAATTGTTATAAAAACCTAAACCTTTTCTGATCTACAAATCTGAGGTACGTAAGTAACTTAAAAAGAAAACCCTTAGCAAGTAGAACTTGGAAACGGATTCCCTAATTCAGTAATGTGAATTTCTACATGGTAAATGTTGTGAAACATATTAAGATTCTCTTCATTACAAATCAGAGGGATCAAAAGATAATGGATGGATATGGACAAAATGGGTTTGAGATAATATTAAGCATTCTTTCTTTCAATAAAATGCAGACTTTGTTCCGTTTTCTGGATTACAGTCACAAGGGTGTGTATTTTGGAGTACATCAGATATTTTCTCACGGGCAACTGGTTTTTGTCAAAAAGGGCTGATGTGATTCAGTTAAAATGCTCAGTGGGAATCCTGTCCAAACTCTTGATGGAATTGATAAAGCCACTTTGGTGCCTGCCCGCCTGCTGTGGCGGAGCTGCCGGCTCCTGGCAGGCAGCCGGGGTGGCTACGCGTTGCTGGGGCTCCTGCTCCCTGCGCTCCCAGGCTGCGGGGCCACCTTCCCTCCCTCCATCCATCCAGCCCGGGGAGAGTAGGAACCTGTTCTGAAACTTCTGCTTTGGGGAGACTCTCTGTTAGCCAGAAAAAGAGAATTTGTTTGGTTGTTTTTTTTCTTAAGAGTGAGATGCTCTCCAACTCCAACTGGAGTGGGATTTTTCTTTAACTTTGCAGTGATTTGGATGTGAGAAGAGGATGGGGGGGGGAGAAGAGAGGTTTTAGTGGGAATGCTTTGCAGGTTGAGATTTCTGCTTTAAAGCAGGCACTGGTAGGGACTGAAGGAGTGGGCTACATGCACAGATGGTGGTAGACCGTACTGTACCAGTCAAGGAAAATGATTAATCAATACTACAGAGATTTATTCTAGTATTTAGTTCTTTTAATTTAGCCTTCTGTTTCTCTGCTCAGGAGTTCTGTAAGAGAATGTTCTAAATGTGATGCTGATACAGGATCCTGGTGATTTTTTTGAAAGTAATCAAAACAATTCCCCAACTGTTTTTTAGTTGGATCTTTTTGCAAATGGCAGTGAAGAGAACAAATGTTCTATCCATGTTTCTAATTGCAAGTTGCATAAATATGGCTCAGATTTTAATGAAGGGGACTTGGGGAAGTAATACTGAGGAACAGCAAATGATAAGTGAGCGAAAGGCTTAATGCACATTTTTCATAGTTCTATTGCACTTGCATTGCTGTAGGCAACCTTCATCTTGATATGTCCCAAGTTTTGGAGCCTGGCTTTCTGACTTTATTGGTTTCTTAGTAGGAAGACTGTAACATCATAAATCTTGTTTTCAGCAAAATTAAAAAGAAAAAAATTAAAAGTCACCTGAAGTGTCATTATTTACAACAGTGTAATTCATTAATGGAATTGAAATTTTTAGGTTCCTGATGCAGATCTTTGCTTCATGAGGTACTGGATGATGTTATCACCCTTTATGGAGGATCAGTGCTGGAGGAAGAAAATGTCCTCCAGTGAGCACAAGGCTCCTTCCCTTTTTCTCTTCATCTCTTTTTTTAATCTTAGTCACCTTTCCACTGCTTGGCTTTTCCTCCTTGTCCTGTTCTGTTCCCTCACCCAGGTCTAGATTTTACTGCCCTGGTTTCTCTTAGTACTTACCGCCTTGAAGTTTTCTGCCTAAGCTAGGACCTCTCCCCACTCTATGCTCAGTTCTAACACATCTTGTAGCACTCCCTTTCCTCTGCTGCTCCTTGTCCAAAATGAGCTGTCTTTTCTCCTAATCGCAGCGTGAAAGCTTCTTGTTCAGAATGTGCTTCACTTATCTCCCTGGATGTTTCAAGCAGTGGTAGTTCATCGTATCTGTGTTTCCTGCCCTCTGTCTCATTTAGCTCTTCAGTTCTGTCTTCCCCATCCTGCTTGGCTGTTTCCCACCAACCTGCTCATGGCAATGCCCTCTCTCCATATACACGTGCTTTTCCTGGTCAGTTCTTAAGTTTGTCCTACCTCTCTCCTCCCATTTCTTCTTGAGGCCCAACCACTTTCCTGGCTCTCTTCATTCCTTTTCCCCCTCACCCTGTCACCTGCTCAGTGCTAGAATGTTTTCTTCCGCTGTGGCTATCAATGGTGAAGTAACTGAGGTTGCTGGAAAGGTAGACCTGAAGTGTCTGTGGGGGCTCTACCTCAATCCAGCAGGAGCTGCACTTACAGGACAAATAGCCTTGAGCCAAAGAACACTCACTCCATCGAAATGCCTCATGGTGGGACTTGATCTGTATGGGATATTGGAGCACGCCTCTGAAATCCTCAAGAGATTTTAGTCAAATTCTTCAAAATATATACTCTCTATTCGTAAATAAATATGTTGGAGGTGGGGAGAACTTGACCACTGACACTGAGGGGACAGATAGATTCTTGTAGGGATCCTTGGGAGAACGATGATGGCCCTAAACTGTAGTTACAATCAAAGCTTTATTTTCTTAACATGATGTTATGATCAGTATAGCACAGAATTTAGTGTCAGAATGGCACAGAATTTCTACAAGCAGAATCAGTATAGTACGATTTATTAGTAGCATAACAGAGTCTCTATAATGCAACTTAACTTTTAATTTCTAATCACCTGGACCCTCTGCAAATTGGGTCAAATCTTAACACGTGGTTTGCCGTATCAGTATAGCAGTCATAATGTATATAAAAGAATACGAGTCACTCCCTCAATCCTTGCAGGAGGTGGAGGACAGTGGAGGCATCCCTGGCCACAGGTGGCCCTGGGTCTCACTGTCCAGCAGCAGCTCTGGTCCAAGCTCCTCCCTTAGGACTTAAAACTGCTTGATTTTCTAGACAGTGCTCTGGGTGCTGTCATGCTTCCCTGTTCTGTGACGGTGCCATCACCACCACCTGGTGGCCTCGGGTCCCTTGGACCATCAAGGCCAGCAAGAAAGGGAGTAAACAGCCTGGCGCCCAGGAGCCTTGAGGTCAGTAGGGAAGGGAAGAAGAGATCTGTTTGGTTTGTCTACTTGGTTCACAGGACCTTCAGGGCCTGATAATGAGGGGAGAGGGAACAAATACGTGACCTGCTTGGTCACTGTGAGTGGCTGCTTGCCTCATGAAGTGCCGTTAGTTATGATAACCACGTTGCTGGGGTTGGGAACAGGGGGTACCAGTCACAGAATGACCCTGTGAACAGTTGGTTTTGGTGTCAACAATTAGTTTCGTAAAGACTTAAGCAACAGAGGGCTGAGTTTTACAATGTTGTTGATGATTTTGATGACAATATGTGTTCCCAGGCTTGCTCTTAATACCAGGTATTAAGGAGCCATCAAGATATTAAGTATTAGGACAGGTATTAGGAACCATCAAAGATGTTTTATGCTGGAGCATTGGCCTACAAGTGATTGAAAGCCACAGTGTTAACTTCTAGGATGGGAAGGAGTTACATAGATTAATAAAAAGACGCATTAAGGAGTAAATGGAATTAAGTAGTAAAGTCACTTAAGGCTGAACATCAAGATTGTAAAGCAGTATGCTATAGGATGTTTTTTCCAAGGAATTAGTAGAAATTCTCTTTTTTTTTAAAATGTTTACACGATGATCAGATGGAATGCACAAATATCCTGTAAGAAGCACTTTCATGGTAATGGGAGGAAGATTGTGAAGCAAAATATTCCTTTAATTTGTCTCTTCTGAGAGAGCATATGTGTGAGTTCTAGAAATGCAATATATAGCGTAACCTCAAGTGGTGTTCACAAAGCTCCTTGAAATAGACTGCTACTTTTCACTGTCATCCTTAAGTAGGACATAGGGCCCCTAAATACCCATGGAAATTTAAGTGCAAGGAGCAAAAACTAGGCTCTGATCCAAAGCCAGTTGAAGCTGATTAAGAGACTGCTTTTGGCTACCGAGGGCTCTGGCTTAGGCCATGAGCAAGCTAGGATTGGGTCTCAGGTGTTCAGACAGACTTCTTTGGTTAGTTTGTGGGCTTTCCTTTTGATTCAGGGTTGAGGTGCTGTCCATGATTATAGGAGATGTCCCAGTGTGTGTGCCACCTAAAGTGTTACGTCTTTTCACTATTTAGTTCTAGAAATATCAAGTGGGTAATACTCAACACCTTAACTACACTTAATCACCAGATTATGTATTGTTCTGTTTTTATTGCTCGTCACTATAAGCTCTTAACTCACAGGTATACCTGGAGATTATAGACTTATTCCTTTAAAATATGCCTACGGCTAGAATAGAGGCAAGGAAAATCTTTAATTTGCATAGTTTGCAGTTCTTTGGCTAGTTTTAGTGTGCTTCTCCATTCTTCCCACCCTGATATTTAAATTTTTCAAATAGTGAACAGAAGAGAGAAATATGTTTTTCAAATAGGAACTGTCTGTAGAGTTGCAAATATAGTGAGAGGTGATGGTATGTCTGACTCAGATGATTAATTTACTTGTTTGTATGCTTATCTTCCATTTTAGAAATGGAAAATATAATGTTTACATTTTATCATAATGTTTTTTTGAGTGCACTCCAAGTTAGTTCTTTCGTTTTAATTCCACTTGGCACATTGCCCCACTTAATTTTACAGCTTGGCCTAACTTTTTATAGATGTATGTAGTTATTAGCTATCTGTGTGCTGTCTCTCCACTTTCTTCAAGTTGAGAAGAGTTGGAAAGTCACTTCTGGAGTTGGGTCAAGACTTCATTCCAAATGTTAATAGAAATGTAGATCTTGTTGTCTCTTCTAGCTGAGCTAGATTGCTTATCTACTATTCACCAAGAAAATTTTCCACAGTACAAAAAAAATCCAAAAAACTTACCTAGCATTCTGTAAAGCATCATGAAAAGTGAGTTCCAGCAGTTGAGGGTCAAAATGTTTGTATTGGTTTGGGGGGTTAAATTGGAACTTGTTTTAATGAATTTCTGTTATGTCTGACCTCTAGGTTCCAGCCAGATGTGGAGTGACAGTCCGAGACAGCCTAAAGAAAGCTCTGATGATGAGAGGTCTTATTCCAGAATGCTGTGCTGTTTACAGAATACAAGATGGGTATGGTTTGTGTGTGATGCTTTTTGCTCTTGGAATCTCTTCTTGGAGTTACCCAGTGTGGCCAGTTCTATCCAACATTGTGGAAGTTCTTTCCAAGTTCAGAATGATCTGATAATTTGCACTAAAACAATTTGTGTCTTGAAGACATCTAAAAAGAGTGACAAGGTCCTAGAAAAAGATTTAGTCACTTCAAGAGTGGTCATAATATAGGGTAATACGAGCTTATAGACTTCTGGCAAAACACTAGTTAAACTTGTGCTAACCAAAAAAGTACTAAATATGCTTCGTTAACTCTTTTGGTTTAATTTTACTTGGTTATAGTGCTTTCCTAACTGAATATAGAGTTCCTGGGGCAGGGGGGGTCCAAACCTAGAAAGTTTGTAGGTTTTCTTACTGCATGAAATTAGCCATCTCTTTGCATCTCCTATGGAGCAGGTATTTTCACAAGCACTTTATTTTATCACAAAAGTATCTGACACCTTGGAACCAAGGAATCGGCCATTACTGGAGCCGATTGAAAAAGTACATTTCTTTCACGTGGTTTGGCCAGGGAAGGTGTGCTCTCCTTGGATGTGCTGAGCTTAATGTCTTGCCTTTAAAGTTTCCTGCAGTTGGAGACTGGGTGGCAAACCCCTACAGTGCAGCTTTCTACCTGATCTCACAACTTCAGCAGGAGACCTGCTGGTGCTAATGAAAGGTTTGTTTACACTTCAGAGAGAAGAAACCAATTGGCTGGGACACTGACATCTCCTGGCTCACGGGAGAGGAGTTGCACGTGGAAGTCTTGGAGAATGTACCACTCACGACACACAATTTTGTACGTACTGGGTTTTATGCAATGTTGAGTAGGGTTAAGTCAACTTTGTACTTTCGAATTCAAATTAACAACTTTGAATAATATTTTGTGTCTGTGGGATGTGGTGGGGGTTGCAAAAGAAGTTTTTCATCACAATAGCTTAAGTGAATTAGTTAGAATTGTAATTGAAGTGAGTGATGTTAGAGTACTTGATCGCCCTTAAAACTTTCACATTTGGATGGAATACACCCTCTAAAATCTATAAATGGAGGGGGTTTAAATCAGCACTGCATTGCAGAGCTGTAATAATAATCTACTATTTTTGTATTGCTGTATCTATAAAATGTATTCTGGGCCTCCCTGCTGGCTCTGCAGCAGCAATTAACTAATGAACTAACTATTCCCAGAGCACTGCTGACATCATCAATGATGCTAGTGCACAAATATGTTTTGACCTGATAAGGCACCAAGTAAACGGAAGCTGCTAAACAGAATCCATCTAAACAGGTACATCTACATACAAAATCCTGGAAATAATGTTCTTCGCATTGAGAAGAAAGACCTTTTCTTTAAATAAAAACCCCAAATTCTATTTGCAAGCTGCTTAAACTATTTTACTCAAGCTAGTTTGGCTATGGCTAGTTAAATGAAAGCCTAGTAGACTTAACACTTTTTGATAGCTGCCTGAAATTTTGACTGTTACATGTAGTAACAGAACTAGAATCTGTTTTTATGCCAAGTATTGCTAAATTTGAAAATGAAACTAAATAATTTTCCCCCCTTAGTATATGGGGATAATATATCTTCACCCTTTTGCGATTTTAGATGTTTCTGAGTTTCAGTAATCAAAATTACAACTATATATGTAACCATACATAGAAGCCATATACATAAACCATATCTGTATTTCCAGTCCTATGAGCGTTGGATAGAAATTTCATTTGGCTCCTGGAAAAACCAGAAGATGAGATAATCTTTCAGCAGCTTTTGTTTTTATAGATTGGATCCAATTAAATTCTGAATGTTTGTCTCTAGCATTATAACAGTGCACTGTTTTGCTTCAGATTTGTTGCTGTTTTTCTTACTGCTAATGAAGTGAAGCATTGATTTCAATAAATAGTTGAAAGAAAAATTTAATATATGAAGACTATTTCAAAAAGGAGACAATCTTTTATGTCAGTCTGTTTGATATAAAACTGTAGCTCCAGTATCAAAAAAGAGGCTTGTAAGTGTATTTGAGGGAGGTAAAAGCCTATCTTAGGCTTGCAGAAGGGCTGTATTTAATTATGATTATTTTTGACAATATAGGTACGAAAAACATTCTTCACGTTAGCTTTCTGCGACTTTTGTCGAAAGCTGCTTTTCCAGGGATTCCGGTGCCAGACATGTGGCTACAAATTTCACCAGCGCTGTAGTACAGAAGTGCCACTGATGTGTGTTAATTATGACCAACTTGAGTAAGTCATCACAATTCTTTTTAAAGTTGAGCCTTTTATTAAGCTTACAGCTGTCGGTGGTTTCTTATGTTAAATCTGTAATGCAGGAAGTCAGAGGTGCTGCCTGAACAAAATATAGGAGCTCAACTGTTCTTATGAGAATGCGTAATTCATATTCTCCCCGTGCTACCTCAGACAACCAGTTCTTTTTCTTTTTTCTTTTTTTTTTTGCTGGACTATGAAATGCTTTCTTTGAAGCATGAATGGGGTGGCTGAGCACTTGACTGTATCAGACAGGCTTCTCATTGTTCACAGTTGTTAGTCTTAATCAAAACTAGTTCTTTATTATGTGGTGGCTAGGGCCCTGTTTAAATGTTTAGATGTGGATTTGTTCTCTTCAACCTGAAAAAAAATGAAAAGAGACACTAGTTTAATACAGTGAAATTGCAGTTGGTTTTACAGTGATTGAAAACAAATCCATTAGTGAGTTTGATGCCTAGGTAAGAAACATAAAAGAGAATGTCCTAAGCAGTCATATGTTCTTGAATTTAATTACTGATCTGTTTGTGTAAGTCTTTGATGTAGGTTAAGGATCTGGTGTAAACTGGTTCTATGTTCTATTTGATCAGTTTCAGTGGATGCTATTAAGTCTTTTAAATAGACTTTCATATAAGGAATCATTTAACATGCTAGGTGTTCCCCCAAGGATAAATTTAATTTCTGCTTACGTTGGTATTTGTAACTGTTTCCTTGGGCCACTCTAGACTTTGTGCTCAGGGCTTATGGATAACATAGTTCTATCCACTTGACATTTGGGTTTTGTCATTGCATCAGTGCAAACATTAAAATAAGTTCATGTACTCAACATATAGTTATAATTTGTGCATTCTTGAGGAACTAGTTGTATTTAACATGAAGTAAAATATTAAGAAATTACCTTAAAAATTTAAGGTATTTTTAAGGCACGGTCTTTTTGATGCTTTGTCAAATAAATACTATTTTTAACATATCTTGCAGATTAGTGTGTTAGCGTAGTCTTTATTTTAAAATTTAGAATTTGATCAGTGAGGGGGGTTTGGGTTGGGTTTTTTTTGAGGGGGTGGGGTGTGTTCAATCATAGAGTGTTATATTGTGAAGCTTCTGGGTTTTGCACAAGTTAGGCTGTTTTTGTTTTGTTCTTGCCTCACAGTTTGCTGTTTGTCTCCAAGTTCTTTGAACATCACCCCCTACCGCAGGAAGAGGCCTCCTTAGGAGAGACCACCCCAGCATCTGGATCGTACCCCTCAGTGCCCCCCTCAGATCCTGTTGGGTATGACCTTATTCCTGCTGTTTAATAACATAACATTTCAGTACTGTATGCTTAGAAACACTCAAAATACTGCTTTGCAACTCTATCTACATTTTTGTAGTCTGCCTTCTCATGCAAATATATCCACCTATGCTTAACTTCAAAGAAGTGAATGTTTTCATTCACGTGAATGATACAAATTAACAAGGAACCTAAGTTAAAAATGTGCCTAAGTGTCTGTAGAATTGGGGCCTTACCTGTTAAACTGATTTCTTCTGCATGGTAGCTTAGACCTGGTCTAAACTGGAAAGATTTTATACTTAAAATTAATACAAACCAAAACTATATCCTCATAAATTCTTTTAGTTTGTGTTAACAAACTACAGTTTATTTGCCTTGAAGTGACATACCTCTGTTTCAGAATAAGCCACATCACTATAAGATTGGTGTGAACAGATGCCAATTCCAGGTTCATAACACTACCTTAGTAGCTTTTCCATATTCACATTGCTTTAGTATCCTCCAGATCAGCTGTCTTCCTCCTGTTGACATGTTGGGATATACCAATAGCATCTGTTTGCTGCAGATCCAGATTTTGTATAATTAGATTTCTAGAACTGACCATGGCCTCCATCCCCCGTATTTCCAACAAAGATTCTGGACCCTCTCTCTGTGAAGAGAGAAGTGATCATGTTTAGATCACGTTCCCAGTAGCTAAGAGATCACTGACACCACCCAGCACTAGACAGTAGAACAAATCTCCAGGAAAGAGTAACGCAAGGATGCGTAATAAAGTCAAGAAACCTGATGCAGATTTATTAAGAGCACCAAATACAAAAGCCTACAGGAAAACAGTCCTAGGACTTGTGTGCTGCATGGAGATGAACTGAATTTGGCAGAGAGGCTCTCTGGGAATAGTGAGCATTGTGCCTAAACTAAAGCAGAAACACAGCTGGAAGCTACGCAGGCACCTATGGACTCTACCAGAAGAGAAATTCCCTGGACAGCCAAGACTATTTTTTGAAAGATCAAATATGATGCCTTCCAGGAAAACAGATTGACTAGCCCTGCAGAGGGAACCTCATTTGGTAAGTACAAAGACAGATGATGTTCTTACTTCTACTATTTGGTGCAGTTTCAAGTAAATTTGGAAGTACCTCTTCCAGGTAGTAGAGGTTGCCTTTATATCCTGTGGAAGTTAGTACAGCAGACAGGGGACAAGGCAGCTGCTGCGATTCTCTAAGTTAAGCAGGCTCTGCCTTTCTCATGGCACAGCTGAAATTTATAACCAGGCTAAAACTATTAATCTGTGAAGAAGCTTGTTCATACCAACTGTGTTAAACCCCTGTGGGTGCCAAAGGCACTATATAGCCCCAATCCTTATGCTGGTGTATTCTAAATTTTCCTACTTCTCAATTGCCTCTGCTTTACGTTTGTGCTTTCTTACCAGTTTATGAGGATAGAACAGGATAGATTATCTTAATTGATACATGCCCTACTTCACGCAGTCTTAGTTTTGTGAAGTAAAAACAGAAAGGAAAAACTGAGACCAAAGCTCTTTAATGCATTAAGGTTTTGAACTTCACATAAATAAAAATTTTAACATTTAAAAATACTTGCCAGTTGAGGTTAAGCTTGAAGTTAAGAACTGTTGCGACTGTAAATGTTTGTGGTTGCAGGAGCTGTAAAAGATTTCTAGGTTTCTACTCTTACTTTTTTGCCTTGTTGTACACGTCATTGTTAAACGAAAAAAAGGCATACATCGTGCCTTCAAAATTCTGTTTATTTTGAAAATGGCTTATGATTATCGGCTGGTGTTCCTAAGTAATGTGCATGTTAGTCATGCAATTTTTCTTTCCAGAAGCAGCTCCGATGCTATTGTATGAGCATATAGCACTGCCCTTACTTTTATCCAGTTATCCTTTTGCCTTTCTTTAGTAATACTTGCCTGCTTTTTAAATATATAATTGAAAAATGCTGGCCTTCTCTAGAAAAGCATACTTACCCACAGTTTCACTAAAGGGTACTGCTACAGTATGGAACAACAGCTCAACTAGAATTAAAAAAAAAAGTCTGACATTTGAGGTTATCTTGTCTTGAAAAACAGTAGGGATTTGAAATTTGAGAGTTGGGCAATGGGATTGAAAATATGAGGAACGAGCACTTTATTAACACTTATTAGTTTAATAATTGTTCCTTTGATTTCTCTGTTCTCCTAGCATCTTGTATGACACAGCCCACAGAGGAAGGGATGTTGCTAATCGTTTGGTAAACCTGAGGAAAGAGAAGGCAAACATCCTTCTTCATCTTTAGCCTTGTGAAGGGATTCCAGCGACAGGCAAAGTGCCCAAAGAAAGGAAGAGTTTGTGTTGCAAGACAAGCTCAAGAGCAAAGGCGTGTGTGACATGCTGAGAAGTTGTCAAGGGATCAAATGGAGAAGTTGGAATGAGAAAGGGACGTAAAGGAAAAGACCATTGGACATGATGCAAAAGCTGCTAAATGTGCTGGAGAACTTTGTTGCACTTTGCTCATGTGTAAAGCAAAACACATCCTAAAGCAGCCCAGTCCTGTAGCCTTTCATTCTTCCAACTGTAAGCCATAGGCAGTCCCTCCAGACGTTCCTCCCAAAGATGAGGGAGCACATGTGGTCCCACTTCCACATTTCTGAACCCCTTATGAAAATGTGTCCAGCCTCCCTTTTTAGGTCTTTTGTCCCATTTCAGTTCTTTCGGTTTGCACTATCCTGTTGTGCCAAAGTAGTCATTTTAGTTATCATCTGCACTTAACTGGAAAGAATTATTAAAGTGTAGGTCTCCCGGATAATAGCCATTTGTAATAAAATTGAAGTACATAAACTGTATGTAATACATTGTATTCATTTCATTCATTGCACTACCATAAAGATTTTTTGTATCTCTGCTCGTAAAATAAGAGCACAGAATTTCTGTGAACCCAGTTCCCTGAATATTACATGAAAAGGGGAGAGATTAGCTGTTGAAAATATTCCAAAGCTGTCTTTTTCAACTTCCATCTATTCTCTCAGATGGTGTGATCTTGGGCAAAACTCATCAAACTCATGAGGCAGATGTTATGGCAGGGTGAGTAACCTGTGGAGCGGGTGGTGAGGGGACGCCTGGTCAGACTTTGAATATCAACAGAGGCAGGTTGGGCTCCAAAGAAACTGAAAGCATCTGCTTTGCTTGAGGCAGAACACCGCGAGCGAGCGGGTTGGCAACATCTTTACGCTTTGAAAAACAACATTTCCCAACGTGCTTGATCTTCTCAATTTGAGGAAGGAAGGGGGACCGTCTGGTGCACCGTTCTTGGAAGCTTGCCAGTCCCTGCCTTAGAGCCGGCTCCAGCCCGTGATTAAACACCTCTGCTTTCCTTTCTGTCTTCCGAACGTTCCCTGATCGTTCTGCCTCAGCCGAAGACATTTAAATGTCTGGAAAAGCTCCTGCAAAGCCAAGGAAACAAAGCCATAGTCTTACAGTATTAGGTTTAGTACTACACCACCACTTAGATCCCCATGTGTTTTAGTGAGCAAAACCTTTGTCTTCTACTGCATAAAACAATGAGCTTTCCCCCTAAAAATTCTGGCACCAGGCCTTTTCCAGACCACTCCATGTAAACATTAGCAAACTTCCTACAATATCCAACTTGATAGGCAATCTTGCTGAGCAGAAAAGGCCTGCTATCAGAGTTTTTAGAAGAATTATCTTTATTCCGTACAACGGGTGCAGGAACCCTCTTGTTCCCCAAAACCTTATTTGCAACAGCACACTGGTGAACTCAAACCTTGGAGGACTAATGACAGCTGTGGAGGTTCTCTTCATAGCCCCTGGTTTGTGAAGCTGTCAGAAATTTTAGGAAGGCATTGCTGAGCTTTGATCTGGGCCCAAAGGCCAGTATAAATGCACACTGTTGTGTTAATCCTGGAAGTTATTTTACACCTGCAAGCCAACATGGATGAGAACAAGTTTTCATGGTATAGAGGAAAGCACTAGTCCATGTGAAGTTATGACTGTTACAGATCTGTCCTGTGATGCTTTTAGACTGACTTTTCTCCAAACCTACATTTGATTTGGGGTTATTGACTATTTCCAGGCTGCAGAGGTGGGGAAAAAAAAAAATCCACTTTGTTTTCTAGCAATATCTATGGAGTACTGCAATAACTAAATTAGACCATGTTTGGCTTCCAAAATTTACAGTTTACCGGCTAGCTAGTGTGGCTGATGTATCCCAAATCCTTAGCAACTGCTTGAAAATGGAAATGCGCTGTCATCTTCATTAGCAGCAGTAACAAAATGTGTATGGGTATGCAATGTACACAGTGAATAGTGTGTACTACACTGAGCCAGTGTTCAGGCCGAGAGGGGAAGAACTAAAATCTCAGTCCAGTAGAGATGCTGTCATTTTAAAAAGGAAGTGGCACACACCCTATAAGATGAAGCTAGGTGAATGTGAATTTTCAGTTTAAATATTTGCTTCACTACAGCAAAACAAAAATCCAAGCAGAAATCTTGAAGCCCAGACAAATGTGTTTTAAGAAAAATCTTTCCTGAGTAGACCAGCTCTTAAATATATGAAATATCACATTGGCGATTTAAAGTAAATTCAGGAAAATCTGTATTAAAATTTTCTTTTGTATTTGTAAAGTGAACTAACTTGTATCATTGCAATTTCTGAGATCTGGTGGAGGTACTGTATATGATTTTTAAAAATTGTTTGATTATATATATGGTAGCATGTGCAGGCACTTTTCTGAGTTACCTTCCTCTTTCCCATGGACCCAATTTTGTAGAATAGTCAATCTGTGGACATGTTGGCACTTGCTGTGATTGACAAAGGGTAAAAATCTATATCTGTCTGCAATTATTCCTTTTTCCTGACAAAACGTCTTTCTGTTTTGTCTTGATAAAAATGGGAGGGAACAATGTGCTCATCCCAAATACACGGTCCAAGGAAAGAGCATGTTCTGTCATACTGCTAGGAAAGGTTATAATATGTTAAATCAAGATTTGACAACTCTATCAGCTTGTTACCTGGAAAGCTGACAATGGTTTGTTAAAGGAATGCCCACATCTAAGAGACTGGAAGAAAGTGTGCAAGATGAGGTGATGTAAACCCTCTAATATGTCAGCACATTGACCTTCTTACTTGTCGAAGGTCTTCTCTCAGGTTGGATGTTCACCATTCACAAAGGCCACAGGAGCAACAGGAACTCAGATCCTGGTATTTAAACTGCTGCTCCTTTAAGCCTGCTATACACATTTGCCACAGCAAACAGGTCTTTGCTGCAGTTGTGTCCTGGTCTTCTTGATTTTTATTATTTTTGGCTGTATGTTTGCATAGCCTACAGAACTAGTTTTGTAACTCACATGGAATAGACAACGCCATCCTTTTCCCAATGATGATTGCTGGTCCTTTTTGCTCCAGTGTCTATTCTACCCTCCTGGAGTAATTAAAATTTTGTGCTTTGGGTAGCTAAGAGGATTGCTGCATTCTTTGTGGTGACATGTTTTCTGTAGATCAGTATCTTGATGCAAATCAACATACAGCTTTTGCCCCACACAGGCAGAGGCTGGTGGTAATCTCTTCTGAGCTTGTGATCTCAGTAGGCCATCTTGGCTAGCAAACTGCTTGTGTCTTTCTCTTCACTAGTTATCTTTTTCAAGCAAAATTCCCATTTAGCAAAAATAACTTTCATTTTTATAAGTGTCCCAAGAACACCCATTAATGAAATCCTGATTGTACAGATGGAACACGTGGCTAACTCTTAATGAGATTCCCATCTCTGGATTCTTTGGTGTCTAAAACCCAGAGATCCTCCCAATAATAGTTTGGACTCCAAAAAGAGAGTGCTTTATCAGCCTATAATTGTTTTCTAAAGATCTGAATTTCCCCCAGTTAGAATTTAATGAGTAGAAAAAGTGATTCAATTTGTTTTCAAACACAGTATGCTGTAGCATGCGATCTGTGCTAGCAAGATGATGGGCGTGATGACCTGTGACCAGAAATACAGAAGTATTTGCAGATTCCCTTAACAGAGGACTATTTGTGACTCAAAGGAGGATGTAACTGAAACAATATTTCTGCAATTTGGTTTTCTCTCCTTTGGCTTACTCATGATTAGAGATGTTTGTTGTTACTCTTGACTTTATTATTACTGAGAATACTCAGGCAGTCTGAGCAGGAATTAGCCATCCCAACAATGACAGTGAGACACTTTCTAGGCTTTTCTTCTGAAGTCTTTTTGTGCAGCATCTAACACACTTGCTTTAACATGAAAATACAATGCCTTAGAACATCAACCAAGTCCTGCACTTGTATCTGTGCAGTGTCCCATCTCCTGATGTGGATTCTAGTTGCATGATTTCCTTACAAAAAGCTTCAGGAATTCAAGACTTTCTCATCTACAACAGAAAAGATTTTACCTGAAGGCATTTTTTAGCAATTAATGAAAGCTTTGGCTTACCTATATGTACATCAACTGCATTTTAAAAATGTTTCTGAAATTCTTAGCATCTTCTGAAATCCTGGGCTGTCCTAAGCCCTGTCTTGGAGATTTGTCTATTGACAGTTTCAGTTCGTTTCTTCCCAGAAGTTAAGCCCCCTACCTATTCTTGCCCCTAACATCCCAAACATAATCTAAGTATTTTATTACAGGACTTAATAGACTGTTATTTGAATTAATTTGCAAGTGCTCTGTTCTCAATTGTGAGTCTGTTGGCCAGGAAGGAAAAGATGACAGGTACTTAGGATACAGATAGCACTGAGTTCTGGGATGGGTGCCAAACTGTATAAACTCTTCAATGAAAGATAGGGTAATGTAATAGCCTTTAAAGCAGACCCGTTTCTGAAAAAACATCAAGAGATCCTCTTGAAAATATTAGTTGCCGCTGAAGATCTTTGGAGAGGCCAAGGAACGTTTGCTTACAGGAGGTGGCACCAGGACCTATTGCGGCTATATGCTGCTTCCTGTGTGGTTTATTTCTGAAGCTTCTCCCTGTGGACATTGCCTTTCTGGGCATGGTGACTAACCATGAGTAACTGCACTACCCCCCTCTCTGAAGGGTTGTGTTTTCTGCAAGTTCTAAAAACCTTGTCAGATATCATGTGTATTTTAACATAAAGTTTTATTTGACAAAGGTGGCAAATGTTTCTCGTTGACCTTTTGCCTTATCTCCATTAAATTGATCATTAGACTTAACAGTGACTGATATGACTATAGTTAGAGATAAGTGCCAATATATTATACTTTAACAAAAGAAATGGATAGCCAAAGAAGTGACATTCGGCCTTTTTACAAATGGAAAAGCAAGTGTTTAGATGTTTTGTATTTTAAATATATGATTCATGATACCATAAATTACTTTATTTACAT
Organism: Tringa tobata; assembly: GCA_033628505.1. Lineage (NCBI taxonomy): Eukaryota > Metazoa > Chordata > Aves > Charadriiformes > Scolopacidae > Tringa > Tringa tobata. The sequence goes on from JAHREE010000193.1 coordinate 2,126,134, forward strand.
TTATCACTGGCAGCATTTGCGTTTCTTCAGAAAAATTGTCTATATAGTCTACACACTTACCTTTTGAGTAAAATCTATTGCATCACCGAACTGTAGTGCTGTAAATAACATTTGAAATGTTGCACTATTCAAAGTTACTTATCAAAGGTTGAGGTTAAGAGGTGCTATGCTTATTTTTCATTTCAATAACTCATATTACACTGGCTATAATATTAATCAGTTATGGGGAGTGACCAGTATGTAATTTTCAGTCTTTCTTCATTGAACAATAATCCCATCCATACAATTTGCTTTGTGACATCTTCTGACTGTAATGTTGATGTGAGATGTTAAGCTTTTTTAGTTCTCAATGGGTTGCCATTAAAAAGAGTGTATTGCATTAACCCCGAAGTGAGGAAACTGCAAAGTATTTTGTTATCTGCAGTGCATGTTGGGCTACGTGACTTTTTCAGCTTAGGATTTATTATTACTAGCTTGGTATGGTACGTTAGGCTTTTTTGTTTTGTTTTAACTCAGAACACTTCACAGATGGGTAATGAGGTAGTTTGTGCAGCAGAGAGTTGTTGCAATTGATCACAGGGGAGTAGAGATCATTTGTTATAAATTGTTTTCATGCAGGCCTTTAGATCAGTTTTTTTAATATATGTATTATTATAGTTGAAAAGGACTTACCACACCCACTGTGCAGTATTTGAAGCCATTTGTAGACCTAAATCCTCTTTTTCCTTGACTTTGTTTCTCAGACCACCAATTCTCCCTAGTCCTTCTCCTTCAAAATCCATTCCAATCCCACAGCCCCTCCGACCAGCAGATGAAGACCATCGGAATCAATTTGGGCAACGCGACCGATCCTCTTCAGCTCCCAATGTTCACATCAATACAATCGAGCCAGTCAATATTGATGTAAGTATTAATAACGTTTGGATCGGGAATAGTAGATTTGATGTTTCCCATATGAGTATCAGTGCATTAAATTAATTGTGTACACACGAGCGCCGTGTTTCTAAGATAGTCCTTGGTGGTCTGTCAGAATCTTCATATCTTCACATGTAAGACATTTTTGCTATTGAGAGCTGTAAGAGTGCAAATGACCTGTTCTACAAAAGCAGAAACTGCCTTTTGACAGTCCTCGCCTTTCCTTTTCAAAGAAACATTCTGTCATAAGCCGTTGCTCTCTCTTTTTGCCATTTGTCCCAAGGCTCATGCTGCTAGCTGTACCACAGCGTTAAGAGTATGAAAGCCACTCTTGGCAGGCCATTGTGTGCATTAAGCTTATTTCTTCATACGCAAGATAGGGATTTTTTGTGTTTGTAATTCAAGTAATATTTCTGGCATTGAAGAAAATTGAATTAGTGCAGTAGGCTGAGTACAGATTTACTGAATGTTCCGGAGGGTTTCAAGAGCCTCATGTATATGGGTCTGAGCATTCTTTTGCAGTGCTCAGAAACGGCTACACTTAACTTGTTTTCCACATTTTTGAAATTTCTGCTTGCTGAATCATGAATAATAATAATAATAATGGTTGATATTAGGTATAAGGCCAGCTAGGACCTTTTATAATATTGGTCACGGCAACCTCTTTCTAATTTTGCTAACGTATATAGCTTCTATTTTACCCTTAAGTCTACTCTCTAGAAATTAGTCATTTGTCGGGTGAGCAGTCTTGAAGGCTGCCTGGATGCTGAGGCACAAATTGGTGTTTTGCATGTGAACTGAGTGAAAGGTGAAATGTTTGTTGTGTATTAAGAGCGTGGCCGCGTAGATATTTGCATGTGGTATATGGCGGTGGTGCCCCTGACAGGCAGGACCAGTGCTTTTGGCAGCAGTGCCAGGTGTATAAAGCAATAAAGTAATTGTGTAGCAAAAAAAAAAAAAAAAAAAAGCTTGATGATGAAAATGGACATACAGAGGGAATTGCTAGAATTTTCTAGTTCTCTTCTGTTTAGAAGAAAAATCCTTGGTGTAGTTTCCTTTTAGTCTGGGTACGTTGGAAGAGAAACTCTCAGTTCACAGTGGATTGCAAGTAAAGAAAACCTTTTTGCAGTGAGTCATTTCTGAGAACAGAGTGCGCCTGGCTATGCAAATGAGGTGCTTTGTAACAAAATAAAACGAAGCAGAACTCATTTGACTGATGTACCTCAGTACAGGAAGTGGGCATCCCAGCTTCTGATATGACAGTTCAAATAATTTGTGCCACAAACACTGTAACTAGAACGTTTGGTTCAATATTTCTTCATGTATTTTGGCCAACTACGTGTTTAAATCAATATTTTCATGTCAGCATCTATTTTGGGTGTTGTACATTTCACTTTTTACTACTGAGAGGTGCTGTTTTAAGGCAACTAATTTTGAAAAGTTTAGTAGTTGTTATAAATGGTTTGTTGGAGTCGCTGCTATTAGTGAGCCAGGGTAGCAAACAACTTTTATTTCATGGACAACATACGGTTGTGGATTCTCAATTTGATCAGTCTTAATACATTCTGGCATGTAAATGATCATACCTAAACTAAACACAATTTATTTTCTTATTTATAGGACTTGATTAGAGACCAGGGTTTACGAGGAGAGGGAGGTAAGTAGTGTCTAAACCAGCTCCTGTGCTATATTTAATTACACAACCACTATGTCCCTTCCCTTTGTTCTACTTCCTTCTAAAAAAAGACAGGCACAAAGGAAAATATGACTAGAACAAAAAATGAATTTGCATTTGCTTATCCATGAACTTAATATTTGTCTGACAAAGGTTAGAGTCATTTGCTGGTCATTCTGGGAGCGGGGGAGACGGAAGGAGAAAAAGTTTTGAAGTGGTATCTAGTTTTTTAGTTTTAAAATTATTTTGCACTGTCACTTTTTTTGCTCTCACACGCACACACTCATTCACTCACGTGGCCGCACACAGATCTGTTACAACTTCCCAACTCTCTCTCCAAGATTTTTATGATGCCTGTTGTTACTTTTCCACCCATGGAAACAACAGGGGTTTTCACTGAAAACCATCAACGCGGTAGATGGAACTTCCATGCCAACTGCTGCATCCTAAAGCAGCATGAAATGCTCCGGTTCTTCTCCCCCCCTACCCCTGCTGAAGATGCTGCTTTGCTACACTGCATGCCTGTGCTACTCTTGGAACCAGGTTGTTAGGACCTTACGCTGAAGCCAGGTCTTTTTATTTTTCCATCAGTAAGACACAGCCCTAATTCACACTTGAGTCAGAAGTAGTGCCAGAAGATTTATTTTTCCTCACATGTTATGCACGGGCCTGTTAAGTCACTTCTCCTGCTGGCTGTCAAGGTCCTGAGAGGGCTTCTTATGTGCTGTATTTATTCCTGTGAATATATTAATAATATAGAAATAAATAAAGAAATAGTAAGTAGGGCAGGCATATGACAGTTTTGCCAACTCCAAATCATTAACACAGTTGTCTCCTACTAATTATAACTTGCCATAAGTGAAGTCTGAATGACCCTACCGCACTCTTCCTGATCTCTAAGGTTTTGTAGTGTGGGCTGTCACTCACTTTGTTTGTCCCATCCAAATCTAGTAGTTGGTAGGACAGTACCTATCTACTGCATTGTGTTTGATGGAGCTGTTTTTTTCTTATGCCAGCAATAGAATGCTTTTTAAAAAGAGTATTTCCTTTAATCCTGCAAGCTGACTAATTTGAAGTTGCCAGTTTTAGCTATTTTTGTATGTGTTGATAGGTGTGGCTCTCCACAGTTTTGCCCATTTTGTCCAGCATTTAAATGTTGTGCTATCATGTTGGTTTTAACTTTTGATCATAAGCTGTCTGCTTGGCATCTGAAAACAATTGGCTATTCCCAGTCCTGACACAGTGTTATTAGTAATTGACTTTTTTTTTTTTTTTTTTCCTTCAAAGTACAGAAGCAATCTATGAATAGGAGTCAAAGCATCCTAGTTATTTCCCATGACTTCTTTCATTTCTTCTATGTGTCTGTCTTTCTGTCTCTGCCTGCCCGTCTCTTTCTCTCTAACAGCCCCTTTGAACCAGCTGATGCGCTGTCTTCGGAAATACCAATCCCGGACTCCCAGTCCCCTCCTTCATTCTGTCCCCAGTGAAATAGTGTTTGATTTTGAGCCTGGCCCAGTGTTCAGAGGTAGTTGGGCTCTTCTTTCTTGTTTTCACCCAAACAAAATAAGTAAAACCACAGATGCTGTTTGTGCCTCACCCTCACACCGTGTGTATGTAAGTGTGTGAGTTTATCAGAACACCTCTGTTTTTTGCTTGGCCTGGCTGGAATGCTTTGAATGTGCTTTTCACACATACTCACTTTCACCTTTACACGCTTGAAAATGACTATAAATAAAGTCTGACTTAAATCTTCAAAAGCAAGGAATTTCATAGTTGAGCTTTTAATGTGGACCTTAGCATAGCTTTTCTAAGCAAAGGTCCTTGGATGGCATTGCCGTGATTTTAAAGACAAAGTGATGCCCTTAACTTAGAATTTCCTTGACTGTTCAGTTTAAGTCAGTTCAGTGCTTTAACAGTTTTCTATATTGAATATTCTTTGTTTTGAAAAGTAATCTAGGAAATCAAATGTAAATTACAAACATTTCCATTGATATCTTGTTAGGTCTCAAGCCTTTCAAGTAATGTGTCATGTCAGCTTTCAACAAATACTTCATTTTGGGAATGTGCTCTTGATACCACATTGGGACCCGAGATGCTTTAGACCCTGCAGTTTTTATTTAGTTAGTAAATTTCCACTGAAACAGTATTTGTTTGTGCCCTGTACCATGCAAAATAAGACTCTTCCATTTTCATGTCATTGACTCTGGGGGTAACTCGGGCCTAAAGCTGTCAATGGATCTGTTGTATTGCACAAAATCCCCCAAAACTGTGGGATTTCGTATGCTGGAGAAACCCAACTATTGAGTAATAGCATGAAATGTGAATATTTATGTCTGTACATGTACAAATGGGTAGTTCAGTGCATGTAGTGTGGTTTTCAAATGCTACCATCTTGGCTGTTTCAAAGACTTTTGTTTCAGAATATATCAAGAGCAGTTCACCTTAGGAACTTGTAAAGTTCTTCCAGAAGTCTTTGTAAGAAGACAGGTGTTCCCAACAAGTGAACTGGCTACAGAATGGAATACGTTACGTACAGCTTCAGAGTCCAAGCTAATGACTTAAGTCCAACATTACCTGAACATTACATTACTGTAATAACTTGGAAAACAGGCCATCTGGTATTATTATGCATAGATTAACCGTTATGTTCTACCACGTGCTGTAAACATTTTTGGCGAAGGGTGAATCTTGTGCATCAGTGTTCCTACGTTGTGGTATCACATTCTAAATGGGAGACTTGAGTTACCTCTAAAGAAAACACATTTCAGCAGAGCTTTGCTATTACAGAGTAAATCTGTAATCCAGTAATTTTTTTGGAAAATTGCTCATGTTCTGGGAACATCATGCACTTAATTCCACATATGTGTGATTTCAGACAAATAATATAATAAATAAATGACAGTATAGTGACCATAACATGAATATGAACAAAAGTCTATCCATCAGGTCACTGGCCTCCAGCTGCTTGTAAATGTAGTTAGGATGCCCAATGTGCATCATTATTGTTGCTTTAGGAGGTGGGACAAAGTTTATGGGTGCTGTGTCCCATTTGTGATATGTTGGTATGGCATTATTTTGAGCTTCCACTTGTATGGATTTTAGCTCAGTGAGGACAGGCAGTGATGGGTAAATTAGCACACACTGAGTGACTGAACTCAAGCAACAGTTTTAAAAGCCCCAAAGTCAATTTTTTCAAGTCAAGTTGGCATTAGGAGATACTTTTTTGGTAAGGAGGGGGCTTCTGAAGGAGTATGGGGAGGAATATTGTCTTCCACCACTTCTCAGAGCACTGATGGGAGAGAAAGGATTGGAATGTTGGAGGTCTTTTACAGTGACATACATTGTTTAGCAAAGCAGCATGAATTTAATTAACAGTTGACCCTATTTCATGTCCTTTGCATTGGAAGGTCAGCATAACCTTGTTACAAATAATTGCGGTGTATTTTAAAAGCAGTGTCTAGTTGAAGTGCTCTATTTGTAAAGAGCCATTGGGGCCCTGAAACAGCTCTGTTAGGGACATTTTACTTCATCGATTTGTTTAGATAACGTATAGGCTACAGATGTACTGTTCTTTCTGTATTTAATAGAATATGCTTCAAATAGCTAACTGAAGTATTTATTCTTTTTTAATTCTTTCTGCAGTCTAATACTTACTTTTAAATAAGAGCTCTCTGCTAACAGATAGCTTTAAAACAGCCAAATGGTTTTCAAGTGGCACTTGGAGACTCAGCTAGAAAACATTTAAATTTTTTGCATTCAGTCTATTTTGATTCCCAAGTACAGTATTCCGGCTATTTACTGAGTCCCTAAAAGGTTAGCTACAAGAAATCTGAGAGATAGCTACTGCTAACTAAAATTCTACTACTTTTCTTCTCCAAGAAACTGGTGGAATTAAAAAATACTTCTAAAATTTTTTTTTCTATTTAAAGAGACATTGTCCTTCTGGTAATTCAGGAACAAGAGACTGGGAACTATCTGGTATACAGGGATGTTTGCTATAGGCTTGTCTCTTCCTGAAATCTAGGACTTGAGCACTATGTAGTATGAGGACAATATTCCTAGTACATGTTTGTCCCCTTTTAACATTTACATTGATGTTTGGAGATACTGCATCTTAAACACAATTCTTGCACCTAGTAACAATACATTCTTGTAAGCTGGCTTCTTATAGATAAAAATTGTCCTGTTTCTGAAATTTAGGTTCAACTGCAGGTTTGTCTGCAACACCTCCCGCCTCTTTGCCTGGGTCACTCACCAATGTGAAGGCGTTACAGAAATCACCAGGACCCCAGCGGGAAAGGAAATCATCCTCATCCTCAGAAGACAGAAATAGAATGGTAAGGAAAAGATCGGCTATTTTCATTCTTATTATGGTGTATTCATAGTATAGAAATACTGCACAACCACGTTCCTCTCACTTTTCTTTCATCAAAGCCTTCTGATTTAATTTGGAGATAAGTATGGTAATGATCAAGTGCTTTAAACCAATTAATAATGGAATATTGAAATGGTGAAACTGATACATGAATCATTTAAATAATTTACTATACTCTTACTCCATTGCACCCAAATATTTTGGTGTGCTTCATATTATAATGCCAGTTTCCTTTCAAATAACAGCTTAACTTTTCCCACCATGATTCATGAACTCAGAAAGTTCTCTAGTTATTCTCAAATGTAAAAATACATTAAAATGCCCACAGTCTTTTTTAACTCACAAGTTAGCATTATCATTGAGTAAGAATTGAAAAATAAATGAGACTTTCTTTTTGGTAAGAATTTCTTAATATTTACTGGTTTTAATACTGCCAGAAACCTGTGGCAACTATTTCATGCCAGGAAATAATTTTGTATACTAAAGGTTTTGCATATGGCTGGCTTGAAAAAGTCAAATACAATATCTGAAAAAGAAAGTTCTTTTAGGACTTTAATGATATGAAATACCGATACCAAATCTTTAACAAAGGAGCGGTTTTAACAGGCACTAATGCACTTGCTTTCTTCCTTTTTATTGTTTATGTGTATATATAAAGAAAACCCTTGGTCGACGGGATTCAAGTGATGATTGGGAGATACCAGATGGACAGATCACAGTTGGACAAAGGATAGGATCTGGATCATTTGGAACAGTCTACAAAGGAAAGTGGCACGGTATGTGGCCGTCATGGCAAACAGTTATTCTTAAGCAAGGAACATTGCCTGCTGGGGGCCACCCAGCTGGAAAGCAGCTTCACAGAAAAGCACCTGGGGATTCTGGTGGGCACCAAGTTGAACATGCCCCAGCAGCGTGCCCATGCCTCAAAGAAGGGTAATGATATCCTGGGCTGCATTATAGGCGAAACATTGCCAGCAGGTCAAGGGAGGTGATCCTTCCCCTGAGCGCTGGGTTCCAGTTCTGGACTTCTCAGTACAATAAAGACATGGACATAGTGGGGAGAGTCCACTGAAGGGCCATAAAGATGATTTCTAAATTAAGAAGTAGTGTGCTAAATAGGTAATGTTAGAACTCCAAACTACTTAGGAACTCAAATCTTGTATGTTCTTTCGAATTCAGTAATTATTAGGATAAAGATGAAACATAGTTACTAGAAAGGCTGAAGTATTCGTCTTGATGAATGAGGATTTCAAATGTGTATTTGAAAAGCTTTGACCTGGCTAAGATTTCTCACAGTAAAATAAGAATAGCGTTTATACATTTTACAGAATATTTACTTATTTTAATATTATAGTGGTTTATTTCATGAAAGCTAGAAAATAGGGTATCTTAATATTTCTGATGCTCTATATAGCATTTTCTCAATAGAAGAATATGTATCAATGACACTTACTAAAAATTGCTATTTTAAAGGTGATGTGGCAGTGAAAATGTTGAATGTTACGGCACCCACACCTCAACAGTTACAGGCTTTCAAAAATGAAGTAGGAGTGCTCAGGTAAGAATATTTTTACTGGCATAAAATAATGAGTGTACATTTATGTTCTATTAATCATTTAATTTTAGATTTCCATTACAACACATTGTTCTTATTCCTTCATGATGATACTTTGGGTAGAAAATGTAACTTGCCATTTAAAAATATTTCTTTGTACCCACTGCTACTTCTTCCTTCCCCTGTATGTGTTCGTCACGCCTGTGTTGTGAATGTATGTGGGTCCAAATGCTCGAGAACACCTCTGTTTTTTTGCTGTTGTACTACCCCCAGGCCACAGTCAAGCCTAAGTGTGAACTCTAGGACTTTCTTTCCTCTCATCCATGTTTTAAGATCGAAGGAGAGCATGATTAATTGTTCATTTTGAGCAGCAGCACTGCTTACATTATCAATTCTTTAATAGTTTCTGTTCAGTAGCATTGACTTCTCTTTGAGATATTTTTTTTAATATATTTCTCATAAAGGCATTTCTTGATTTCCTTTTCTCATGCTTGTACTTTCTCAGAGGAAGTATTTATCTTGGGCTCAGGTCTTAAAAGAGGACCCATCAACACGATACAATAGAATATTTACTGGAGAAGGCCATTTGCATCCAAGTACAAGCTTGAGCAGTCTCAAGCGTAATTCTGTTTTAAGAAAAAAAATAGAAAGAAGGGATTTGCCTCTGGAACAGTGATGTGTTAAGCTGGGCACCTGTGCTGGAGGAGCATCTCCAATAAGCTACACAGTGAAAAGAGGACGGTCAGCCTTTTTCCCCAGAATATGTTAGTTCTGAAAACTCTAAGCCCATAGTTGTGGAAGTAGAGGCTTTCTGGGGTATGCTACTTTGCATATCTTTTAATATTTTTGGCATGCCTGCTCAGGATAACTTAATGAAATCAAAAATCTTGTATTTCTGCTAGCAGTCCCGTAGGTGGAGTCTGGCCTTTCTCTGTTGTTGATCGTTGCAGCACTTACAGTAAATAGTCAATTGTCCTATCCTTTGACACAGACAAGCCAGATTTACCTGTAGTTGTGCCTTTTCCATTATGCTTCATCATTACTTTCATAGCTTTGAGGTAGAATTTGCAAGAAAGCACTTATTTTTTTGTTCACTCAGCAGTTACTCTCAGCATCACTTGACAAATCCTTGAACCTGAAGAAGGCAGAGTCTCATAGTGTAGAGGTGTCCCAGTCTGCATTGCTGAGAGGACAGAGAGGTTCAAACTCTAGGCTACCAGGTTAGTTTTTTAATATAAGAAAACTTGAAGAGCTCTGCCATCTTCAGCAGCAGCATAGAATTAAAAAGCTACTGTGGGTTTTAAGCTTGGTGTTTCAGGTTTCATCAACAGTGAGCTGACTGCCTTCAGTACCAAGCTGTGTTGGAAAACAATTGCCTTTATTTTTCCTCAGCCCATGGGAGAGCTAGGAAATACTCCACAGTTCTTAAGTGCCTTGTCTTCTTAATATCTCATTGATATGTTTGGAAGTATTTAGTTCTTCATGTCCATTTGATAACAATAAGAATGTGATTGACTTTTCCTGGAGGCTGAGGAGAACCTTTCAGATTTCACAGTGTGTCAGTAGATTCTTTCAGGCCTTGACTGTATGGGCGTATCTACTGAGAATAATCCTCTCTGCCTTGTTTTTGGGGAAGTTTTTCTGTCTGGAGTTGCTCCGTCTTTGAAATAGGTTTGATTTAATTTCACCAAATCTCTGTGGCGAACTCCAGTCTCTCCCAGTGCTGTCTGGGAACAAGTTCATATCATAGCCTTTTAGAAGTACAGTTTTCATACCTGTTCCCATCCTTTCTTGTGTGCTGGCTCCATGGAGAGTACAAAACTCTCATCAAATAAAGCAGTAAGAAAAACTGAAGCTTTGCCAAGGAAGTGTATTGATGGTTTCTGAATGAAAGAGTTGTCCTTCCTGGAAGCCTCTGAGACTGGAATTTCATTTTGGAAGTCCTCCTTATGGGTGTCAACATCTTATAGCTGGACTGGGCTTACACAACAGCAGACCTGCCTGCAAACCAGAATGGCTATTATATGTCATTATGATAAGAAAGGCTACCTGCTCGAATAATTCATTATATTCAGTCTATCAACAGGTTATCATGGAATCATAGAATTGTCCAGGTTGGAAGGGACCTTTAAGATCATCAAGTCCAACCATCGACATAACACTGACAAAAAACATCACTAAATCATGTTTCTAAGCACTACGTCTACCCGTCTTTTAAGTACCTCCAGGGATGACGATCCCACCACTTCTCTGGGCAGCCTGTTCCAATGCATAGTAACCCTTTCCATGTAAAAAAATTTCCTAATATCTAATCTAAACCTCCCCTGGCATAAGTTGGGGCCATTTCCTTTTTTCCTATCGCTTGTTCCTTGGGAGAAGAGACCGACTCTCACCTCACTCCAGCCTCCTTTCAGAGAGCGGTATGGTCTCCCCTCAGCCTCCTTTTCTCCAGGCTAAACATTCCCAGCTCCCTCAGCTGCTCCTCAGAGGACCAGTTCTCCAGACACCTTATCTTAGTAAAAGTTGAGATTGACCCAACAACTTCTGTTTGGAAATAGATATTTAGACTGTGATAGTCCTGCCTGGGTTTTTCCTGATTTCCTGATCCACCTGATTTCCTCCTGATGTTTTTGGGTTTTTTTCAACAGGAAAACGCGACATGTGAATATCCTGCTTTTCATGGGTTATTCAACAAAACCCCAGTTGGCTATTGTTACGCAATGGTGTGAGGGGTCCAGTTTATATCACCATCTACACATCATTGAGACCAAATTTGAAATGATCAAACTAATTGATATTGCACGACAGACTGCACAAGGCATGGAGTAAGTATGGTATTTACTTGTCTGCAGATGAGCACTGGGGCAGTGTTTACTTATCCCCTTCACGCTGACTGACAGCCAGCTCTCTGCTCGCTTTGCCAAGCCCAAGGGTCCTGCCTTGATGATCAAAGCATTGGGTGAAGTCTTTATCGTTTTAATTAGTAAAATAGACTTGGCGTTCTTTTTTTTGGAACGTAGGGAAATACAAATCATCAAGGAAATATAGTCTTAGATAGTAGAATAAGGATAATTACAGTGCAGTTAAACTTTCAGCCTTGTGTGTGAAGATTTCTGTTCCAGGCTTTATGATCTTCACAGTGCAGATCGTCTTATGGTAGGAGGTAAAACATAGTTTAAAAAGAAACACACTGTGAACGAAAGAACACGATCATGTAAGATAATGCAGAAGACAGACAGCCCTGTTAGCAAAAAGAATTGATTTTTTTTTTCTTTTCTTATAAGTGTTGTAGCTCTCTAAATAATAGATTTCAGCATTTGAAGAAAACATACCTATTTTGTTCTAAGGACTGTAAGTAATCCTTACTCCCATAGAGGGCAATTGAGGGAGTTAGAATTTACAAAACTAGCCCAATATTGTGTGTCAAAACCAGAACACTGATGTAAGATCAGAGGAATCGCCCTCCAGCTGGAAAACCACTAAGATGATTGCAGTTATTTGTGCCATTTTTCTACTAAGTATTCTATTGCATTTTCAGTCAAGAGGCGGGGAGGGAGGTGTTTGCAGCAACCAGCCTCAGCCTTCTGCAGCCTCCTCATCTCCCCGGGCTCCCTCCGTAGGTAGTGGAGATGCAGAAGCTGTTTTATGAGCGTCATTCAAAGCAGAGACATAAATTGGGGCTTTTCCAGCAGGTTTGTGCCAATCTCATTGACTAAACAAAGAGCCATGGGAGACTAGTTGCCTAATTTAGGCTCTATACATGTGCTGTGGGGCAAGTACTCCCCTCGGTGTTCCTTGCCATCTATTTAGCCAGTCTGCAATCAGGAGATCTTTCTTTCCAGTCCCATACTAACAAGCAGTCAGCGTACTGGAGTACACGCTGAGGCTGGGAAGCACATTTAGCTCCCACAATTTAGAAACACGTTGCCTAAATCTGTGACAAAGGGTCTTGACAGTCACCATTAAGGCTGGGTGGCAGAGCCTTCAGCACTGAATGGCATGTCAAAAACTACCGAAGCTTTTTAATTTTTATTCTGGGTATTGAGTTACAACGGAAAAGAGGAAGTTGGTGCATAATTGTTATTACATTCTTCAGTAGCGTCAGGTTTGAGCTGGAAATCTAAACTTTATTTTATTTTTGTTTGTTTTTTCCTGTGGCTGTTGCAGGAACTGTCATGGGTAACTGAAGTTTTATCACTTTGTTAAATATGTGCAGTTTGAATATCTGTAGAATTTGTGTTTCGGTAATGCAGTGAATTTTGAGTTGTTGATTAGTGAAATATCATTTAACCCATCTAATCTATGATGTTTCTTTTCAGTTATTTGCATGCCAAGTCAATCATCCACAGGGACCTCAAGAGTAATAGTATCCTTTCCCAGAGATGTGATTGTGGAACGTGACAGCATTCCTGGCTGGGGTTTTTTTATTGCCAGAAATGTACTTACTGATGTGAGAAGCTGTTCACGTGTGAATATTTGCTGAGTTGAAATTTCGTTAAGAACTGATAATATCACTAGTAGCAAAGTAAGGAATACTTACTATGTCTATTGATGTGATTCCAATAATGTAGCAAGTTTTGCTGTGGTATCACAAAGATTTTTGCATCATTTGGTTTCTACATGTAATGAAAGATTACACCAGTTTGCTCATGGAAATTTTCAGCTTCTCATACCTGGCATTTCAAGAAAGTAGTTGGCATTTCAAGACAGCCACCTGGGCCATGGTCTGTTCAGCACTGGCCTGGTCATTATTTATGTAACCCTTAGGTACCATAATTCAATATGCTGGCTGCTTAGAATCTATATTATATGAAAGCCTTCTGGAGTGGTGCTGGTTGATTAAAACCTTTATGTCTAATATTGCAAATTTGTAGTTGTTTATTGTTCTTGTAGGAGAGGATCAGTGCCCTTTGTTTGTTTTTCCTTAACATTTTCCCCTTAGATATTTTTCTTCATGAAGACCTCACAGTAAAAATAGGTGATTTTGGTCTAGCCACAGTGAAATCACGATGGAGTGGATCCCATCAGTTTGAACAGTTGTCTGGATCTATTCTATGGATGGTAAGCAAGGGGGAAGTGGTGTGTTTGTTTCAACAAATTTAATTGCCTTTGGGCAAAGTTTCTGAGACAGCCCCTCCAGCCCGCTGACTTACACAAACTGGAAAAAACAAGCAGTAATATGAAGTACTAATTCAAGGCTTTTCAGTTCTTCCTCAAGCATAAGTTTTCCAGTAGTGAGGAAAAAAAGCTTTAGTGTCTTCATCCCTTATTCTGATGTTTAAACGGAAAAGAAAATGGTGGCTAAGGAAAAAGGGTATGATTAACTTAGGCTTGAGGAGAAGGTGAGAAAAGCCATGAAAAATATCCTGCAAAGGAGCAAAGGAACTAGCTCAGCCAAAAGTAAAGTGGTATTAAGTTTTAAGGATTACTCTCAAGAGGTCGTACAACTTGTTTGAGTCTTAATAAGAAGTATAGTTATGACCTCCTGTGCAACTCTTCTTTCTCCTTTCTCCCTGAAAAAAAACCTGAAGGGTCTGTTAGTTGGCATTATTTTCAGTGTTGTTATGATTCTAGTTTCAAAATAGCTTCTTGGCCTTGACAAGGTCAGTCTGTTTTGTTGTAGAGTAATAAAGGAATCACCAAGCTAAAAAGAGCCAATGGATTTTGAGATTCATGTCAACATCCACTCTATATTAGGACCCAGTAACATCTGAAGGCAAGAGTGGGCCTTGCACGTCTTATACTCTGGAGAAGTCCGTGTTTTGTTTCTGGTATGTGAGGCACAGTCTGATGTAGTGAAATAAAAGCTAATTCTTTTCTTTTATGGTACAGGCACCAGAAGTTATTAGGATGCAAGATAAAAACCCATATAGCTTTCAGTCGGATGTATACGCGTTTGGGATTGTCCTTTATGAATTGATGACTGGGCAGTTACCATACTCAAACATCAACAACAGGGACCAGGTAAGGGAAGGGATTAACTTCAGGCAGCTGTGGCCTGAAACAGAGATTGATTCGGCCTTGAGAAGTGCACATTCTGATGTTTTGTGTGTTTGATTTTGTGTTTCTGATTCCGATGTTACAAGATGACGTTTCTACATTTTCTAGATGTGCCTCAGCCACGTAGCACCAATTTACTTACTTCTCTTCAGGCATTTTGGGTTTGGTTTGGTTTTTTTTTTTTTACTTCGAGGATAGATTTTCACCTTCTGATCTGGTTGCCAGGATACTTATTAGGGAGAGAGAAGGTTACTTAATAGTAATCTAGTTTAGAACAGTTCTGCAAAGGCAAAATGATCCTCCATATGTTCAGTTATTCCTCTTCTCCCCCCAACCCTACCCCGCACTGAATGATAGTTCAGCAGCGGGATCGACAAAATGGAACAGCAATCATCTCCCGGAATGTTTTATATTCATCTCAGTCTTGAGAAATGCATGCGCCATCTAATTGAATTTCAGGACATCAGCATTTCTCAAATCCTGCTTGATGGAGTATATGACTTTCCAGAGTGTGTGAATCCTTTAAGAAGATTACTTAATTGTGAACAAATATTCCTTAAGTCTAATGATACCGCACGCCTGTAATATATCTCCACAGGGTAGGCACGTTCGTGAAGGCATATCTGATTCATTATTTCTCTGTCTCATCTGAAAATAGTATCTGTGCATCAAGATCTTTGGTGTAAACTATTCCATGTCTGGGTGGTGATATATTTATGTTGTTTCTGTGTCTGCATCCCTTGTTTTTTCACTGTCAGTACTTGAGAATTGCAACCATAGCAACCTTCATCCGTGAATGCCATTTTATAAGGCTGCTTCCGTATTTGTCAGAACACTTCATCCCAATTCATCAAATTTGGAGTCACTCCTTTTTTTTTTTATTACAATTTTTATTTTTAATTGTTTTTGCCTTTTTGAAAGAAGGGAAACGTCCAGATTTTTGGCCAGATGGATGTAGCCTTCTAAAAGGACTATTCCAACATTGTTTTGTTTTCAGCCTTTGAGATTTGAAAGGTGGACTCAGTGATGTGGGTGTTCACGATTGAGTGCGGAAACAAATTTTAAATTGCAAGTGAAACCAACATATAAAATATGTTCTAATGTCTTTAGTTTTAACACTCCTAGTCCAAAAACACAGAAATATTCCTTGTTTTGTGTTGGTGCATCTACATCAGTTGCTATGACATAACTAAGAATCTTAGTGAGCAAAGCATCATTCTTGTTACACTTCAGAGTGTTTTTCTAGACAGTCTAGGACTCTTCTTGTAGTGATACTCTCTTTTCTCTAGTTAAAATTAATGATATTATTCATAATATCATTTGTAAAGAGAGTACTGGAAACATAAATAATAACAAATTTTGAATAGTTTCAACTTAAGGAGTGCAGTTGTTTAGAAAAGAGTAACTTCTAGATGATGCTAAGTCTCATTTCAGCAGAGGGAGGGGACAGGGTGGGCAAGTCTTTACTATGAAATGCTGCTCTGGCACATGGGGATTTCTAAAGAAACCATATGGGAGTTTTATAGTCCTTGATGCCAACACAGATGCGACTGAATCAGAAAGTTGAAAAAGGACCAGGATTAAGTTAGTATAAATAACATGTATAGCTTGCTTCAGATGTGGGGTCTTTCTGTTGTGTTTCTTTGTTTGTTTATTTTTTTTTCCCAGTGTCCAGATATGAAATAGTTTCATTTCATTAAATATGATATGATACACCTGCTGGGTCTGTCTGAGCATTCAGTAAAGGTAGTGATGATCCGCTGCGGCGTGAATGGATCTTTGATTAGCTAGTTTGAAAGGGCTTTTTAGTGGCAGCACAACTGCAGTACTCAAACCACATTGCATTTGACCTTGGCCTGACATGATGATGTTTGATGAGTTTTTTTATATATCCAAGAGAACGTTAACCATATTTATGCTTTGCTTTCCTGCTTTCTATTACTTTACTTTGTTTTATGCTTAAGTTTTATCCTTGGGTGAAATATAAGCCTTCCATGTTAAAGGAATTACTGTGAAAATACAAAGCCTGCCTGCCTCCTCTTCTACAGAGGAGAGGCAGTTTCTCTTTTTGCTTTGGTGAGGTTTTTTTGTGGGGTGGGAAAAGTGGTCAGATGTCAAGAATAAGTTTTTGTGGTGGAAAAGTACATGAAGGAATTTATTCTTGAAAGGTAAAGGTTTTTGATACCTGAAGTCCATGTGTTTCTTAAAATTCCTTTCAGTGTGAACTTTCTGTTGACTTATAATATAAAACAGAATATTTATTTTTACAGAATATTTATTTGTGTGCATTCTGTTACTGCCACAGGGTTGCTTATTCTTGGTTTTATAACAGTTTTTGACACCAAAGAACTATTTCTTTGATGGTCATTGAAGTAAATGGTAACCATTTACTTGTGGTCAAGTTTCACAGAAATCTCTCTTAGGAGGAGGAGAAATCTGCTTTTTTCTCTGTACTGAACAGGTTAGCAAGCATTACTCTAAGAAACTTGACAGTTTCAATACCGGATCATGTTTCCAGGGAGCAGAAAACTTGCTGCTGGGACTAAAATGATCTAGCAAAATGTTCATCTTTTGTTACTCTTTGTTTTATGGACTCATCTTCTTCCCCTTTCATCTTTTTTCCCCTTAAATAAAGATCATTTTTATGGTGGGACGAGGATACCTATCTCCAGACCTCAGCAAAGTACGGAGCAACTGTCCAAAAGCTATGAAGAGACTAATGGCCGAATGCTTAAAAAAGAAGAGAGATGAGAGACCCCTTTTTCCACAGGTGAGAAATGTTCCCCTTTAGTTCTTAGTAGACTTTACAATTTGAATATTAAAAATAAATATTAGTTATGAACTCACGGGCCAGTTCAAAAATTTTTTTATTAGTGCTGCAGCATGATTTCGTAAGAGTACCGGCTTGGTTCCTGGTTAGTGCTGTTTAGTTAAATAAAGTGTTTGTTTTCAATTCCAAAAGCAGGTGTTAATATGAGTTGTGTAGCTGGAAAAGCATTTATGTGTTGGAGAAAGTTTCAACGGGGAGACAGTGAAATTAATAATCGTGATTAGACACACAAATTAGAACTTGCTGTGTGTGCTCTCAGAAATCTTTATACCTCCCCTCCTTGCTCTCCCCCAAGTTTTTATGATGGGGAACTGAGAGTTTTGTTACAAAACTTGACTTATTGTGCCTCCTGAGGAAGGTCTGGATTCTAAAAACTTGGACGGGATGCCAGCCTTATTTTTTTTTTTCCTTTGGAATATAACCAAAGCATTTTCAAAAAATAAGGAGCTCCCCCTGCTGGCTCCGTGGTAAGTGATATTAACAAACTGCTGCCAAAGCTGTGTTCAGTTGCAGCGATGGTAGGTATAGGTTCTACTGCATAAACAAGGACACAGATAAAAGGCAACTATATTCATTATGCTCACAGAGGGAAATCAGTATGCCCTCTTAAAGGGGAAAATGAGACAGTCTCTTCCCAAAATGTCCTTTTCAGCTTTTTTGAGGATATAAACATCAGAGTGCAATGCAGTAATCTATTTTTAAACGTTTCTGTTTAAATTTGTGTATAAATATTTTTCTGTAGTTAATTGACATATTCTGCCTTTGGTTCTAAGAGACTGTTACAGATTTGGAACAACAGATTTGATCACTTATTTTCTACTTGGTTTTAGATTCTTGCCTCCATTGAGCTTCTGGCCCGGTCATTGCCAAAAATTCACCGCAGTGCATCTGAACCCTCGTTAAACCGGGCTGGCTTCCAGACAGAGGATTTTAGTCTATATGCTTGTGCTTCTCCAAAAACACCCATCCAAGCAGGTGGATACGGTGGGTTTCCAGTGCACTGAAAAGAAATGTGAAAGCATGTGCCTGTGTGTCTGTGTGCTGGTGTGTTCCTGTGCGTGCAACACACGTGTACGTTCTCGGTTCCTACCAGCTACGTTTTTAAGGTTTACTTGAGGGAATGAAGACTCTGTTCCTAACACTGGGCATTGAATGTCCCGAGCACAAAGTCCGTGTTGGTAAGGAATGCTCTGGGAACAGCTGGCACAAGAAGAATTATAAGGTCACATAAGAGAAATGGGAAAAGCCACTTCAAAACAAGCAAAAATCCTCTGAAGGTCATTGGGTGTCAGTTTTGCTTGCCTGTGTCATTTTTGCCTAGTTTATTGATTGGTTTTATTTACTCAGGAGCGTATTTGATTTTAATGTACTCAAGCTATGGTGTTTTGGTCTGGTTTTTACTTCAGTTGAGGTCATTATGTTTGAGCAATAGGCTTTAGATTCCTCAGTTAGTAATGCTACTTATATGTGGGAAACAATTGGAAAAATAAACTGAGCTTCAAGGCTGAGCACAGTCAAAACTTCTTGTGGTCAGCAGAAGTGAGCAGATATAACACGGAATCAAAAAAAAAAAAAAGACCTTAGTGACATGTGACTCTTATTTTGAAACTTGAAGTTTAAAATAGTGCTGTTTAGAGAACATCTCTTCCTATGGAGGAGTGGTGCCATGGGTTTTGGGGTTTTTTTTGCCTACATACTCTGACCTACAATATAGACCACCTGAAAATATTCTGTTGCAGTGCAACAGAGAAGAAATTCTGTATCTGCTTTTGTTGAACTGCAACAGTATTACTAGTAATGGTGCCTGTATCTTTCAATTAGCAGGGATTTAAAAATTAAAAAAAAAAAAAAAGAAATTACATCTTGAGCATAACCAAATAGTTTAAGAGAAAAAGGCTGCTAGCACCCATAATAGGAAAAGAGGATTTGAAAAAGCAGTTGTTTTCATGGAAATCAGTATTATACCATGACTTCTGTTGAGATAAAATGTTTAACTTTAATATTGTTAAGAATACCACTAAACATGCTTCTATTCAGTGACGAATTGTTTTTTTTCACTTTGGTATAAAAGCTGCTAGTTTGACTAGAAGTGAATCAGTTAGACTAGATGTCTAACTGAGAAACCTAGACACCTTACCGTCTAGATCCTGTCAGGTCACCTAAAAGATTGTATTTTTCTCTGGAGCATTCTTCTGGAACAGGTGAATTAGAGTAGTCGTTCAGGTTATATCAATCCTTGGTGTCAGATACTAAAGCAGTAATGTAATTGGCTGTGTTCTGGCATATTTTGAAACTAGTTATGTGGTTTTGTTTGTGTTAAACTGCTAAGCTATTAATTTCCACAGATTCTTCTGCATCGGAAACAAGCCATTGCTGCTCTTGTTAGGACTTCAGGGGCCAGGAGTGTTCTTAGTGGCTTCTGATTTTCCTACTTATAGAGAAATTTGTACGTTGCTAGTGATAGGTTTTTGAAATGGATCAGGATTCAAAAAGGGGTTTGTTTTCTGCTGTCTGGCAACTGAGCCTTTTAAACAGGAGGCAGAGTTAGAGAGCGTGAAGAGATGTAGATAATTTCTACATTTTCTGGCCAGATTCTAATGGTCTTTTTGACTTCTGCTGTTAGAACAGTTTGGGAACTAACTTCTCTTTTTGTTAGTCAAGAAAATTCAGCTGTTGAAATCTATCTCTATGGAAATAGTTATGGAGGACAAAAGTTGTTAGTGTTTTAGAAAAATCTGTTTCCCATCTTTCTGGTATCTTCACCTCATTTTGGCAGGCTTGTCTTAAAAGGAAAACGGAATTTAAGTGGGTTTTTTTCCCCTCTTACTTGTTGTTTTTTTGTTTTTTTTTTTATTCTAGTCAGTGATGGGGAATGCTTCTTAAGCTTTGGGGTATGGTATTCAGTACGGGCTACAATGCCCATGTCAGTAAGAGCAAGAGGATGCTGCTGGGTCTCCTGCAGAATCTAGAAATGCTCCATCCCAGGTAGAAAAAGCTTAACCACACAGGGAGTTACGGGGAGTGCAGAACCATCATCAGTACCCTGCCCAGGCTTACTCTTTTCCAGGTCTGCCAGATCAGTTTAAGCAAGTTTTTCCTAGGACTAGTGTTGTACTCCTTGTTGTTCTTCTGTGCTATAGGAACTACAATTATGGGGAGGAAAACATGCTGCCATTCTTAGACACATTTGGCCCCGTTTCCTGCTGTATGGTCAGTGCATTAGAATTCTTCCTGTGTCACCTGTTCTTAATGTCGAGCACAGTTTGGGATCTATGGCCATAACGTGAGTTTAGCTTCTCACCAAACATTTTATGAAGCCTACAAGGAGGCTGGGTTTTGTGGATCATTAACTTTATCTGACATAAAGGCATTTAGGGGTTTAACTTCTGTAGTTTGTAATTGCTGCTTCAAATGAGATTTGGAAACATATGTAGGAAGAAGAGGCCTGAATATGCCTGTGGATTTGGGTCAGTGTTCTCAAAAATGCAACTCAGCTATATTGTTTAGAAGCAAATACCTATTGGTCCTGAAAACAGGTCTGTAGAATCTCAGGCTTTTCTGCAGACGTAGTTTATACTATGTGAGATTCATTTTTTCTTTACTTCCCTGCATCTCAGTGTAGAAACAAAATCTGTCTTGGTACCTTCTAGAAGGACCAGATGCTCATAAATGCTGCTGTATATTCTTTTGAGGATATTAATTATCCACATCAGTGTATGTTCCAAATTTTTATTGAGCCAATGAGTGGTATCCATACTAAAAGATCAGCACAAGATCCAACAGAAGACTGCTTCTTTGTCATATTTTTTTCTGTGTCTGTGAATGTAATCCAGGCAAGGTGTTGGAAGTGTTGGAATTTGGTGTTTCCCTTTGATGAGTCTGTTACTCTCTACTTCAGCAGACAAGGCTGGCCCAGACCTGGGAGGGAGCCATTCTTCTCCTTACAATTCTTCTGAGAAACATGGCATCTACCCCAGGATAAGGAGTAGAGTTAAGATGTTGTGTATATACCTAGTAACCTCGAGAATCCAGATAACTTACAAATTTGTGAGAGCAGAGATTGGTAACTTCATTTTAAATCCTTCCAGGAATCAGGGGCAGCAGGTTCGCTCAGAATATGCCCTCATAATATATTATTTGGACACAACATGAAAGAACTGGAGCATCTTTTTAGTACAGATTTTTTGAAAGCGTGCATTTCAAATAGTTTCCTCTTGCTTTGCATGTGACAAGGGTGAAAAGACAGTAGCAACTAACTTGAAAGGGTTTGTTAAGAAGTGTAGATTTTCAAATGCTGTCCATCCTTTGAAAAGGGATTTCCTTCAGTCAAAGCAAGTATCTGAAGTTTTACTTGGTAAAAAGCACATCAGTGTCTGGCTCGCAATGAATAAAAATGTCTGTTGTTTTTTTCACGTCCCAAATCACTAAGTATGTGCTTTTCATAGCTTCATGGTACGATGATCTCATTTGGAGCATCCATGGCCCATCTCCTTACCCTGGCACTGGCAGGTGCTTTCCAATTCCACGAGTCTGTTCCAAGCAGTTGGGTTGGTTCCTCCTGCTACCAACAAAGCATCTCTCCAAAACCTGGTTAGAAATCTGTCCTTGCCCACCAGCCTGAGCTAGGATTTGCTAGGTCAGCTCCTTGAGCCGTCTTGCCACAGGGCCAGATAGTGTTGGTGTGACACAACAGGTAGGTCACTGCTCTACAGCTCTGGTCAGGAGGGAGAGTGGGACTGCAATAGTCCCAGTTTAGATGAGCATTGGCCGTTACAGAATGGCATCCAAAGACTTAGCAGGGCAGAATCAGGATGATCCTGTACCTGCAGGACAGAGCATATCAGAGCAAATTCCTAAAGCTATCTTCATTTTTTCTATTCATTGCTCTCAGGCAAGACCTTCTTGTCGTGCTAGAAAACAGTGAATTTGCATTTCAGTTTACTTCATTTATCTGTATGTATCTAAGCCTCAGGAAGAGGTTGCCAGTGTTCTCTCTCCCTCCCCTACCGATGGAGGTTCTTTCAGAAGATAAAAGAACCAGCTACAGATATTTTGCATCTTCAGAAGAAAGGGTGACAGAAAGTTTTTTGGAGCAGCCACTCCTCGGGAAGTCTGGTCAACACCTAGCAGGATGGAGGATTCCTGTCTGTGGATAGGTGTAGTCATCTACGTTCCTCATGCAGGGAAAGCTGTTACTGGTAACTGCATTTTATACGTGTTCAATGAACATAATCCTGTTATTAGATGAACATGCTAGCTATTTTGGTCTCTCATTGATTTCAGATCAGATTAACACCTGAATTTTGAAAGGGGAGATTTAGCATTAGCTTGTCTAAGAAAATGTCTTTGCTAAGGTTTTATTTAAATGGCAGAAAAGTCTGAAAAATCACCTTTTTATAGCTGCCATTCTATCTGAAATGTTTCTTAGCTTCTGATCCTGTTTTTCCGTTGCTCTTTCCCAATTAATGGTTCATCTTTTATCTTCCAAAATCCCTGTACGACTATTAAAAGCTGAATTATTACCAGAAATGGGCAGAAGGACAAGATGAGTAATGAGGGAGCAATCTCTTGTTTATAAATTGATCTTTAATCAGCAGTTTAGGAAAGCAGACTGAGAAATAAATTAAGTAGAGCATGTTTTGAAAGTGTAGCTAAGCATGAATGTCATTCTTAAAAATTAGCCTCGCAGGCAATACTTGATGACTTTTTTGTCCTTCTCTTAAAAGAAAAAAAAAGTGCAAAAATTGAGGTGTTTCTAGAAGATACTGTGAAGAGAGTTGGGAAATTGGTGAAATGTGCCAGAGAGAAGCAAGAAAAATTAGCAAATATTTAGAGTGTTTTGAAGCAAGGGTTTTCTCTGTTGGTAGAACTAGCAAAATAGGCAATTAGATCCATTGTGAAGTTTTTATTCTTTTGTTGTTATAACTTAAACCTAGCACCACAGTCTATGAAGACACATAGAGCTTGAGGGTCTGTAACAGCGCCCTGTGCCAGCCACCCTTACTTTAGAGCTCGGGTGTGCTCCCTTCTCCTTTCCTATGACACACAGAGCCCTCTCCCTGCTTTCTTTATGTTCCCTTAGATCAGTTGGATCAGCTATTCCTACCAGGTCCTGAAGATGCCTTTTCTTCCTCCTCCCCTTGGAGACTGGTGATCACTCTCCTTGGTTCTCTTCTTTATAGAGCAAGACACTCCATGGAATTAATGGCATCAGCCTAAAATTCTCTTTGCAGGGATATTTCTGGGTTTTTTCCAATATTATTTCCAATATGATGACACTAAATAAACTAGGTAGAATTTCAGGAGATCACTGCATGTGAAAGCAGTGCATAGGATTGTTGTTTATTCAGTCGTTCCGAAGGAAGCATGGGGCTGCTTTATTTGTTGTGCTCATCAGTGAGGACTAATTTCTGGTGTGGGAGTGAGTAGACAATCTCACCATTCTTATTTTTCTCACAGTAGGTTGCTATGTTGGTCTCTAAACCAGATTCTGACATTCTTTAATATTGGTTCAATATTCAGGCACTTTACAGTATATGGTCATTAAGGTTAACGGGTGTGTCACGTAGTTCTTTGTTATTAAACCAGTTTTACACCAGAATAGAGATGAGTTTGCAATCTGATGCATTTTTTGCAATTGTTGCTTTTCAGGAGGATATATGTGCAATAAGGAGTTTAAAGTGAAATTAAACCGACATGTTTTATTTTCAAATGCATGATGAATTAAACTTTGCTTGAACTTTCATACCTCTGTCTTGGGAAGAATGGGTACAGCTTGCTTTCAAGAAATTCTTTTTCGGTAAAATACGCTGGGTCTGTATTCAATGTTCTTACACTGTGTATTCTTTTGTGCTTTAATTTTAACAGTTTGCATTTTTTAACATCTTTTATATTCAACCTAATGTTCAACTAGCCTGAAGAAAATCTCTGACCACCTAGTAACTGAAATCACCTATTTAAACCAAGCTCTTGTCCTCCCTCTACAGGAGAATTTGCAGCGTTCAAGTAGCCACAGCACCATGGCAGCACCCACTCTGTTATTTAAGTCTTGTGTTCCTACAGTTTCTTAACATCAAAACTCTATTCTGCTCCGCAAAACCTAAAGTAATTTAGAAAAAGATATCCATAAGCTTAAAAGTGGAGCAGAATGGAACTGCCAGTCCAACACAAATGGGAAAAAGTACCTTTTTTGGGAACCAGAATCCTCTGCTGCCAGTGTTTCTCCTTCAACACAAACCACACCACGTGCATTCGGAGACCCGCAGTGGCTGCCTGTGCCGTTGGCATCATTCCCAGGAGAGAGGAGAGGGCGCTCGTGTTTTGACTGTGGTGCTCGGGCATGAGGGGATGGAACTGCTGCTGCAACTTGGGAGACTTGCTTTGGATGGTCTGCCGGTGGGCTTTCTCCTTCTAACAATGTGCCATCAGAGGCTGAACCTCTGATGGGTGCTAATTTGAAAGAATTGTCCTCCGTTCTGGCCTTTTGGGTTTTTTTCCTGGTGTACTCACTGATTTATGGACAATGCAGTATCCCCTTTTCACTCTATCACAACATCAGACACCTAAATTTGTCTCTATTATTGGGTTTTATTCCAGAAAATTCAAAGTATGGGGTGGTGGGAGCTGGAGAAGATGTTACTCTGAAGGCAAAGAGGTGAAGCTGAAGGAAAAGGGGATGCTGCTGCACCTTTCTTCAGATTTACTTTATCCCTTCTTCA
The DNA here is from genome assembly GCA_033628505.1 of Tringa tobata. Lineage (NCBI taxonomy): Eukaryota > Metazoa > Chordata > Aves > Charadriiformes > Scolopacidae > Tringa > Tringa tobata. The sequence goes on from JAHREE010000193.1 coordinate 2,151,202, forward strand.
AAAAACAACCAACAACCTTAACCTTTTCCTTTTCCCATATTTTCTTGGTGTGTGCATATACAACATCTTTTAGAAGGATTAGGTAGATCCTTCTTTTGTTGGTCCAGCAACAAACTGAAGTTTAAAAAAAAAAAATGTAGCGAGATTGTCCTCTCTTTTATTATTTTTTTTCTTTTGTATCATCTGATACAATGTATTTATCAATGATGCTACCACAGCATCTGAAGTCTGTAGAATTCCTGATGCAGACTGTGAATGGTGTATGTACCTACTTTAAAAGTTTTATTTTAAACGAGGGTGCAGGTTAATGCCAGGTACCTTACCAATATGTAATGTTTTCATAAATGAGGAAAAAAGTTCTCAGGTTGAATTGAATACAAATACAAAACCCCCCCTTAGAATTAGACATTCCGAAAATTATGTTTTGGTACTTTCAAGAGCTTTTTTTAAAGGATTTTTATCCTGTTAACTGAACGTCCTCTGATAAGTGTGTGTGTAAATGTGGAGCATCTTGTCCTAGCGACAAGTTGTTAGATGAAAACAAAACGGTACTTGCTGGATCCACGCTGACTACTTCTCCTCTCATTGCTTCCTTCCCTCTCATCTCTTCCCTCCCGTTTATCTTTCCCTTTTGTACACTTTGCAAACTAGGATGAGGGTGGCGGTCCCTCCATTAGAGTGCTTTGTTTTCCTGTCCTCCCATCCTGGTTTTCAAAGGGTTGGTAGCTTTTTGACAAGTTACCCAGTCAGGGACAAAAACAACTCATAAAGTTCTGCACATTGTTTACCTCTAGTAGAATATCTTGTGATGTGATCTGTTTGCAGAGTTCTCTGGTATGTGGTATTACATGTAAATTATTTGTACAGAGGCAAGTCAGACCACATTAGAAAGAGATTCGAGCTCAGACAGAAGTTTTCAGAATTTGATTCGTGTCTGCCCTGCGCCGCTCCGGGTGAGGCAGGAGAACTGACCCCTCTGGAACAGGGAGGTTCTTGCTGGAGGGTGGGAGGCGGTGGGGGCTGTTAAACCGTGACAAATAAATGAAGGAGTTAAATGTGTGTGAATGTGGTGTCCGTGCTAAACATGGGTGTAGCGGGTGAGGACGCTGTCCTTCCCTCTCTAGGAGAGTGGGGCTGTTCCTGGCTGCAGAAGGTTGCTCCCAGGCGAAGGGAGAAACGCGCATCGGTAGCGGAACGTGCTTTTAAAACCCTGGAGTTCTGCGGTGTTGCTGGTAGTCTGTTATGTGTGTCAGTAAATATTTACTGGGGTTATAGGGACCGGACTAATCTGAAGTGGGAATTATAACTGAAATACTGTGTATTCAATATTAATTCCGCAAACATTAGCAAGACAGCAATAGTGAATGACTTAATAGTCACTACAAGAATGAAGTGATTCATGTTGGTACATGAATAGAATTGATTCTGTGTACAGGATGCGTTTTAAAAAACAAAAACAAAAAAAAAAGCACAAATTTTTTCTTGTCTGCTGTGGGTCTTCAGATGCTGTAAGGTTTTTTTTCCTTATGAAGATTGGCAGGAATGTTAAAATAGTAGCAATAGCCACTTTCCAGTGCGGAGAAGCTAATGAGCGAGCGGTGGCGCCCAGACCACCATCAGAGCCCCCCGGCTGATGCAGCGCCCGATGGTGGCCATCATCTGAGACCAGTCCCTCAGAGGTGGAAGGAGACTGGGGCCAGTGGGCAGGTGAGGCCATTTACAGACACAGGCTCCCAGAGGGTGGGCGAAGTGGTCACTGCTCATTCTCCTTCCACCCCTCGCGTCGCTCCAGACCTTGTGTGGGCTGTGGCTGAATTTGTACATGTCAGGCATACTGGAAATTAATATCCTCTAGAAAGAAACAGTTACCGGAGCAAGTATGTACAGGTGGTTCAACAGTCATTTGTTTCACAGAGCTTGTTAAAAGCCCTAGTTTCCTTCCACAAGGTCATGCTGGCAGAAGATTGTCTGCTAAAATGTAACTGTTAGGAATTTCATTCTATCTTTGCTTAAAATGAACTTTTTTTGTGAAGATTCATTACCCATTAGTCTACAATATGCTTCTTGAGCCCATAGGAAAAGCACAAGGAAAATTACAATCCTTGTCCATGCAAAGCACTTTATAAGTAACATGTGATCTTTGGGGTGTTTTGGTTTTGTTTTTTTTTATTGGGGTTGGTTTGTTTGTAGTTTTGTTTTTTTGTTTTGTTTTATTTTGGTTTTTTCCCTGAGGAATGTGCAAGTTGTTTGGCTGCTGTTTAGAGAAGTCTTTTCAGGATGCATTTCTACTGGTTTTCACATTTGTTTGTTTCCCTCCAGATAGCTGTAGTGATGTGTGTTTGTCTTTAAGAGGTCACAGATAATACTCATGCAAAACTTTGGAAGAAATTTGGTTTGTAAATAATTGGGTTTGGTTTTTTTTTTATATCTTCAGTTTTTCTGGATGTCTTGCATGCCATCAGAATCAGTCTTCAGAGTGCCCTGTAGATGTTTAGTGAATGGGGGAGGTAAGAGTAGTCGAGAACCGAGTGCCCTGTATAGCAGTGGGATGAAGGAAGTGAACTCAAATCACCATTAACATTCATGTCTGTCACACCAAATTTCTTAAGCTTCTTCTCTGTGATGTCTCAGCTACGAGCACATGCCATAGTATGGAAATGTTAGTACGTATGTTGTGTGTGTGTGTTGGGGCAAACATCCAGAGAGTCTTAACTGCTTTTAGCTCTGCAGTGTCTAGCATCTACTATTATTTTCACAGCTACCAGTATCCAGTCCCAACTGTTCATGTCTTTATTAACCACACATACACCTTCCCCTCTGCCTTTCCTGTTCCATACAGTTAGATGAGCCCCTGTTACATCTTCCCTGTCAGTACGTGATTGTTTCCCGCAGCGTATTTGCTGGAACTTGGAACGTTGTAGTGGAGCTTAAACCGAATGGTATGAGCATAGAGACCTGGTTATTTTGAAAGTTACTTCTGCATGAATTAAGTCCTACATGGTCCCAGATACAATTACCCAGTCTTTTATTTTTTTGCTAAACTCATGCAGGTCATTAAATGAATCCACTTCTGCTTTTTTGTGCTTATCTAAAATCATCTTTTCTTGTACTTGAACGCTCTAGCAGCTCACGATGATACAGAATGTTTGAGGCCAAATACTGCCATCTTATTGTGGCCTCTCAACATCACTTCGATTAGTATGTGCTCACTAGAGGCAGAATTTGGTCTTCGTGACATAAAAAGAACAAAATGCTGACTGTTGATAAGTACCAAGTCTTTCCACAAATGCCCAAATTGAGGTAAAAAAATGTGCTGAAGATCACGCATAAATGGGTTTGCTTCTCTGTTTGTCTGGTGATGTAAATGCATCCAGCATTTTACAGAACATTTGGGGAAGCCAGACCCCCAGAAACCTCACAAAGAAGTACAAGTTGAAGTTCTGGTAGGTGGAGGGGCTAAATTTAGGGAAGAAGCATGTAGACATTTCACGCTTTCGCAGCCTCTAGATTTCATTCCCTTCTGGACTGTGAGTGCAGCGTGTGTAGCACAAACTATTCATAGTACTGTAGACAACCCCATCTTCTGTCTGTTGGAAAAAGTATCACCAGCAGCAGACAAAGCTTCTAGGTACAGTCGAGTGGACTTGTTACGGCGTCACTCGGGAGGTGCTGGGTGTTGTGGTTTTCTGTTACACATTTGACATAGAACTTTAGGAAACGAACTTTTTGTATACTGCAGCCTTCTTAATACGCGTTTGCACTTCGCATTTGTTTTGGCATGCATTTTAAATAGCTTTCTTTGTCGCTGCGTTACTTCTTACCTGGTAAATAAAACCATCAAGAGAGCAGAGCGGAGAGAAGTTGTTACAACTTTTTCTTTGCATTTAAGTTGAAGGATGCTAACACGGAAGCTACCGTGACACAGCGGTAAATAACCATGAAACTGTGGGAGGAGGAAGCTGTTTAAAAACTGCAGAATATGGAGTACACCAAGGGTGAATTCCAGTGAAAACTCGCATATATCTTTTCTGTAGAAAAGAGAGCTCTCTTAAGAGACGTCTCTTAGAAAAGAGACCCTCTCTTAAATGGGTTACATAGGCATCCCCCAAAACAGTCTTTGCAGTTTGCCAAATGATCATGTGCCTTCGCAACCTTAAAAAGTACAACAGAATGTAAACCAGGTGCTTTGTAACTGGAGCAGTGGCTTTGGTTTACTTCTGATGCAGTAGTTTTGTATATAGCTATTACTAGAGAATAGGTAGCGTGGAGTTGGTAAGCTTCTGCAAAGGAGGGCAGAGAGCATCCCCCCGAAATACCTACCATCATTTCAGAGCTAGGAATCGAAGGATACCCAATTCAGTTGCGGTGAACCTGCTGCCTCAAATCTGCTCTATTGCAAGTTAAATGAGGTTCATTTAATTTAAAAATAAATAAGCCCTCCTCCCCCTCCAAAGACACAAAGATCTTGTTAAAGAAAGGTGACGGGAAGCTCCAAAAAGACCCAAAGTTACACTGTCGTGGCATCTTGGAATGAGACAGTAGATGAAAAATGAGAGCTGGATGAGGAGAAATTGATGGCTCGTACTCATGTAATCGAAGTCCACATCTATCAGAGTGTACAATTAATTCCCTGGCCCAGAAAGCGCAATTAATTTTGTTTTCTGGAATATCAGCAGGTTTCCTTAGTTCTTCCTCAGGCCTCTTGCAGTTTCCCAACATTGCAGTTACTCTTCAGTGGTCACACACTGTCACTGCACGTGAACCGTGGGAGGTGGTAGGTGTCCTGTCAGCCGAGGGACAGCCAGCGTGTTTGAATTTGATTTGTTCAAATTTCAAACCAGTTACGTAGACTTCTGGCAGTACCTACGTACCAGTGTCATATTTAACCTCCTTGTCCATAAAGGACAAAGTAATGGGTTTCAGAATTAGTGCTTTTTCAGATCTTTTCCTTTTCTTCTTTGGGGCAAGACTTTTGAGCATAATTGTAAATTCTCAAGTTATGTCTAAATGCACGGTTCATACAAAATATCAGACCAATTTTCATTTGGTTTTGTTCCTTTTAGAAAGCAAAGTGTAAAAAAAGCCTTTTATGAATGTTCCAGAAACGGTCTGGAATCCTTCTACCTACCCCAAATTCTGCACTAAAAGTACACGTGAGAAGGTGGCGTTTTGTCTGTTTTTAAACAAAATCACAAAGAAACTATTCCCCTAAGAGAAGGGTGCTGATGGAGGGTGTTTAAAAACTTCTAAACCACGTAGGCATTTGCTTCATCCCATCACAGCAGCAGCGTGTTCAGCTCCTCCAATCTCCTTAAGAGCCAACAGTGGCCCCTCCGGTCATTTTGCCTGGTTTGTCACGTTTGCAGCAGCTGTACTTTAGAATAAGCCTTGTGTGACATTTCCTTTTGAGTAAAACACAAAAAAAAACCCCTATTTTTTCTTTTTTGTTTGGGTTTGGAAACTGGTTGGGTTTTGTTTTGATAAATGTCAGTCTGTGTTGCATTTGTGTATTCACCCTAGTTGAAAAGAAAACCTTTCTGTGTGTTTGGGAGTTCAGTGGAACGTTAGGAGGAGAAATGACGCCCACCTTCTGGGCATGGATGTTGGGTCTAGCGGGCAAAATGGACCAAACTTGGGTGTAGGGTTATTTTGGGATGGTGGGGGGTCCGAGGGCATAATTTAAATTAACTCTGTCTAAAACAAAATGTAAGTGCAATAAATGTGCTTTTTTTTTTATTCAAAGCTGTGAACCTTTAGGAAAGAAAAAAAAAACCCACAAAAAAAAATCAACAAAAAAAAATGCACATCATTCCTTCATGAGCCTTGTGTCCTACCTGCCTCCCCTTCCCTCCCACCTCTCCACGCTTCTCCTCAACTGACAGAAACCTGACAGTGGCCAACTGGCATGTGTTGGCAACCCAAATTAACGTTGCTTTTCTTCCCATCTCGTTTGTTGGGGTTGGGGAAGGTCCTGCCCCCTTATTTCTTGCCACCCGTGGAATCCCTTTGGGATCCAGCGCTGACCTGTGCCGCTAGAGCCAGGTCTACCTCTGTCTGGGAAGCAGGAGGCCATCCCGCCTGCGCTGCCGTCACCCTGAGGGCCAGCACAGCGCTCCTCCTGCCCCTTCATCCTCCCGAGGTTGTAACTTCCCTCCCAACCTGGTTTCAGGTGATGTTTTTTTCTTAAGCAACCGCAAATCCCTCAGCAGCTGCCCAATTGGATCCCTTTTCCCCTTGGCCGACAGACACAGGCAGGCTGGCCACTGTTGCCTTGTTTCGAAGGAGCAGGACACGTGTTTGCGATCTGCCGCGCGTTACTTGCACTGGCTCTGTCTTACTGGAGTTGCAGGCTGCTTTTCCTACGCTGGGAAAGGCACACCGGTCTCTCAGGGGCCAGTTTCCACCAGAGGCACAACGCATCCGTTTCCTTAAAAAAAGTGATGGAAGGTGTAGCACCCAGTAGTTGGACCCCAGGGGGGAGTAAGAGAGGACTGGCTTGTTTAAAGTTTATAGATACGCGGATCTATATCCTTTAAACTTGATTATTTTTATATATAGTCAAGACAATGGCATTACCTCATAATACAGAGGCTTGTTTATGAGAGGCAAAGTATCTAAGTAAGGAGAGGAAAGGGAAATTTATATACAGATTTGATTTCTTTTTGTTCGTTCGTTTGTTCCTTAGTGCAATGAAATGTATGTCCCACCAATTTAAACTCTGTGCTAACACAACATTCCTTTCAGCTCTGATATTTTATTTTTTTTTGACCACCAGAGGTTTGCAAGGGGCTTATGACTGCAAAGTAGAAGGTCCAGTCTGGTTACTTAAAAAAATAAAAAACAAAAACAATTGTGTTAGTAGATTTCCTTAGCTGCTTTTTAAAATCTACAATGGAGTAATTGTTTTGAAACCTGTATTTATTTTTTAACTCATAACAAAACGTTTATTTTCGGTTTCCTGTTACATAGGTCATGGCAATTCCCCTTCTTTCCTTTGCAAGTTTCCCCTGTAATTGCCAATACAACTTATTTTTTCTCGTTTGTTCCTTCCCCCTTTACTTTTGTTGTCCCTTCATTTGTACTTCGGAGTTTTTTCTCATGTAAATTTGTACAATGGGAAATATTGTCCAGTTTGGTTAGAGAGCATGGAGACTTAAAACATATTAAAATTTGATAGCTGAATTCAGATTGAAGAAAACTATTTCTGTGTAAAGTTATTTAAAGAACTCTGTATTATATAAAAGGCAAAAAGTTCTATGTACTTGATGTGAATATGAGAATACTGCTATAATAAAGATTGACTGCATGGAAAAGTCTGAAGGCGATTGTTTATCGTTTAATTCACAGCTCTTCCTCTCCATGAAGTTCCAGAGGTACAACTTAAGGTGGTTTAAGGGGAGTAAAAAATTTACTTTGATGATGTTGCTTTAGAGTGTAACTAGAAGGAAAATAAACCAAACCAACCAACCAAAAGAAAAACCAACCGAGGGATGCCTGGAGCATAACCCTCCTCCCTTCATCTTCCTTTTGCTGGACTTGACTGCTGTGCTTAGCACTAAGGCATTTTTTTAACCTCTGCAAATGGTTTCGCTTCACCGGGATTATTCTGGACTTTGACAACATTCAAGGGAGGTGCCCCTCACCCCAGGGAAAGTTTGGTAGCAGCTGGTCTGGGTTCTCTTCAGGGTAACTTCCCCTGCTTCTATGGCAACTGTTATTTGGC
>JAHREE010000193.1:2159154-2176348 GCA_033628505.1 Tringa tobata
GCCCCCTTGGTCCGGCCCGCAGTGCCCGGTTGCGTAGCAACGGGGCACACGCGCGGGAAGGGCCATGGCGGGCCCCGGGCCGAACCGCGGTCAGTTCCTGAGGGAGCGGCTGGTGCGGAGCCTCCTCCGGGGGCCACACCGGCGCCCTCTTCAACGTCGTGGCGGAGATCGGGCAGGGGGGCGGGAAGGAGGGCACCAGTCCGCCGGGGGCCAGCAGGGCCCTGTCTGTAGGGCCGGCTGCTGAGGCGGGGAAGCAGGGACGCCTGAGCACAGAAATACCCGATAAAGAGTCTCACACCTGTCTCACGTGCACGGATTTTGTTTTGATTCCTTTTTTTTTATTTCCCCCCACAGGTGTTAAAATGTTGCAGCAGCCCAGTCGGATGCTCTCTCAGTCGTGTCGCTGAGGCAGCAGCCTGGATTCAATCCCTGCGGTTTGAGAACGGCACAAATGCCACTTGAGAGTGGCTTGGCTGCCGTCTTTGAGGGCCCAGCCTGCCAGTCAGTGTCCTTGTTCACTGCCAAACTCCCAGAGCAAGAGTGAGAGGAAACCTGCCAACTTCTTACGGAGAACAAGTTGCATCCAGTACGTGTTGTGCGCCTGCTGGGAGATTCAGGTGGTAATGAGATTCAGGTGATTCAGGAAGCAAGTGAAAAATAATGGAGAAAGCAGCCAGACAATCGGGGATGTCCTTTCAAGGGATCCAAACCCCCTCTACTGCTTCTGAAAAGGTATGCCACTAATATAAGATCAGTGCATACTAATTAGTTCCTCCTGAATCTTTATTGGATGACATTTGACAAAGTAGAACTGGGGAGGAGTTTCTGTGGTCCTCTGGAAGAGTAACCTTGTTCTCCTGGCAGCTTGCGAGCAAAGCAGTCTGTGGACAAAGACTTAAAATAAGTTTGGCATTTCTGGTACATGTTGTACCTGACATCCCGAGCTGGCATATCCACCAGCCTAATTGTACACTCACTAATTCTTTCCTTGCTTGCTTGTGAGGAAAGAGCACTTCGCATAGCCCCTGAGCAAAAGGCATCATCACCAACACTTGGGGTCAAGTTCAGGTACATCTTGGTCTAGCTCCATGTACTTTAGCAGGGAATGACTTGCCCTGTAAAGTGATTTCATTGAAGTTCACAGAGCAGCACTTGAAAAGAGGTGTCCCTGACAGGTGCAGGTGAAGGTCCTGGAGGAAAGAATAAATGCCTTACTTTGATTTTACTTTTTCTTTGCTAGGTGACTGTACGCCTTTGCCTACAGCCAGTGTATCCTGATTGACAGAATTCAATGTTGTTTTACTCATAGATGAGGATAGTCAAATACTGTCTTTTAAATAAATAACATTATCTTCTCAATCTGTTAACGCCCCAAACAGCTGATGTCCTCAGCTGAAACAGCACAGGTTTTCCTATCTACTCTGTGGATGTCCTTGTAGTTAAGGAATTTTTAAGTTCCCTGCTCTTCTGAGTCTCATAACAGCCCTAATGCATTTTCGACAACAGTTTACAGGGAATATCAGCAAACTACTCCACTGTTGTTTTTACTTAACACACGATAAATGCAACTTGAGTTTATCTTTTTCCATAAAACCTGAATGCTTTAATATAAGGTTCATAGTTTGGTTGTTGACTCCCAACTCCCTTGTGTTTTGTCTTTCTCCCTTCGTGTGGTCTCTGGGATATCGTTCCTCGTGTCATTGTTCTCAAACATTTCACTTTTTTCCCTCCTGCTCGGCCCAGATGGCGCCACTGCTGGCTTTGACCTGCAAAGGCAACTTTGTCTTCTACACTCAGTCCCCACCTTCCTCTTTCTTCCTTGACTTCAGCTCCTTTCATTGACCTCACAGCTCTTCCTTGCTTGGAGAGTTTGGATGGCTGTGTAAGAAACACGGTCCCAGAGGAGGCAATGCACACGTGGCCGCTGGCTGCACATAAGCTACTGTTTGAGAACCAGGGGCAGACAGTGGGGGGGGAAGCCAGCAGGGCTGATAGGCCTGCATTCCTCCTGGGGATGGAAGAGGCAGCTCCAGAAATCCTGCCCTGCCTTCATTCTGCTACCTGTCTCCAAGCTGTGCCTTGTCCTGAGAAATTGGTGCATTTTCCAGGTTCAAAGCTCTTTACTAAAATCAATAATCAATTAACTAAAAGGCATAAGAATTAGTAAAAAGAAAAACTGTCCTGTTTTAAGAATCATATGCATAGTGCTTCCTTCACAGTAGAATAAAATTGTGATAGGTTCTGAAACGGGCCAAAATGGATATCTGATTTAGCTTTGTGTATGCTTGAAATGACATGTCCTTTGAAGAGCACATCTCATCATGATTGAAGAAACAGTGATACACCTGCTACATATCTAGCAGCTATATAGAAGGCAGGTGAAACACGAGGGGTTTTTTATCATATAGTTCTTTTTTTTTTTAAATTTCTTCTTTCTGAGCCTGATTTCTTAAAATCAAAGCCATTTGTGATGAGCTTATAGATAAACAGCATAGTACCGTAGATATGATGGAAGAATTAAAACAAAGGGAGAATATACTGGAAAGTAAATTTCAATTTTAAAATAATATTCCTGTTTAAGGACTGAAGTGTTCAAAAATCATGCTCATCTCTGCTTCTACCTCCTCCTTCCCCCTCCAGGGAAGCTCCATGTCCATCTCGCATGTCCAGTGTTGTCACACAGCTAATAAAGATCCCTTTGGCTCTCTGCTGCCAAGATGTCCAGTAACATAGTAAGTTCAAAATCTTTAGCTGGGTCACTGGAAACGCAGAGAAGAAAAAAACTAAGAAACAAAACAGTTCCTGTGGGGTGGGGTGGGGTGGGTGTCCCATGTGGATTTATTTTGTTTTCGTTGCAGAAGTTCTCTTCCCAAGGTCTTAATTACTTCTTGTGTTTTTGTTTTCTACAGCTTTCCTGTTTGTGCATGGAACCCAGATTGCCTTTGTATGCCCTTGATATCCTCAGCAAAAAGGAATTTCATTGATTCATCCCCAGCGGCTTCCAGTTTCGTGAGGGGAGCTCGTGTGCTGGCCAGGAGAGAAGCTGACGGCTATTACTACCTGGGCCACATTGCCCAAGAGGTGAAGGTAGCTATCGATTGGGAACTGTGCTGTAAGAGGAGCTGTGTGTCTTTTCCCTGTTCTTCCCATGCCCTGGCTGTGGGGTGGGTTAGCTGTGACAGAGTACACTTCATAACCACTCTTCTCTCCCCACATCCTATTTTCATCTGTTTCCTGATGATGACTGCCTGTATGCTGAGAGGAGTCCTGCAAGCAGAAGCAGCCTGGAAATGAGTCCATTTTAGTTGTTGGGATAAGTTGTTATTCAGAGACAATCAAACCAAACAGGTCCCTTATCCCTATTGTCTGCTTCTGCCCAGTCCAGCAGCAAAGTCAATTAGCTAAACAGCATTAGTAGTAGTCATCCAAAATGCCTCCAGGGACCACCACCTCCTTACCAAACTGAGAGCTTTCCTTGTTATCTTCCTTCTATGTTTGTGGGATTTTGGATGCCAGACAGAAAATCCTTCTCTGCAGGCTTTCTTTTGAAGTCCAATGCATTTTCCAGTTTGCAGGTTAGTTAAATAAATAATGATGCTAGTATAGCTGAGGATGGCTGTGAGTCCAGCGTGGGGTGGAAGAGATGGGGACAGCTAAAGGCATGAGTGACTAGCTGGATTTGGGGCTGACAGCATTATTTGTGTAAGTGCACTCATAGATTTGCAGAGAAGGCTGAGATTTCAGTGCTAGATCTGCTCCACACCCATTGCTGGAGGCTTAAATTAAAGCATTTAAATTTATGAGAGTTATGACGTTTTACTGGTTTGTTATCCTTTTGATTACTATATAACAAACCACATCATAGGCAGCGGTTTCTTTTGGCTACTCTTTTTCTGATGGGAGGTTTTCCTGGTAAAGTTCTGCCTTAGCACACTAATTGTGTTCTCCTGAGCCAGATGAGCCTACTAAAATCTAAGTTCAAAATGAAAGGAAGAGAAAGGCTGTCAGCCCCTTAAGCCCCAGCTTTTTAATGACTTTTAAAGCCTAATATGGACACGGTACAGCGTAAAACCTGGTAGAATAGGGAAGCTACATTCACAGATCACGTTCCACTTCCTGGGATTTTTGCCACTTCCCTCTTAGCACTTATGTTTGGCTGTTAATTGGACCCAGATGTCTGTCTTGCAAACCGCATGTTTTACTCTTGTAGGGCTCCAGGGAACGCTTTTTAATTGAGTTTGACAAAAGTGGCACTCGGAAAGGCAAGGTACAGCTCCGCATGCAGGAAACGCCTCTCTACGACATTCTCCACTACGAAGATGCCAGGCAACAGCCTCTTGCTCCAGGAGACAGGGTCTTGGCACCATGGGAGGCTAGAGCTGAACGTTTTGGCCCAGCCACTGTGCTAAAGGTTATGGAGAACAAGGAGGCACGTTTAGGTACTGGGTATTGGTTTGCTTAACAGTGAGCCACAGTTGCTGGTCACTGTACAGAAAAGAGAAGGGTCTCAACCATGGAGAATTCACCACCTGCTGCTTGGGTTCTCTTCATCATCTTTTTTTTTTTGGTTGTTGGTACTAAGCAGCCTGTTCTTTTTCAGTGCCAGAATTAATGCGGCTCCCAGAGTTAGCCTTTGATTTATTCTATGAGTGGAAACTTCCTAGAAATGGGAGGGGTGTGGGAATCCTCCTAACAGGAGGAGAAAAATGTTTCTGGCCCTCATGAGTATTCACCTGATTATATGTTAGTTCAGTTTCTAGCTTTTGCAGGGTAAAATCCCTGCTCACTGTGAGAAGTGAGAATTTTGCTCTCTGGTCTGTCTTCAGAGGAAGTTCAAAAGAAGTTCAACTTTTAAACTTATAAAGAAAAAATCATGGAAATTGTTACAAAAATTGTCTGAAAGACAAGCTGTTACTTTTTTCTCCTGCTAAGTGATAAATCACATAAATTGATATGCTTCTAATATATTCTTTGCCTTTTTTTTTTTTTTTTTAACGTGCACAGCATGCAACAGAAGGGGAGTGCTTGTGAATTTCTGGAATGGGCGGACTAAGGAGGTGTCTTCTGACCAAGCTCTGCGGATCCCTCTGCCCTTAAGTGAACGCATCATCCTAGAACTGCAGATGCCTTTAGCAGCCAGGCAGATGGTGATAGATTCAAGCTTGGATTACCCATACATCGTGACACCGGGTTACAGGGCCTCAGGCTATTACAGACAGGGTCACTCAGACCTGGACTACTGGCCAAGGGGTCTGTATTCCACTCAGCCATGTGCTAAGTGCAGCTGTAGGTGCGCCTCGCTTCCCCATTGCTGCCTGGCAGCCTGGGAACCCACATGGCCTACAGGGTGTGAAGTGCAGCAGGAAGATGCCTTCATCCCAAGAACACGCTCAACTAAAGAAGAGCTCAGCAAGAAAATAGAAGAGCAGCTGTCTGAAGTGAGGATTTCCTCTTCAGAAAGCGTTCCCAGAGAGGAAGAGAAGAAGGAGGATAAGGGATTGAAGACAGAAAATGCTCCGAAAGATGTTCAGTCTTGTTTGGAAGAGGACAACGAGGTTATAGAACCGAAGAAGGTAAAAAATGCTTCACTCTGGCTCTTCTGTTAACATGTGGTCTGCTATTTGCATGTCTTTGGTGCCCTAAGTTTTCTGCTCTTGGTACAAAAAAATTACTAGAGGTTTTAGGACTAGCTAAAGAATGGAGAGACTTTGCTCTGCACTGTCTTCCTGCTCCTTTGACCTGGGAAAGAGCTAGAAGCTGTCATTGTCACTAGCTGGAGCTGACTTCTAAAGCCTCTTCCACAGATGGAAAACACGAGAAATGTCACATAGCCCAGTTCCTCTTCATCCTGCCTCTGCTTGAAGGAGGAAAAGGCAGGAAAAAGAGTCAGAAGACCTTACACCAGATAAGGGTTACAGTAAGGATTGCTCCATACCAAGGCGGTCCCTGGCATAATGCTATTAAGATATTTCTCCAGCCGTGGTAGAGGCATCACCTGCCAAAGACCAAAAGAGACTTTTGTGATCCTTGGTAGTTGATTTGGTGCTTGTAAACAGGGCACTAGACAAGGACTAGTAAGGAGGAGGTTAATGGGCACCAGCTACTGCCATACTTTTCTCCATTGCTGCCAGAAAAGTCACTTTCAGCTAGAGCTCCTCTGGCCTAATCTCTTTTGTACCAGTTTGGACCCTTCCAGGCAGAAGTACTGCCAGTTTTAGGTCATTTAAAGATGTAGAGAAACCCACAAAGTGATCAGAAATTACTCAAGAGTTGTTTCTTCAGTAAAGAACTCCCCCAGAGGTTGGTTTTTTTTAATCTTTCTCAAACTTCAGTTGCGACTTAAGATCTTACACTGTACATTCATGAAACTAACCTATTCTTTTCCTTATCAGGCCTGGATTATGACTGCATTTCTTGTTATTTCTAGAGTCCTCAGAGGGAGATGGCTCACGCTGTGGTCGATACTGCTGTCAACACAGACCACTGGTTAATGGAGCCAGTCCACAAGGAAGAAGCAGACAGCAGACAGCAGGATGCTGAAACTGAGGCTAAACACAAACATGGTATTGAAATTGTAGCTGTTTTATCCAAATGTAAGACTTGCCACACAATATCAGTGCACCAAGTCATCATGTCTAAGATCTGGTGCCATGGTTCTTGATGTTTCAAAAGAAAATGCCATAATGCCATGCTGAATATAGCCACTATAATATAGTATTATTGTATGTAGGTATTAATTTCCTTATTGTCCAAAAGGATCATTATTTTAATCAAATTGTTGCTGTTCTCAGTTAAGCTAGTTTTGTGACAATTGCAGCCATTTAAGTGAGCAGTCCGAAAGTCTAAAGCTGTCTCCAGGTGTTATTTCTTTGCTCCGTGTCACTGCTGGTAGAGAGAGAATGAAAAGTCAAACAGAAGGGCACATTTCTTCCCAGCTGGTGTTCCAACATCATTCTGTGCAACAGCTGCCACTCAGATCCACACTGTCTTTAGCAGAAAGGTGCAAACAAGCTCTGCCCACGTTCTCAGAAGCTGTCTTAGCACAGTGTTGCGCCCAAGCTAATTTGTCCTGTCTCTCAGCAGGATGTATAGCTCAGGCTTTGCACTATCAAGAAATTTATAATTATTGCTTGTCTCAGAGCATTGGCAGAAGTAGTTAATGTCTGTCTGCAAAATACCATGTAAACAACCCCTTAGCCTGAGTAGCCCTAAGTGCAGTCAGTGATCTTGTGTTACCAGGCAAAACTCTTGCTTTACTGCAATGACAGGCTTGTTTTTTGAAACCTGGGACCTGTTTTGTGGAGACTAAAAGATGTCCCACTCCCTCAGAAGAAAATGTTGGTGCTAAGTTATAAAAGTCTTGCTTGAAAATATTTTATGAGACGACCTCTTTTTTTCTTCTTTTTAATTTGCTTTCTTTTTTATAAGCTGTCTATAACCTCTTATGTCCCTGCCCTAATTTATTTGAAAGGTCTTTTTGCGTCCGGAGTGGCAGAAGCTCCAATCCAGCATTCCCAAAGGAGCCCTTCCCTGGGAACCAGTGCTTTGGTTCCTTTCAGGCGCCAAAGCTTCTTTGACCGGGTGAATCGATCACTAGAGAAAGACAGCCTGACCATCAAATCAGCTCTACGTGTACAGAGACCACACAGAACCTCCAATGTGCAGGCTAGGAGATCCACAAATCTCCTAAATCTTCTAAAAGACAAAAGCATTACAGTAAGTGTTTGGCCCAAACTAGATTTAGTTATTAGGATCAAGCGATTTGTTTATGTTGTGTGAGAATATACTCTCCTTTGATCTCTTTCTCAGAGGTTTTTACTGCAACAAAACTTATGCCTATGTAGAATAATGGCTATGCATAAATAGAAACGTAAGGTTTCCACTTGGGAATCAGTGTTGTACAGGAACAAGGCACTTCTGGTAGTTTTACTCAGCGCTTTTGATAGAGTTTTTTATTTCAGATCTAATATTTTCTAAATAATCCTCTCAGCCAGCTCTACCAGATAGCAAAAAAAAAAAAAAAAAATTATTCCTCTTTTACAGATACTGAAGGCAAAAAGGAAAAAGTCTAGGTAGTCGCCTGAATCCCATCACAGAGAGTGCATTTCAGGGATGGGATGGAACTTCAGGTCTCCTAATCCTTAGGCCAGTCCTTTGCCTGCTGGAAAACACCATTTGTTCACCTTCCACCTATAAAACACCTTTGGTTCTTTCTTTGATCTCTCCCTGTGTATTTCATTAAACGCAAATCACCCACGAGGTCTGTTTTTTTTCAAAGAATAGCAATACACTGGAGAACAAAGGTGTTTACTGCCCCTAGGAAGCCATACAGATCAATGTGTTGAGAGACATCAGTCAAAATGCTACGTGAGACCAGCAGGGACATTATTTGAAGGTCCTGTAGTGTATTCGAGCTTGTGGTATTAGGGATGTCCTCAGGAAAGGACTGGAAGGAGACATTCTGGTTGCAGAGGAACAGCTAACAGCAGAAATGTGTTAATTGCAGCTGGAAATAGGAGAAGGGAGAATTCATTGGAGTGGAAAATATTTTGTGGAAGCTCTGTTCCAGCCCCAGACACCTCTGGCAATGTAAACTGGAGTGCATGTCTTAAGTTTTGGTGATGTTTCCTTGCTCCTTCCCTCATACAGGGCACTGTAAGGAGTACAAAAGAAATAAATATTTCACTATGGCTGTGCAAAGAAGCCTTGTAGGTGCTCCTTCATCTCTTTACACAGCACAGTGCACTTAAAAATGCAGATTAGGAACAGTGCCCAGCATTGAAATGCAGCTACTACTGAAGAAAACACAAAGACTGCTCGACCTGGTTTCTAGGTAGAAACCTCAGACAACAGGAAGTGAAGAGTTAGTACACCTGCACAGAACTCCAGGAAGATTTTGTGTTTGGCCAGAGGGAGGCAGATATTTCTCTTTCTAATAAAATCTAGTAAGAAATCTGTAGTATTATTTGTGGTCAGAACCTGTATTTTCCATCCAATCCAGAAGATATTGGGCAGTTTTAAGCACTGGCTTAACACCAGAACAACCAGAACAGAAAGGCCTACTCTTCTTCTACGAAGAGCTCTTAAAATTGGATTTTCAGGCACCCCTTTGTTGGTTAAGCCTAGTCTTTTGTACAGGTTTTAGCATCCTACTCAACATTTTCAAAGATGGGAAGTGACACTATAGTATTCATGAGCCAGTGTGGCTTCCAGAGCTCAGGAGTGACAATAAAAGGCTAAGCTGTTCAGGGTTTGTAGGTTTACAGTTTGCATTAGAAAAATATACTGATGAGATTAAGGGTTCGGTTTGGGTTTTTTTCTCTTAGAAATCAATCCTTAGTGGTGCATCTCAGGAGAGATGGAAAGAGGTGGACTTCAACAGAGCCAAGATTGAGCACAAAAGGCGGCAAGAGGAACAGCGGCAGCTGAAGAGGGAGCAGCAGCAAGAGGCAGATGGCATCCGACGCCAGCTGCGCAGGGACAACCAGAGGTGATGTCCACGACCTAACTGGTTTTTATAGTAAATATCAGAAGGTTGGTAGTGTCTACTCCCTAGTGCTCTCATTCAGCCTCTGAACATCACACATCGTGCCTCATGCTTGTCTCTGCAGAGTGGCCATGGTGGTTTACTAATGGGAATAAAGTTGATGCTTGGGGTACAGGCAAGGGGGTACACATGGACCTGTAGCTTTTAGCGTTACCTCCAAGGGCAAATTCCCTTCAGTCTGTCCTCAGACCCAAAGTCCTTTTGCCTCCCAGATCCCTGTTCCCTGCCTCTGGTCCTACAGTCCACTTAAACTTAGCAGGTCCTTGCCCCCATGATCTACCTTCTTCTGTGGCTCCACCATCAATACACATAGCCACCCAGTTTTCCAGATTAGTCCTACAGCCCCGCCCACACAGTTAGTTTCTTTGGTTCCTGGTCTTCAGGGCCAAGAACACACAGCTGCATCGGGTTATGTAGTTAGGTGAACAGATGACTGCAATTCACTGAGATCAGGCACCAGCCCATTTGGGGGTTTTGCCACCTCCGTGTAGGACACAAGTTTAATCCTCCTAACCTAACAAAGAGTCCTGGGATAATAACTGAGCACAGACTGCCAGAATATCTGCTTTGTGTCTTATGCACCGTCTTTTATTGCTCTTTCTTTCTGAGAAATTTGAGAAATTTTGTTTTGGAAACAGGCAGCGGTTGCGTCAGAGAACATTGCAAGGGCTGGAGAAACAGCTGGAGCACAAAGACAGAGCTTTGCAGCACATGGCACTGCTCCAGGCTGCTGGGGCGGAGAGGAGCAGGAAGGAATCCTTCTTGTCAGAGGAGGAGAAGAGGAAAGCAAGCGAGAGGCTGCAGTTCCTAAAGACACAGCGTTTGCAGAGAGAGGAGTTGCAGGCAGAACACAATGAAAGGAGCTTTGAACAAGAGAAAGAACGGCTGGTAAGGGCAATTCCAGAAATGTTTCTCCTGTACTACCATGTTTCCAGCCATGTGGCACCATCCAGAGTATTTGTCTTTCACCTGTTTTATATCCAATATAATTATATCACTTAGAGATAAATAAATGAAGAGTAACATTTTTTAACGTGTATAAAGATCACAGATGGGAAGTAAAATTCTCCATCTCTGTGGCAAGAGTCTTTCTGCACGCAAAGAATGAATTTCCATAGATTATACCCATTTCTGACTTCTGCCAGTGATAATTGTGGCTGGAAAACTGTAAACGTCTTTATTTTTATGTAGGATTTCCTCAGGAGCAGAATGCAGTCACGGCAGGAAATGCTGGAACAAGAATCACAGGAGCAGGACAGGAAACAAAAAAAGCACGAGGCTGCCAAAGGGAGAGCGTTCCAGAGCAGAGACCGTTCATGCCGGAAGATGGAAAAAGAAGGCCAAAAACTCTGTGACCTCCAGCAGTACCTCAGAGAACAGAATCTTTTGATGCTCCGGGCATCCCTGCTAGCGTAAGGAAGCCCTTGAGCAGTTCACAGGTCTGCTCTGTATCTTGTAGGTGTGAGTCCATGCCGGAGCTCGGGTGCTTGAGTGCAGTTGGGACAATTGGAATTGCGATTCCTGGAGAAGTCTTTAATGTCCTTTTCATTGCAGCCAGAGTGCATTTTCACTGCTCTGTCCTTTACGTGCCTTTCTTTCTGGGGTTATTATTCTAGTCCACCTCTGTCAAACTGTTCTTCTGTGACCCTACTGACAGACCCAGCTCTGCAACCCAAAGCTACCTTGGTATTTAATATGAAACACAGCCACAGTGCTGAGTTTCGGCCCCAAAGGCATGTGAAGGGGGCTGGCTCATTCCACAGGACTCCAAGGAGTCAGCAGCCATAGTGCTGAGTCTTGGAGTCAGAGGCTGGTGAAAGTGTCATGGGGCAATCCAGAGTGGAGCACCAGAGGACCTGGGAGTTAACAAAAATCATTCAAAGGGCACAAGATCTAGAGGGGCATTAGGTTGTAGCTGCTTTCAAGATGCCAGTGACAGAGAAAGGAATTAGTTACGTGAGGGTATGGGCCATACAATAGAGTAGGAGGTGAAGAACAAGAATGAAGGTCAGGAGAAATGCCCTGGGAACCAGCCCCTCAAGTGAAGGTGCAAGCACAGGCACAAGTTATGTCCTGCTAATACAAGCCTGCAGGGAAATTAAATACAGGCCTGAAAAGGCTTCTGCTGCTGAATTCCGGGAACTTTCTGCCCTGCTGTGTTTCTTTCAGAGCAGCGCCAGAAAAGCACATATTTTTTTTAAGGTCAAGGACCACGTAAAATAGAAAGTGTAGCTACACAATACTGTTATATGACTTACCTTGCTATGTTAATGTTAGATGAAATATGGGGCAGGAGAGCTGGACACCAGCTGGATGTTAAAAAACCCCAAACCTGCAGCAATGAAAATGTACATGCTAAAATACAATGTTTATTATCCGCTGCAGTTTCCATTATTAACAACTGACTCTTGCAAGTGTCCCATTGCACGTGAGTTGCAGAGATCCACAGGAAAGAAATCCCCATACGTGACACAGTTGTGCTACTTCCTGCCAAAACTGCTGCAGGGGGCAGGGCAGGACAGGGATCCAGTGACAGGAGCGGTGCTTCAGAAAACCTTCCAGCTTGGGCCTCAGGTAAGTGTGGATCTTCTGCTGTGAGGGTGTATGTACTGCTTGGAATACACAGAAGGCTCTACAGTTTGTGTGTTTGAATTAAGGTCTGAAAAAATTATCACTTGGTGCATACTTAGAAACTAAACGTGAAGCACCGTTTTGCACTTTAGACGTGGAATTCTATTATCTGGTTTAAGCTCTGTTTAAGCCTCTGGAAAAGTTGGCTGAAATTTGCTCAGCAAGAACACGGGTGGCTGTGCCCAAGGCCCGCCTAACTGATGGACTCAGCACAGGCTGCAGAGTGCGGTGCCTGGCACCTCTACCCCCCTCAAGCTGGGTGGAAATGGGAGGGGGCATCACACTACTGAGTGAAAACGGGTGCTGGCAGCACGTGGAGATTTTCTTTGGTGTGAAGTTTGGGGGTTGCTTGCCTTTCTTCTTTTTTGAGTTCTCTTTTGTGCAAAATCATGTGCTGGTTAAAACAACGGTGTACCTAGTTATGAGTTCAAGTCCAACTAGACTTGCAGAAACAAGCCTAAAACTTAAAAGATGTTAAACTCTACTGCTGCTTTTATCCTTAAGCATTTGGAAATGAAATGCATAACGATTAAAGGAAAGTACATGAAATATATTGAGCGGAATCTAAACTTATTTTTCAGACTTCATTTATGTATCATTAATCATTATTTTATAATCGCCATAAAACAGCAGATTGTCTGCTTATGTACTTTCTCTTCATTGCTTAACCGTCTGAAACCAGAGCACTGCAGACACCCTGTGCTGCTGCCATTTCACATACATTTCACATATATCTGGGAATATATTTAATAGTACAGTATTTCCAAATATTCATAGACTGTGTTTCTCGCTACTTAAAAACAGCCATAAAATAATTTTAATACTACTATTAAAATAACTGACAGTAAAAGCCATGCATGATCTAGAGCTTTTGCTGGCTTTATTTAATTTTGAACATTCGCAATGTATTTTCCATCCATTAGGAAAATGCTTGGACTCCTTGTTTTACAAACTACTAGAAACAAACCCCAAGCACTTGCATATTAGTTAAGGTTTTGAGTTGACTAGAGTGAGACTAGATGGTAGGAAGGAAACACACAGAGAAAAAAAGATGACTTTTTTTAAGGTTCAAAAAAAACCAAACATAAAACCAGTAAAAATATTCCCCAAAGTTGTTTTTATTATGGATTAGCTTTTCTGCCTAGGCAAATATTTTCTTTTGCTGTTTATAATCCAAACTCCTGTAGTATTGTGCTAGAGCATGGAAGTTTGAAAAATCAGATTGACTGGTCTGTTTTTATCACCCAAAATGACTAACAACAGAGCATTCCACGCAGGATCTTGGGACACTTCTACAATAAAAGCAGAAGTTAAAAGTACAAAAAACAGGAAGATATATTGGCTTTTTTCAGCCTGAATTAGTTGCTTAAGTGGTGTTAGAACATCATTTCTCATACCACAGTGACAGGTAAGTCAGTAAAATAACTTTAAATATTTACCCTGATATATTTCAAAACAGACTTGATCAATGAACATCTTTTAAAAGACTTTTAGACAAGTAAGACTGTTTTTCTTATCAGGCTGCAGTGATCTTGTGCACCTAAACTACATGATATGTCAGTTTAAAAACTGCCAGAGCACATTAGCTCTTAGAACAGTGTAATGAGTCAGAATTCTCCAACTGTGCAAAGTCTTCCTGGCTTCTGGAACAAACCTCCTAATCATCCCACGCCTGGTGCTTGGCTGAAATGACTGAAGGCAACATTCATGGAGAGTAACCACTGCATGGAACTTCCCCGAGATACGTGTGACTTCCCACCTTCAGCTTCTTTGTCAGCTCGCAGATGGCATATGTAACCCTGCGCAGCGAGAGGGCAGCAGCCACAAGAGTCTATTCAAGGACAGAAGCTGCAGTTTTAATGAGCAGTGGTTTAGCTGCCTCTAGGATGTCCAGTTCGGGGTCCAGTGAACGACCAAGACCTTCCAGAACCATGATGGCAAAGATGATGGAAGCAAAATTGCTCTCGAGCTTCACCTGGAATGACAAGTGACTGAATCAACTCAGTGGACCTCTTTTTTTTTTTTTTTTTTTTTTTTTTTTTTTTTGGAGCCCATTCCACAGAGGTACCAGCTCTAGCTAAGCTGAGAGGGAAGGGAAGAAGCTAGGGAGAGCACACATGCATCTGAAACTATACTGCAGCTCTGCAACTTGACTTTCAGAACACACTGAAATCCAGCAGCAGACCCAGAAATAAGGCAACGGAAATCTGGTAAGTGCCCTAAGGGAACCTGGGAGTTTGTTTTTGAGTTCTAAGATGGGGAATGGAATTTATATTTTTTTTTCCATATTGGAATAGTAAGAGCTTAGGAGTGCTCACCATTGCTAGAGTAGTTTTAAGCTGCAGTAGTATCCAATGTCCTTGAACGCATGCGCTTGTGTAAGGGGGAACTCACCTTCTGAATGGCCACAAAAGACCCCCACAGATCACAGAGGAAACTATTCCCTGTTCTGCTTGTGAACAAACTGCTCCCTAGTTCCCAGCCAGGCATGAGGATTGTCTCAAGGCATACCAGGGCATTAAGAATTCATGGAGTTGGAAGGACTTGCTTTATAAAGGCCTAAATAACATTTCATATTATTAGAAGCCAATTTAATGAGACTTAATGACAAAAAACCTCTAACTAAGGATGTTTAGGGGGACCCTTTGCAGGCTGGGCAGCCCTGTGGCTGACAACCTTCTCATCTCCTGTGGTTCAGGCCACCACAGATCTGCTGATTTCCAAAGTTGTTTGCAGCAGTGGAAAGTTGTCCCCCAAAGTACTATCAGTTATAAGAAGGAATCTCTGTTCTGTGAGCAACTCCTCATTTTTGAGGCCTCTAACAAACCAGTAAAGGGGCCTAGTGCTGTTACATAGGCATATATCAAGAAAGAGGTCCAGGGACAAAAGCATGCAATGAGACACAAGAGGAATACAGATTTCATTTTCTGCTTCTAAGGGATTATAAAAAAAAAAAAAAGATAGAGGAAAAACTATGTGTTACAGCAACATTCCTTTTAGTAAATAAATAAAAATTCCTTTTAGTAAACAATATGAACCATTAAATGGAGTATTAAGACAAAACCCAACAAAACAGAAATTAGTCTTGGTAGGGTGTGTATCAAGGTTGAGAGACAGTATTCCTGCAGTCCCCCTCCTAGCAGCTCATTTCAGAAGTCAGTGTCCCCCTCCTTGTCAGCCCTCCATGTTCCCCGTAGTTCTCCCTCCCCAAATGAACTTCCAGCTATTGAAGGCAGACAGTGACAGGACCTCACCTTATGGGTCATCAATAGTTTAAAGACATTCGAGAGGAGATTTGCCACCTGAAGCTGGAATACAAAAGAAGTTAACAACTGATCAAAAAAAACTGTGGTCAAGAAGACTGAGCCATGTGAGCGACAGGCAGGATTCTTCTCAGCGTTTGTTAGCATTTGGTTCTGGTGGTGGGACAAGATTATTGGGCTAAAACCAGCCAACATCAAGGTATGGTCTCCCCAACCCCATCCAGGATAAGGAGTTCAGCTGTGACCCATGATTCTGCTCACCTGCCAGCCCAGGAAGATAGAGGATGTCTGACCTCACAGCAGTGACAACATGCACTAATTTGCTCAATAGCACCATACTACGCCCTCTGAAGTGCCAGGCTGCCCTTGGCTAACAGGATGCAAGTTGTAACATCGGGTTCAGCAACTCCTCACAACAACAAACTCCCCAAAAAGCCCCACAACCAAACCCGTGGTTTCTTAATTGGAAGGAAATGTGAAAGGATTTTATGGACTTTTGCTGCACCTGAGAGACTGTGCCCAGTACTGGCTGGTGGTGCGGATGAGATCAGAGCTGGCCTTTCCACATGGATCATTTATGAAAGCCAGGTTGCACTGAATTACAGGCAATTGGGGGTGGGACATTGTTTGAGCACTTGCCTTTCCTAGGGCAATGGTGTTCCCCCGGACCTTGGTCACAAGTTCTGCCATCTCAGCTTTGAATCGCTCGATGTCCTGGCACTGGTTAGCACGGGCGTGATGAAGGATCAGTTCTGCCACCCTCTCCCCCTGTGAAACAAGTTGAAAAGGAGAATCAGAACTTGATCACCGGTGGCAGCAGCCTACAGGGAGCTGTACAACATTGTCCCTGGAAGGCCTCTACTGCTTCTCTTCCCTGGAGGAGGCATGCTGCAGGGAGAACTCCCAGGGTCACACTTTCCCATCTGTTCCAGTAATGGAGACCCAACATATCAACAGAAGCAGGTGCAGGAAGAGCAGAACTGGTCCAAAAGTCTTAGCTGGTATCTGGCAAAACCCTGCTTATTTTTCTTGCAAGCCTTGTAGGGCAGAGCACAACAAAGACATCTCTCAGACAGGAGAAGTCTCAGGGGAAAAAATAAACCCCACAGGGCTGGCATGTAGGAAGGGCATATATTAACCTCTCTTAAGGGCTAAGTCCCACCTTCCATTTGCAAACTGTGGGCGAAGAGAAAGCTGATTCTACACTACAAGATACTTGGTGAGAATTGGGGGGGGGAGCCATACCCAAGCTTCACTTGCAAAAGGCTTTATGGCTTTTTTTGGAAGATATGTCTGACAGCAGTGTACAGAAACAAGAGGCCCCAGGTTTGGCAACGAGACTTGCTATATAAGTTTTTCACCTGTAGATCATGGTGATGATCTTCAACCAGCCTGAGCCATGAAGGACTCGCAATCAAATTCTTCTTGCTTGGTAGCTGAGAAGTAAGTTTGGCAGCACAGGATGGGTGCCTGAATACAAACTTTAGCACTGACTTCTCAGTATGCTTCGGCAGATTAAACTAACCAAGTTAAAATGTGTCCCTCCTGAGATATGCTCAGGAGGTGAGCCATCCAACCCACAGCTGAGAAACAGCAACATGCAAGTATGAGCACAGTTCTCAAAATGAAAAGGAGACATCAGCACTGGATTCTTCAGTCCATCTGAGAGTGTATTTTAAGTAAGTGGGAAGGAAGATAAAGTAGTTCCCTTTATACAGAGGAACTTGGCAGAGGCCAGACCCACCCCAACCCG
>JAHREE010000193.1:2185995-2238725 GCA_033628505.1 Tringa tobata
CGGGCCCTTACTGGAGCAAACGGCAGAGTCCCGCTCAATCTCAGTAAAACCCAGACTCCCTCTGTGATTGCTGCGCTGCGTTTCTCTCTTTCTGCCCCGGATAGCCTGCTTTTCTCTTGCTTTGCCTTCGGCAGGAGGAAACATCTGCGTTTGGGTGCAGCCCGTAGCTAACAGAGTGGCATTTCTGACTCCCGCTTGGGACCCATACGAGTATTCCCCTCTACTGGGGAAACGCCAGCTTGCCTTCCCACTGTGGTACCTAGGGATGATGAGTGCTGATGCGTTAGGCATAGAGTTGGTGGAAGGGAACATGGGTTGGGAAGGGGACGGAGAAGAATTTACAGCTGTGTGCTGCTGTGGTCCCAGGGCGTCAAATGCAAACTGGAGGGTAAACGGTGCAGGGTGTATTTGGGACGCTTTCAGAGGTTTTGGTTTTATGAGTCTCCAAGGGGCCTGGCTGTTGATGGTCGGTGCTGGAAAAGGGATGGTCTAGGGAGGATTGAGGCTGTCTGACTGCTTGGGGCTGCACTGGATCCTCGGAGGAGCAGGTAGTAAGTGCTAAACATGGGGTGGTTAATCCTGCTCTTTACAAAACCACAATTTGTTTCCTGGACAGGTCAGCAAGTTGTACAGGAGCTGTTCTTGACCCTGAGGTGTTTCTGACCACCTTTGCCCTTTCCATTTAAGTAGGGTTGTTGCTTTTGGAGAGGAGTGTCTCTGGCCTCCAGCTCAGAAGGGAGGATAAAGAGAGGGGCAGAGAGATTTCCGTAGGGCTTTCATTTGCTAATGGGAGGGGAGCTGCTGGTGTTGGTGGTGGATTAAAATCCTGTTTTCTGTGTTTGCTGCCACCTTACTGACCACTCATTCTCAGTGTGTGGTAGTGAAGTTCAATAAAGTGTACTGGCTCTGTTTCTGAACCACCAGAAAGGGAGTTGTTACTGCATCCTGCCAGAGGAAAGGAATGTGTTTCCTCGACCCTTGTGTTGTATTCTGAATTGTTGTAATCGGTGTAGTATTTGTGGGGTTTGGTGGTTATTGGTTTGGGTTTTGTGTTGGTGTTTTTTTTTTGTTTAGTTGGGTTTTTTTAAATAATACAAACAGTGTTTCTGCCTGTGAGAATGGACATCTGCCATGTTGGGACAGACTTGGAAACAACTGAAAACTCTTTTAAGCATGGAAAAGAGAGGAAAGCCACAGGATTTCCCAGGGTAATACAGCATCTCTTTGAGAAACGGAAGAGAAAGCACTGAAAACAAAGGGCGCTGGAGCGACCCGGGATGTAAAAAGCAGACTAAAAATTTATGGCTCAGCTGGGACCTCTCTCTGCCTCTGGGTGAGAAGGTTGTGTGCTGAAGCCTGGGTTGTCCTTTGGCACGTTCCCTGTCCTGGCAGGCAGCACAGAAGCGCTCCCTGTTCACCAGCTCCCATTCCCAAGCACTATCCTCCTTGTAGACCACAAGTGCACGTGGAGTGTCCCAACGTGCTGCTTTCAGTAGTGTCCCCGGCTCGCTGCCTTGGGAAATCTTTTAGGACATTTTGTCTGCAGACACAACCACGTGATGCTTTCTGTTCTTCAAAAACAAGAAGGGCGTTTAGATTCTTTGTCAACCGCTTACAATATGCTTGTCTTTCTCCCATGCCTGGTATGCTTATATGTTAGAAATGTTCATTTTGACAAGGAGATGATAAATAAAGACCATGTAAGCTGCAAGGCTGTGGTCTTCAGAGGTGATCTTAGCTCAATAGGAGCTTTTCCACTGAGTTATTCTGAATATCAGCTATAACAACTAATTCATATGGACAGTAATTAAAACCTCTATTGTGCTGGGTGATCTGGGGACACAGAGGCAAAGGCAATCCTTGCGCTAGGTTTAAGAAATCCTCCGATCAGATCTTCATGCAAACAGAGCCAGTGTTAAACATGGGGAGATGCTCGGCATTTCAGAAGTGCCCGATAAGTGTTGTGTTCTTTTGGATCCCCCTGAATGCATCATCCAAGGCAGTGGGTTCTCTCTTCCTTTTGTGGCACCTGACATTTATTTCTTGATTGGAACTGAGCTGAAGTTGCTCCTCCTTCTTAAGTGGAGGCCAGACCAAGGGGAGAAAAGGCTCTGTAGTGCACCATTAAGCCTGTGAGAGTGGAGAAAAACCTCTCTTAAGCTCTTGTTGAGGCTGGTTAATTTTGATGATCAGGTCTCTTAGACATCCAGAACCGGGGTATAAGCTCTTTAGGGAAGCATTTTTTAGCGGAAGGATTTAAGTACTAGTGGCTGATATGTCTTTTGGCAGGATCCCAAGAGCTGGCTGGAAGAGGCCTCTACTATGCTGAAATGCTGAAATAGGACTTTTAATGAACTTGCATAGCAGTTCCTGAAGGACTGAGAAGACTCTCCACAGGGAAGAAGGGAGTAGATGTAGCTAGAAATAAATTCCTTTTTGCCTTCGAGTTGTGATAGTAAATGAGTGAGCCCGGATTTGCCTAGATACAGCTCAAATAACATTGCATCTGGGGGGTACCGATCTGTAAGCTCTGTTTTACCCAGACAAGGCTGGAGAAGAGACAGTGTTTTCTTGGTTGTAGCTCTGAAGTGCAATGGAAAAGCATGTTTATCTTGCTTATGGGATTTTTCTCTGGCTTTCACATCAGCAGCTTTACCAACTACTGGAAATGAAACTGCAGGCTGAAATCTGTGAATATGCATGCCCTTTGGTGGTGGTTTCAGTACAGGTTTTAATAAAGAGCAACGCTTTAATTCTCTGTGTCCGTGGTGAGCCATGTGTACGTCATATGATTGAACTCCAGGCTCCTGGATTAGTGAAGGCTGTACTTTTGAAATATAGGCTTCTGCAGGGGCCTTGAGTGATCTTGAAGTTGGGTGCCCAAGACAAAGAAGTTAGAGTCCCTGGAGCTGCTGACTGTCTACAACCTGGTTTTTCAACTGAGGGCCGTGTCCTTGGGTGGAAACCTGGCACAGAACAGGCTGGGGATCAGCTCAAGGTCACTGTTGTCACTATGGCACTAGAAGGCATCATCATGATATTACATAAGTAAATACTTAACGGTCCTATAGGCCAGTCTTATTCAAGTTCTGTCCCAGTCTTTCTTTGGTTCACCACCTAGCTTGGTCAAGGTACTCTGTGCCTGTAGACATAGGACTGATAAGGTGAAAGTCATAAGTCCTCAGTCCAGTTCCTGATCTGAGCAATGGATACGTGTGAGTCTTCACCCGTCCATGCCTTTCAGTGAACCAGGAGCTCAGTGGGAACTCACAGCGTAGAGTGTTCTGTGAAACATCTTTAGTGCTCTCCCATCATGATGGTCCTGTCCCTCCTGTCTCAACATGGCTCTGAGCAACTCTAAACCATATCAGTTCCTGCCCGTCACTGTTGCAGTTGCAAACAAGTTGCTTTTGGGATAATCCTGGTGTGATGGCCAGGGTAATCCTATTCTGAACCTCCTGGGTTTATACTGCTCCAAGGTAAATACATTGCCTAAACATTTGCTAGCCATGCGTGGGGTGTCACGTATGTGCAACATAGACCCCAAGAGGGGGTTCACAAGAAATCTTCCTTGCAAGAAGTTGGAAACATTAGGACTTCTTTCTTTAAATCAGGTGATGTGTATTGAGGACCTTATTTCTGTCTCTTCTGCAAATAGTACTGTCCCACAGTAAATCTGAGAGGCAGTCAAGTGTAGTTGGAAAGACAGAAGCTCAAAAGAGTCATGTCCTGCTGGAATGAGCATTGTGAGTGCTGCTGTAAGCTTTGTCCTTTGTTTCAGTGCTGCTTCTTCTCCCCAGGTTCGGGAAACGAGCTGCAGCTGGCATACTATTAGTTCCAGGGATTTAGCAGGGCAGGTTCAATAGTTACAGCAGTGATTAAAGGTCAGTTTTTTTACTAATTAAGCTTGTTAGAAGTTTGTACATCTTTGAGGCCTTCTTGTATATTTTGGGTGAGGTCATCATCCTGGCACTGAGACACTGCCAGCCAGGTTTGCTTGGGGTCTTCTGGTTTTCTTTTTTTAATTGCTTGTGCGAATGAGAATTTGGCTTGAATGTTACCTGTTTTCTTTATGTGCTGTTACACGTGGTCCTTTGCTGAAGGTGAAATAAGTCTGTGTTGGCCATCTGACGAGCAACTCGTGGGTGGCTGGGATAAAGCCTGGCGTTGCTCATGGGGAGCAGGGGGCCCAGGAGAGGAGGTGATTACCCTGTGGTCAGGCTGCCATGTTCAGCCTGGGCAGGAGTCGCTGGTCCTCGGAGCCACCTGCGCTGCAGCCAGAGCTCCTGCTCTCAGCCCTGTGCTCCTGGGCTGGGAACCGGCAGTGTTTATGTGATGAAAGGCAGCAGAAGATGGCTTTTCCTGAGCACTGCTTTTGCCCATACATGTGTTGGCCCAGAGCCAGGATGGAAACTCTCTCCTCATGAGCAGAGAGAGGGAGATGGGAGGGGCGAGAGAGGGAGAGGGGCCCAGAAGCAGAGGGAGTTAAAATAAAAACACTAACCCGTGCAGAGAAAAGCCTCTAACAGATGAGCCTGGCTGTCCCCTGGGTTCTTCACGCGGTTGGCTTCACGTGCAGTCCTGATGAGGTCTCATCTAGGAATGTGGGTATGGGACTTGGATCATTTTGAGATGTGTGATGGAAGATCAGAGTAAAAGGCAAGAGGAAGGAAGGTAGACGGGTAAGTTAGCTGTTGTTCGGCTCTCTCTGTGGTACCTGACGTGGGGTTTGCAAGTTGCTACTGTTGCTGTGCCACTAAAAAGGTAGATGCTGCTGAGCAGTTGGAGGGGCATTACTTTGTTTTCAACTGTGGCATCCTTTAACTGAAGCAAGCCTCGTCTCCTCTGTAAAATGGTACTGCTAATGCTGGTGGAGGTTTGTTTTACTGGTCTTGTTCCTTCTAGCACATGTACAGCAGAGAGCTATCAATCTGGATTGAGACTAGTGTAAAGACAGGTTCTGCAAATAGATGCTGGCAAACGTATTTTCCTATGTCCAGCTCCTCGTTAGGCATCACGGTAAGTAATCAGATTTGCTGAACAGTTCGGCATACCGGGTGCTGACCTTGCTTGGAAGGGTCTTGCCTTGGTTAGATATGTGTGCAGGAGACTGCCTGGGAGAAAAATCTGGTTTTGGAGAAGCAGTCAGAAAAGCTTGGCTCTGAGCTCATTTGCAAATCTGTCCCAGACACTTAAGATGTCGAGAGCTGATGATGGTTAGGGGCAGCTTGAGTGGGGAAAGGTGCCACCTCACTTGGAATTGGACAGAAAAGTTCTGGGTGGGACCCTGCCAGGCACTAAGACTCTTGTTCCTGCAGATCTGGGAGAGCAGATGGCTCCTTACCAAGTTCAGGCACATAAGCTGTGTTTCCAGAAACTTACTGGGGACTCTGGCATTCCACCAGAGACACTATTTCAGGGGGCAAGGACTTACGGCTCTTTGTAACCAGAAGAATTTTAAATGGCTGGATACTCTGTGTTTTAATTAAATTTCCCTTTGGGAATCGAAGTGGTGAAGTGTTTCTGTGATCCTGCTACAGTTAAATATTCTGATCAGTGCCCCCAGTTTGGCAGATGGTTTAAGCAGACGTGTAGGTCTAAGCACATGCCTAAATCCACCCAGCAGAGCACTTTGGCTTCCAGTGCAGTACATCATTCCCGCGCAGGAAAGCCTGGACTGGACTTCATGCAACACGAGCTTAAATCTAATTGAAGATAGTGGGCTTTGAGCATAGGCTTCAAATTATTAAACACCTGCTGAGGTGTTTTCCTCATCACAAGTGGGTCTCTCACACCCCCAGTTATGTTCGGTAGAATCATTTTTATATTAGTGATGTCCTTGAAGGTTTCTTTCCTCTTAATATCCTGCGAGACTTCTTGCCAAGCACGCGCTGACGAGCCGCGTTACTGCCAGCGGTTCAGGTGAGATGCTGTCACAGCCCTGGTATTTTGCTAGCGCTGTGAATAGGCATGCATATGTGAATGATTAAATCAACCCATCGGGGTGTCATCTGGAGAGAAACAAACGCTGAGCTTGCTTTGCAGGCAGGGGGGAGGATGAGCTCCCCCCCCTTCTGTATTTTTTTTGCTGAAAGCTTTTCCCTTCTGCAGATGTGCAGCTGCTGAAGTTCTTTGCCAAAAGCCGGCCGTGACTTAGAGAGCTGGGGAACATGCACACATCTGTTTGCAGTGGAGAGCAGTGAAGGGGCTTGGGTCTCCTGTCCTAGGGGATTATGTTCTCGTGATAGATTGCGCTGACTGTCATAGAGGGAAATGGCAAATTTCACAGGGCACTGTGAGGGCACTTCGTAAACAAGAGTTTGCTTCCAGTGTCAGCCAATCACCACCTTGCTAAATTGAAAAGGAAAGAGCTCCCAGAGAGTTTTCAGACTATTGGAGCTCTTTTTTTAAAAATGTTAACTTCCTCCCCCCCCAGCCCTGAAGATAGATATGTTTTCCACGTACAAAAATGTGACATGTTTCAGCTGCAAAGCATGATGTGAATATTACAGACTTCCCATTTTCTTTTAGGTAAGAATTGAGTCTTGCGCTATCCAGAGCTCAGAGTGGCAGAGTAGCAAAAGGAAGTAAATGCCTATCACTAAAGTTGAGAAGGGTGTCTTCTCCAGCACATGTAGCACTTCAGAAACCAACATCGGGCCAAAACCAGACCCTGAAGCATCCTCCACAGTCCACTGAAGTCCATGGGAGCTTTTCATGAGTTCAGGGAGTTAGGGATGGGGCTGTAATTGAGAATCTGTTTTTCCCTGCCTTGACGTGCGAGGCTGTATGTGCAGCAATCTGCAGTCAAATTCTGCAAGAGAATTTCATACTGAAAGGAGATGTGTAAGATATTGAGCTCTTTCCAAATGATGTAAGAAGCCCTGATCTAGCTTGGCTGCCATTTTTCAGCTTTGTCAAACTCAGAGAGAGGACTGAGAGGTTTCCTACTGGGAAACCAACACATGGTAACTGTTTTTTGCATCAAATTTCTGTCTCTATCCCCTGAGATTATGATGAGTGACTCCAAGTTGAAGTTTTGCCATGAAGTTTTACTCACATGCAACAGTCCTGTACTTGTGTTGGTGAAGGATACTGATGGCTATTGCTGCTTAGTTTGTGCTAAAGCTTTCCCCACTGGTATCCTCTTGTTTGCACAGTAGGAAACATTTCTTGTAGGATGGTTTAGTGTGCACAAATTCAGTGGGAAACCAAGGTTTCCCCTATTAAATTCCTAAATTCCTCCACTAGTCAGAGAAAGACACTTTTGGGTGTGTTTCAAGGAAAAATAGTATTGTCTCTAAAAGGTACAAATTTCATAAAATGTTGTCAGACTTTGATGAGGTTATTATTTTTAAGCTAATTTATTGCTTTATATATTGCTAATATATATTGCTTTTTATATTGCTAATATATTGCTTTGTGTCCCTCTTGCTTAATGTCTGCTTGCATGGCAAAAATTATTTTTCTGATCCAAAGAAATCTGGAAACATCAGAAGCAGAGAACTTGCCCTGTCAGAGCAGTGAAGGGCTTAACTCTGACCAGCATTCACTGCAGGATTACAAAATCTAGCTTTTCTGTTCTTTAAAGCAAACTTCATATATGCTGATCTCAGTCTGTCTGCTCATTCATGCTCAAGACAGCCTGCCATTAGATTTTTATTATTATTATTATTATTGTTAGCAGAGTAGACTAGACTGTTTCAATTGGAAGAGACCTACAGTGATCCTTTAGTCCAACTGCCTGACCAACTCGGGGCTGAGCAAAAGTTAAAGCATGTTAAGGGCACTGTCCAAATGCCTCTTAAACACTGACAGGCTTGGGGCATCGACTGCCTCTCTAGGGAGCCTGTCCCAGTGTTTGACCACCCTCTCAGTAAAGAAATGCTTCTTTCTGTCCAGTCTGAACCACCCCTGGCACACCTTTGAACCATTCCCCCGTGTCCTATCCCTGGGTATGAGGGAGAAGAGCTCAGGAGTTCCCTCCCCACTTTCTCTCCTCAGGAAGCTGTAGAGAGCAATAAGGTCACCCCTCAGTCTCCTCTTTTCCAAACTAGACAAACCCAAAGTCCTCGTAGGGCATGCCTTCCAGCCCTTTTACCAGCTTTGTTGCCCTCCTCTGGATGCGTTCAGTAGTAGTATTTTATTTTTATTTCAGGCTCCTGATAAAGATCTGATTTTTGAAAAACCAATCCTGACCTTGGATTACATTGATTTTTCTTTCTTTTTATTTTGAAGTAAAAATAAATTTTCAAAAAGGTCTGGAAACGGGTAGTCACCAGCCCAGTCTTTTTTCCTGAAGGATTTAAGCAGTTCAGCCAGCTCCCTGTCTCTGTTACACATACAACTTTTTTTCTTTTTTTAAATTTGTGAGCAATGTACTACAGGAAATTTTGGTATTACTCACCATGAAATCACTGAATGCAGAATTAAGCAGAAGATTGTATAATGCAACTTTTCTTAAGCAGTTGCTTCATGGGATCAATGTAACTTGGTGATACATCTCACTCTGCTTCATCAGCGTGTGTGGATGAGATCACCAGAAAAACAAGGTGTTGTCAACTGTCATTGCTCTGTTAACTTCAGCTGAGCAATGGCCTGGAAGCGAGGTTTGGGGCTTTTTGGTGCTTTGAAGGAAATTTTGTGGTATTTATTTTTCAGTTTTGTAGTTGAATAAAAAATTTATACAAATGACTATTTGGAGAAAGATGGCAGGGTAGCCCCATCTCTTCCCTTCCCTCCCCTCCAAAAAAAATAATATGGTGAGAAGGAGGGGAAGCCTAAACAAAGTGTTTTGCCTCCTTTTGAAGTTAAAGTTTTAACATACACACACACATATACAATGTAGCTAAATTTTGATAGGTGATGTCATTTCACAATAACGAACCTGACTCTTGTAAGTTTCCTTCATATTACATCAAACATTTTCTTGAAAGTTTCTCTCTCTGTTGGGGTTTTTTGGAATACTGAATTTAGATCAAACTTAGCAAAAAGTTTTTTCAGTTGATCAGAAACCATAATTTACTCATCCGGAAACACTCAAACCTCTTTGTGATTTATGCAAATAGTATTGTTGAGACCATGCACCTGTATTTCAGATGAGTGCATCTTGCCCAGATAATGTAGTTTCTGGACCCTTTCTGATCACGTAAGAGAGGAAACAGGTACTTTTACAGTATGGTTCTGACTTTGTGAGTATTAAAGGGGCAAGTATTAAAGAGGCTAAAAGAGTAGCTTACAGGTGATCATCAAGAGATAGCTGAGATGGATTGGCCCATTGTTCCAGTGTAGTTCCTCCATATAAATTTGTATTAATCTGGGAGCATGTTTGCCATATAAACTGCTTACTCTTATCTCAGTGTACAATATTTTGAAAAGTGACTCTTGCCAAACGTATGACCTGAAGTAGGACTGATTTGTTATTCATCGTCATTTTTATCTGTCATCAAAAGTTAAATTCGTGTGAACAAAGTCTAAAGAAAAGTGATTTCTTAGTTTTATATGATAACTGTATTTACAAACACTGTGCATCTCTAATATGCCTTGTGCTTGGGAAGGCGTATAAGCAGAGATAGCTTCTTGATAACCTATTTCTAGTGCTGTAATTTCTCTTCTGACTTATTTTTCTTTTTAATATGAATGCAGAGAACCCACTTGGAGAAGTGGATGACAGATTTTTATTAAGTAAATGCTATCCAATCTGAATGTTTGAGTTATTGCATGTGGAAGAAATGGGAAGAAGAATGCCTACTGGAATGCCAAACATTTTTCTTACCAGCCAAGAAGTAAATCAAGTATAGCATTACATAAGCTCTTCTTGTGCCTCTTCTAATTGAAGAAAATGTTTTGGGGAATTTCCCCTAAAAGATCGAGTTTAGGTTTACTTTGCCAGTAATGTCTGGAGACGTTCCCTTTTCAATAAAGAAAATCTGGTTGTTATCAAAAGATCCATTGTGTTCAGCTATGGATAATTGAAGCAACATAATGCAGCTTCTACCTTTGCATAAAGAAGGTGGTTCTGGTGAGGAATATCTAACTGGCCTGTTCATAGGACATCTGATCTAGAGAACATGTGCGTTTGTTAACATAGCCATCTTCTCTGCAGGGAAAAAAGCATTTATGGGGGGCCTCTTTCCTGAGCCAGACCTTTAGAGCTGAGTGTGTAATGCTGATATTTTTGGGGCAGGGGGATGAGAAATTCACAGAGGAACCTGTACATCATCAGGGTGTTGTATTGGGTAGGTCGCCTGTCTCCTAGTGCTGGTCATCTACTGAGGGAGATCTCATCTCATCTCATCTCTCACCCTGCAGAAAACCTTTGTATTCTTTTAACATCATATGAGAACTTGTCAGTCTTGTCCCCTCCAGAGGGGTTTACAGACTTGAACTGAGGGGGCTCTGCTTGCGTTTCTGTAGGTAGAACTGCGTTGGTGAGGAGCAGAAAGGAGATGAATGTGGAGGGGTTGTAGGGTAAAATGTAAGCCGCGCCATAATCACTGGAGTCAAATCAATGGCTTCAGTAGAGCTAGGATTTTGCCTAGCATCAGGCTGGAAATGAGATGTTTATGAGCATTTAAGATGAAAGGGGATGATGTTTATTGAATAATTCAGGGAACGGGGGCTTCCGCGAAGGGTTTGACTCCAGAAGACTCCTACTTTGATATTTTGTTGTGGGTCCTGTAAAATGCGCCCTTGTGAAATGCATTCAGTGCTGGCTGCTTTGTAGTAATGAGTTTTTCCTGTGCACAATAAACAGTATTGGGGCCCGGTCCAGGACAACATTCAAACATCTTGGGTGGAGTATGCCCTTGTGGTTACCCTGGAATACAAAACTTGGATGCATGTTCTCCGGGTTGGAAGCTTCTGTAAGAATAGCTCTGCTTCGGTCATGAGATAAGGGCTCAATAGAGGAAATTGTACATGGATGCTCTGTTATCAAACAGTTCGATGTATATGAAAGAAAGTAAATAATGGAAATTAAAGTCCTCTAGAGTACGTATTGCCTTTATCACATCCCTTGGAAGAGAGTAGTGAACAATATGTGCTCCTAGAAACTCCAGTTTCTAGGTTTTCTGCCATAAGAAGCCCAAAGAAATGCTTCAGCAAAGAAAAAACCCCAAATCTCCCAAATAAATGTTTTCAGTTTTTTTCCAAATTTAGTTATGAAATAACCTTAAGCTTTTCAAAAAATTGTACCCGATCTCTCAAAGTGCAATGAATTTGGGAAGAACATATTTTCTTTTTCTCATAGTGAGATTTTACAGCACTCATCAGTATTTGCCAAGGCAGACTTACTGGTGGATTCATGACCTCCCTAATACCTTCCACTGAATTGTTGAAGTTTGTTAGACACTACAGAATTATCAGGGACAAAAGACTTTGGAAGTGTCATAAGGATAGCATAATTGTATATTTTATTTTAGCAGCCATTTTTTACTGCTTGCTTGCTGGTCAGTTGGAGAAAGGCAAAAAATTCCTCTTGGGAAGGAAAAGCCACCTAGTACCAGTGTTTTGAAAGGGCTGTTGAGTTTTTTTTGCAGATTTTTGGGGTTTTGTTGGTTTTGTTTTCCACAGAAAAAATCAGAGTGAATTCTCTCTTTTAGAGTAATTAATAACAGGTCATCATAGTATAATCCAGGTTGGAAGAGATTGCAGGAGGTCTCTACTCCAGCCTCCTGCTCAAAGAGATTCAGGTCTGAGCTCAGACCAGGTTGCTCAGGGCTTTGTTTTGAAAGCCTCCAACAATGTTCCAGAGTTGTATTATCCTTATGGTAAAAAAATAAAATTCCTTATATCAAGTCTCTATGTTATTTATACTTGTTCCTGTTTTCTCTCATCCACTGAAGAGAGAAGCATCCAAGGAAGTGGCTTCAGGTCCCATTTGCTACACCAATGGCTTTCTTTTTACAAGAAGTAAAATGTTCAAAAAGTCATGGCAGAACGTGGAAACCTGAGTCTCGTTTCTGAAAGGAACTGGGATGTGTGGGTGGCAGTCCAGATCTGACTTGGACGCACTTAGGTGCAGAGCGTCACGGGGTCAGTCTGTCTGTCTACTGAGCTGCCAGGATATGAGGAAGCTCTTTAGACCATGTCTGGATTAATCAGATCTTCAGGAAGTACCTTTGTCAGGACTGTGACCTGTTATCTCGGTCATCTCCCACGTTAGTGAGTTCTGCTGGCTCTATGAGCTGGATCTGGCACCTGGTAAGTGCCAGAGTTTGCAAGGTACGTAGGTGCATGAAGATGAAGATAGGTGGTTTCTCAGTTTTCCCAGCAACACCTAGACGATGTCTCCTGTTGCAACCAGTGGTAAAGAATACAATTCTTTGAAAATGTCAGCTGCTTTTTCAATGTTTGTTTAAAACAAGAAAAATTTGATCCTCGGTTGGTTTTGAAAATTGGTCTTAAACTTCAAAGCCATGTAGTCGCTTCTAAAAATTTTACCGTTCTTAATTTTTTGGGGCTTTTCTGCCACCAAAGTGGCAGAAGAATGTGCCACCAAGCCATCATGGGGTTGTGCCAGCATTTTCGCCTGATGGTACCAGAAGATCAGGTCTGTTTTCCCTCCTGTTACGTACTTTCTTTTATAGTTGGAAGTGGCAGCAAAGGCCCTGGGGGAGAACGTATGGATGTTTCCAAGGAGTAGGCTTGCTCCTTAGACTCCATCCTTGTTTGGTGTGTCAGGGAAAGGCTCCTTCCCCAAGCTGTTTTGCGCTTGCGTCGCTGAGCGCCTGGTTATGGAGAGGGATGCGGGCAGCTGAGCAACCCGGCCATACCAGGTGATTGTCTGTTTGAGTTGCTTTCTTGTCCAGGGGTGCCAGTGTCAGCGCAGGGGGAAGCCCTTGCCCTTGGCCAAGCCATTGCCCTCCCAACACCCTCCTCTGCTGAGCCCCTTCCGCCGGTTCCTGCACTCAGGATCCCCCCGGGAGGGGAGAGAGTATTGAACCCCACGCGAGAGCGAAAGGGCGGAGAAGGAAGACCCATTTTCTCCAGAATTTGGGGTTTTTCGTTCGAGTGGTGTTTTTTTCCCCCACTTTTATTGGCCGTGAGTGCAATGACCGCTTAACCACATGGCCTGGGCGCGCTCCCTCCCCCACGCTTCCTCTCCCTGGCAGAGCAGAGGCTCTCAGATTTCCTCCCAGCGCGGGCGGATGGCGGCTCTCGGCTACATTCCTCTTAGTACAAAAGAAAAGGAAAAACTTCTCTCTCTGCGGGCAGATGGCCGACTGTTTCCTGGCAGCTCCGCTCCAGTGTCCTTTTTCCTATTGTCCTGACAAACACACGCACGCACACACCCACAGAAGAGAAACTTTCCTCCTGGAAAAATAAATAAAAGCAAACCCTTTTTCTTCTTTGGAGCTGTGCGGGTTCGCTCCTTGTGGTGGGTAGATCTTTGGCAGCTTACGTGCTGCCTGGCCCTGCCTCTCTGCTGAAGAAGGTTGAACGAGGGGGTGGGGAGCTGCACTGTGGTTGAAAGATTTTTTGATAAGAAATAAGACCCGCAATAAGCGTATTCTGCATTTGTGATGGCTGAGATACGTGGAAGAGTGAGGATGGGAGGAAAGAGAAGGTTGAGCAAGGCAGGGAGAAGCGGGGGCTTCGCAACCAAAAAAGTGTTCTACAGCTGACTTTTTGCTTGAGCTCAGATGACGCTTAATAGAGACTGAATATAGCAACAGGTCATGGACCCAGAGCTGGTACAGGAAGGCCTCCTGGAGCACACAGCGACCAGGGCTCTGCAGATGGTGCCCCCAAGTTGAGGTGATGGACACTTCAGGAAACTGTGTGCTACATCCTCATCAGGAGGGGTAAGAGTCAGCATCCTGCAGGGTGAAGGCCACCAAAGGAGAGATTTGCTGAGGCTCCATTTGTCTTCCCTGATGATAACTTATTTTGGAAGAAGTTGAGGTTCTTCATTTTAATGCTCTCATTTCCTTTCTGAATGTGAGACAATTTGTCTTCCTGCCAGGAAACTCTTTGCAGAGTTGCTCCTCGAAGGGACCTCATTGGGTCCCATTTATGCTAGAATAGCAGAGGTTATCTCACCACATTGAAAATGAATTCCAGTGCGGTTCATGGGCTGAACGCTATATTTTAGTGGCAGGTTGTTTCCTATGCTGTCAA
Organism: Tringa tobata; assembly: GCA_033628505.1. NCBI lineage: Eukaryota > Metazoa > Chordata > Aves > Charadriiformes > Scolopacidae > Tringa > Tringa tobata. The sequence continues at coordinate 2,200,120 of JAHREE010000193.1, forward strand.
ATGTTTGAGTTTCTTATAAGCATAATAATAACCCTGAATTCTTTCCAATTCTTTTTACACTGGAAGTGATTTACTGTTGTAGGAGGACTGGTATATTTGTAATACAGCATTCCTGTCAAAGGAGGGAAAGTATCTACACCAGTTGGCTACACTGGTAGAAATGCGTGTTGGCCAATGTAGCTTCACCTTTGCTGGGGACTGAAGCCAGTTCCACTGCATCTGCTAGGAATTCTGCCTCTTCACGTGGGTGGTAGATGGTTCTGTGGGCAAATGTCTGCTCGTGTAAAACAGGTCCATATTTCTTTTGTTTTATTCCGTATTGACTACAGTTGTCTTGTATGTGGGTAGTTTCAAAGCCAAAGAAAACAGGTGTGAAACGCCAACTCCACTGATGTCATCAGCAAGCTCGTGTTCGCTTCAGTAACGCAAGATTCACCACTAATGTCTTCTTCAGCCTTGACTTAAAGTAACTGAATTTTCATTTATTAGGCTGCAGAGCATAAGTAAATATTATCCCACTTTGAAAGGGGCTGAATAACCCCACTGTGTGCACACATGCGCTAATGCAAGATCTAAAACACAGGGAGATGATCTAGTGTTGCCAAGAACCGTCACAGAAGAGCTGCCGTCTCCTCCTACCTTCACTTCTGAGGGTCTTGGTATCTCCATCTGGAATTATTATTTTTTTAATCTTTTGTTCGTGACTTCCTTGTAGAAAGTTTAACCTGAAACATGTCATTTTACTAAACATAGTAATTAGGCTTCATTTTAGCAGCCAGATTGGGAAATACCGAATCTTTCTCTTCTTTCTCATGTGAATTTTCTATTAATATATGTTGACCTACCTGCAGGAGTGAAGACTCATCACGTCTCTAAGCAGTAATGCAAACCATACTTGCCACCACAAAGAATAACAGTATTTACCTTCTGTACGTGTGAGTCTTAATCTGTGCTTATGAGCAGTGAATTAGAAAAAGAGCCCCGCTGTTTTGTTTGACAGGGTCACGCAACAGCCCACCGCTAACCCTGGAAATGCTGTTTTTCAGCTGAGGGTGTGGTTGCCTGAAGGAAACTGGAGGGATGTCGAATACCCTTTGAGTTGTTGAGTTTTTCTGCTGTTTGTTATGTGTTTAGAGGGAGGAACAAAGGGAAAATAAGACAATGGGAAATATGGGAGAAGCGTAATAATAGTGGGTGCAGCGAGCCCCACCTTTAACAGAAGACAATTCACATTGTGAAGACCCTGTTTTCGATTTCTGCCTTCAGGTCAAATGTTTTTTTGTTTCAGTTTGCAGTTTTCCATGCTGAGCTTTTGCCTCTGGCTGAATTACTTTTGAAAGCCTTCAGCCAAAATGTTTCAGCTGTTTCAAAGAGCAGAGCTAGGGGAGAAAAATGTGCTGTCTCCCCTGCATTAGAAAGTGCACCAGGCTTTTATTTTTTGCTAAAACTAATTTTATGCTGTGAAACAGAAGTGTTGCATGCTGTTTGGACTGGAAATTTGTCCTTTGCCACTCCTGTGTCATCTCTAACTTAACTCTTCCAAGGTTTTGTGGGAAGAAAATTTCAGCTGGCACACCGTCAGCAGAGGTTCTTATTTTTAGTAGCTAAAGTCCTCAGTAGTTACCTTGCTACCAAACGGGCTCTCCTTCCAGCTCCCTATGCCAGGTAGGTGACCCTGGTACCGACCCTCTGGAGTTTCACCTACAACCTCCAGCAAATGGGTGGTGGAGGAAATTAATGGTCAGGAGGTGAGGGTAGTTTCTTGAGGGTTCAGCGGCTTTACTACCGAACAAGGATAGCCCAAGGATGCTATCTGCAGCTCAGAGCCAAAGGCTGGCCTCCTAACCAGAGGTACAGAGTACATTTCTGGGGTTTAGCAGGACTTCCCTGTAAATCTCTGCCTAGGAACAGTGGACTAAACTACCAGAAGTTTTTCTCTCCTGTACCATCGATTATCCCACTGGCACCGTAGCAGAAAAGAGGCGGAAACATCTTGATTTACTAGTATCCAGCAGAGGCAAGGCCTGGACCAGGAAGGAAGGAAAAGATCCTCCGTTCTAGTCAAGGTCAATGATTTGGACATAAAGATGCATTCATTCTGCTTCTAAAGAAATAATTGCTCCACTGTTCACGCGCGGGTATGCAGTGAGGGAGAGATGTGGGACCCACTCAGGATATTGACAGTGGAAATGCACGTATGGAGTCCAGCGTCTTCAACGTGTACGTGCAGACTGTCCACGTAGGGTAAGTGTTGTCTCAGATAAGCACTATGAATCCAGGATTTGGGGATGTTTCATAGCCAGTAGAATGCTGTAATGGGTCTAAAACCTGGGGAAATGTGCAAGCTTCTCAAGTTTTGCCAAGAAAGGAGGTGCTTAAACCAATCTGGTGGCTTTGTTTTGGTGAGACTAGGCCTGGGGGCAGGTAAAAACAACCCCAAAACCTGGAAGTTCTAGGGAAGCAGCTTTTAAGATAATAGGTTGAATGGTGAAGTCTTCCTGAAGCTGGAAGTGGGGAGGGGAATAGTGACCTCAGAGTTAAACCTGGGCTATCTGGGTAAGGGGAGACCTGGGAAGCAGGGTCTGCTATTGAGTAGACGAGGAAGGCTGTATGTAATAAGGTTTTAGCGTGAGGACCAACTTAAAAGTAACAGCATGTCCCCCAAAACCTCCTTACTTCCAAAGCCTGGAATGGAACCTGTGGTTCCCAGAGGTCCCTGCGCTCCACCAAGTGTGTGCAAAACCCCTGGCATCCTGTCCCATCCTCTTCCAGGAGGTGCTGCTGTTACCAGCTATTCCCCTAACTCGGGTGCCAGAGGTCCCTGTGGTGGAGCCAAAGCATCCAGCTGTAGTGGTAACTGGACCTTCCCCCACCGTGGGACTCCAGTGGGGTTTTTTTTCTTTTTTTCAGTTTGCCCTTAAACCAAACCAACCAACCCAAAACTGAAACTTGGTTTGTGTTCTCCAAATGCAGTTTCTTTATGTGTGAAATGGAGCACTCAAAAACCGAGAAGCATCACATTTGGGGTTGTCCACGCAGTTTCAGTTGTGTCTTCCACGCTTGTGCTGCAGTGGTCAGGCTTGGCTGGGTGGTCGCAAGCTTCTCTTTGGTCCATCTGTGGTTTCCTTCAGTACAACAGAAGGGGCCTGCTCTGGAGGAGAGTCAGGGTAATGTAGCGAGGGAAATAGGCGCCTGCAGGGTTTCCTTGCTTAATTTGGCAGGTAATGAAGGAGAAATGGCTAGGAACTTCCTCACCTGCCCTTCCCAGAGCTCGCTGCTGTATCGGACAAACCCTGAAAGCAGAGTTTTTGCCAGCTGCAGCCAGCTGTGTGTTCCCTGGACTGGTGGTGCTGGCCTCACGTCTGCTTGTGAAGGCAGTGGGGTTTGCAGTTGGAGCAGTCTGAAAAAGCAAGTCTTGCTCTAAGAGCAAATTGTAATTTTGCCTGTAGTCTGTACAACCCAGTTTGCCATTTATATGGTTATATGGTGAGCAACAAATGTCCTCGAAGGAAAGCAGTGAGGAGGAAGCACAATATTCAGTGAGGCTGTCCCAGCAACATGATTTCATCCCTTCCATGTACCTCGGTGCTCATCAGGCTTTCTGTGACGGGTGACTGCTATCATTATCCAAGCAGAAAACTTTTTGCTTTTCCCTCCTTTCTTTGCTGGTTTAATGAATTTAACTAGCTGGCTTCCTAGCCCTTGCTAGCTCAGAAAGAGCTTTACAAGAATTGGAGCTGATACAAAGGAAGCAGGAGCAAGAAGGGAGGAAAAAGTAGGCACATCCTTCGTCAATGGCAACTACTAGATCTGATGAGGCTTGTCTTTTACCAAGGACAGGGATGAGACCACGTTGCAGGCAGCCAAGGGAGGAGCAGGGCAGTCCCTTTAACCATAGTAATCCTTCAAATCAGTTTAGGGGGCAGAGTTTGTTCTGTGGAGGTCAGCAGAACGAATTATATCATAAAATTAAAGACATATCATAACACACAACGCAGCTTTTCTGCACACGGAGGCTCAACGCCGACACTGTGAGTTTCTGCATTCCTGGCATTGCAGGGCTGTCCCTCTGACATGGGGTGCACGCACAAAGAGAGAGGTTGCGGTACGTCAGTTCCACTTGGGGTTTTTGAAAATACAGTTTGTTTTGACACATGGGATTCTCCTGCCCCCCTTGTAAGCCCTGTGGCGTAAGATAGGAGAGATCAAAGGGAGAAGTTAGGACGGAGTGGGGCAAGCGGGGTGGGAGGCTGTGTGGGATCTGGCTCTAAGAGATAATATAGGATAGTATAAGAGCATATCGCTTCCCAGTCATTGGTTCTTCATGGATATGTTTACGTAAGTTTATCCTGCTTTTTTTTCTTTAATAAATGACTTGGGCCTGACTGTCTACATTAGGATCCCATTACTAGTGCGATGAACTCAACAATCCTTCTGTTAGTGTCGTCAGTTTCCGTGGCCCGCTGGGGATTCCTGTGGCCAGGAAAATCAGTGCCTGCAAAGAGGTGACAGCTCACCTTGCCCCAAACTACCTATGCCCAGCACAGAATGGCAGAGTAGATAAGGTGAGATGGCACCTCTGGAGGTGGCCAAGTCCAGCCCCTGGTTCAGAATGCGGTCACATAGAGCAGCTTGCTCAGGACATTGTCCAGTCAGGTTTTGAGTATCTCCAAGGACAGAGCCTCCACATCCTCTCTGGTGCATAGTCACTCTCTTGGTAAAAAAGTTTTTTCTTATATGTAGGCTGAGTTGTCCTTTCACTGGACACCACCGAGCAGCCCTGCTGTTGTGGAGGTGGCCAGTCCTCCCAGATCTTGGGGTACGCCCACCTGCAGGGCTGGCTGGGAGAGGAAAGAGGTGGACTTCACTTAAGTCCTCTGAGGAGGAACTGTTGCTGCGGTCAGCTAGGGAAGGCTCGTGGCATGGAGCACCCTGAGCTCAAGTTTCAGAAAACCCTTGCCTTGCCGCTCGGCTGGCAGTGGGCACCTCAAGTCAGTGACTCCCCCACTGCAAACATCTTGTTTCACCAAGGGAGCCTAGTTCCCGGGTCCTGTTGCCCTCCTTCCCCATTCGGCTGGTGTCCTCCTCACTCTGTGGGGACTCCCCCCCTGAGCTGGTGCTGCTGCTGGGGACTTCAGGAAGGCAGCGTGCTCATACCCAGGTCCAGGGACGCTGCCCGGTGCTGGGGCTGTGCCCAGGGACCCACGCAGTGGCCTGTGCGTGTGTGCGTTCGTGCACAAGCAGGCGTCCTCATGCCTGCTTCTTCCCCCAAAGGGAAACAGGCTCCAAACAGAGCAAGGGCTGGGGGAGGGAGCCTTGACGTTTTTAACTGTTGGCTTCCCCTTACTCACGATTTTCCTGTTAGTGTTTTGTCTTCTTGGCATCCTTCCTGTTCTTTATGTATGTATGTTATATATTGTTGCTGCCTGTATGTTGCATCCTTTGTTCTGTAAAGCCCAGGAACAGAGAGGTGTTACTTGCAGGCTTTGGCTGGCTGCTGAGGGTTACTCACGAAAGTAACTGGAGAGGCCATTTTTATGAACACCAAGGAGAAGAAAGCATGCATGGGCTTTAAACGCAGTGTGTCTTTTTTTCTTCTTGGAGAAGAGTTCGACCAGCTGTGGGTCACTCCTGGTGATGTGAAGCCGTATTGTTTATATGCACCAGTGGTGTGGCTAGTATCCAGTTACGGACTTGGACCCGATTTATGTGTGAGGTGCAAAGTAAACAGAGCAAAGAAAATCTTGAGACATGGCCTCGAGCATGTGGCAATGGTGATACCCATCCCCAAACCACAAGCTCCTTTGAGGTATCCTTGGTGTATTCCCCACAAATGAAATAGCAAAGAAGGGAGGTCTGGGACTTGCTGCCATCACTGTCTAACCTTAGTGGAGGCAAGACTCCATGCGTGCGACCCACACACTGTCTGCATACGTTTCTGAGGATGTGGACTGCAGGGCATTCGGTGCTCCTCTGGCTTTTGTCATCATCTGATGGCTACACCAAGTGCAGTGAGCCCATTTCCAAGAGGAAATGGCCACAAACTTGTACATAAGAAGTTCCATCTAAACTTGAGGAGGAACTTCTTTAGTTTGAGGGTTCCAGAGCACTGGAACAGGCTGCCCAGAGAGGTGGTGGAGTCCCCATCTCTAGAGACGTTTAAAACTTGCCTGGACAAGTTCCTGTGTAACCTGCTCTAGGAGGACCTGCTTTGGCTGGGGGATTGGCCTAGATGATCTCCAGAGGTCCCTTCCAACCCCTATCATTCTGTGAGCAAAGCTGTTTTTTTCCTTTCCCTGAAGGAGTTTAGCTCATACTCCTCTGGAAGACTTCTCTGTCCTTTGGGGGTGGGAGCCTGCCTACTGTCAGCGCCCCTTTTTTATTCACCGGTTGCTTTGGAAGCATCGCATTGTATCTAGTGCCCTGAACCAGACGTGCACGCTTCAACCAGCATTTTGATCGGAAGTGGGGAAGAGGGCATGGGGGTGGAGTTGGGAGGGGGGGAGGAAAACTTAAATTAGAAGAAAGCCAAACAGCTATTGCTGGAGACTAGATGATTACAGCTCATTTCAAGGCTGTTTCCTGCATGCCAATGATAGATCAGTAAACAAACGCCTCTTTGCGAACACAAAGCAGGCAGGAACTCTGTTTGGAAGAGAGAGGTCGGGGTAGGTCTCGCTTTGCTTGGTAGCAGGAAGCCCCTATCACATGGCCCTGGGAATCGTGAGGCCGGGTGCGTGTGGGAGATAGGCTGAGAGTCTTCTGCTGGGAGAACTTCATATCCTTCCCAGGGTCCGGTCAACAGGTTTGAGAGCTCCCTCCCCTCCCTCTTTCCTCCCACCTCCTCCCCTGTCCTTCCTTTCCCAGTTTAATTTTGAAACGATATCAGATGACTGCTTTGTTCCCCCAAACAATGGCAGGGATTTACTGAATAAATTGCAGTGGTGAGGCTCTCCAAATGGGGCTCTGCATCTTCTCTCCCCTTTTATGGCCTTGCTGCTCCAGGGTGTACGTGCCAGGAGCGGTGGCCCTGGGCTTGGATTGCCGTGGGGCTGTGCTTCCCATTGCTGCTAGAAAGTCCTTGTGTGGTTTTTACAGAAAGCAGCAGTCGGTCAAGAAGTACTGGATTGATGTATGTATGTCCTTCTCGGGTCGTCTGCTAACTGAGCTCAGCCCTGCTTTTTTCTTCTGGGTAGTCTGTAGGACCCTGATCACCTTGCACACGAGGCAGGAAAGCAGAGCATTTTGGATAACACTTCTGAGCCTCTGGCTTGTTGCCCTTCCCCATCCCTCCGCTCACACTCTCTTGTGCTCTCTCTCCTCGCTTTCCTCCCTCATCCTCTCCTGTCCACACAGTCCCATCACCTCCCTTGTACCAGACTGGGTGCATGTTGGACCCCTTCCATGAGCTGCTTTGCCTAAAACTCTCGGTGAGCTGTAGCAGGTCACAGAGGTGCTCCAAAGAGAGCCTGAACCAGCACACAATCAGGGTAGTGTGTGGTCGATCGTAGCAGAGATGTGGGGAGACAGGAAGAACGGGAGCTCCCCTTGCCCTTTGCAATGACCTGTCATGTTAACTCTGGGTGCTTTATGGAGTTAAACCTCAGTAGAGAAGATCTAACTTTTGTTGTCCTACTGGGGGCAATTTTCCATTGCTGCCATCCTAGCTTCCTCTCGTCAGGTGTTGGCAAAGCTTGTGGGTCATGCTTGCAAGTTGTTTCTGGTGGCCTTATTAATGAAAGAGATGATCCTATCACATTTGAAGTTCATTTGGGCTTGGGATTGGCTTGGGATAATAAGCAAATTATCTGACTGATGGACAATTGGGAGAAGTACTTCATTATTTTCTGCTATTTTATTCCAGAGGTGACTCTTTTTTTTTTCTTTTTTTTTTTTTCCTCTCATGTTTTCCAGTGTGTTTGGATAAATATTTACTCTTTTGGGCAGCACCAGCTAATGTGCTACAATAATCCCCTAGGTGATGCTGAGGACACCCTGTATACCCTGCTGCTCAAGGGTGAAGGCACAGTAATCTGTGCATCTCCTAGGGATGGCTTTACTTCCCTAAGGGGCTTTTGTTGTACCTCATTGTTGTCACATTGCAGCATCTGATGTGTTGCTGCTTTGAAGCTCCTGGCCTGCTCTTTAATCTGCCGAGTGTGAGTGCGTTGCTTTGGTTACCCCTGCCACATGTGGTGGCTGTGGGGGGACAGCCACTTCTGCCCTTGGCTCCAAGTGATGCTGATCTGCTGATTGCAGAGGTGCTCCTTTCACAACTGCTTTGTGCCTTGCTTCTGCTCACTGAGGGTGATGGGGTCTGTCCCATCCACTACAGAGGAAGGAATGACTGGACCTCTTATTACGTTCTTTTTGGCCTCTCCCACAGGAGGTACACCAGGTTCACGACTCTGCTGAGCACCAGCAAACATTTGCTCGTACCCAGGTGTTCGTTTTCAAGACAGTGTTTGTTAGGGGGCTGTTGGAAAAGGCTGAGAGATGGAGTTTCCCGATGCGGGAATTGTGGGGTCTTACCGGACAGAGGAGCTCATCCCAAGGGAACTTTCGGAGTGGCAGCGGAGCCACAGGGGTTGTGTGTATGCTGACTCCTGTCGTTCTTACATATCTCCCTGCTAAAGGCAGTGCCGAGGAGCTCTGGCCACTGACCCCGCTGTGCGAGGCACTACCTGAGTGATGAGACCGACCCTGCTCTAGGGACATTGTAAGCCAAGTGCAGAGCAGCCTCTGTTGCAGCTTTGCAGGAATCTGCTCTGGCTGCCTGGGTGAGTCATTCTTTGGCCAGGGACATGAGCGATCGTTAGTTTTTCATTATTTTCAATCCATAACAGTTAACGGATGGATGAATAGATTTTGTTCCTCGGGCTGGTAAATTTTCTTGACAGTGTTGCAAGGCTGCTCTGTGTCTAGAAGTGAAGTGGGTGTTTGTTCCAGTTACTAACGAGGAAGAGAAGCCCAGGGGGTTTATTGTCAGGGGAAAGAGAGTCCGCTAAATGGTTAGCAATGAGCTGCCCCAAGTGTGTACACATTTGAGTTGACCCAGAGTTCACTCCTCGCCTTAGGAACGTTGCCAGTGTGGGATAAAGGGAGGGAGAGAAAACTGCGAACAAACAAGACTGGTTTGGGTTTTTATTTTTTTTTGCTTTCCTCGTCTTTTTTCCTCTCTCTGCCCAAAATACTTGGACTGTGGAAACGAGAGATCCTTTTGTTCTTTACTGTTTCTGGTGTGGTGGTTTTTATTTTTTTTAACAACAAGAACCTACTAAATTTCTTGAGCCACTCGGTCTTGTCGCCAAATGCTCGGCATGTAGGGGCAGCATCTGGCAGACCAGCCAAGTGGACAGATTTTGGAGGCTTCAGATTTTTCCAAGTATTGCCTACAAGATGGTGAGCCCTTTGTCGTTACAATGCTGCAGAGCAGGCAGACCACCCTGAGAAGCGAGGAGAGATGGTGATGCAGAGTAATTCAGTAATTCTTCTGTTTTTTATTTAATGAGTTAAGAGTGTTGTGGGGCAATAAAAAGAAGGAGTCTGCTGCACTGACTGGGTAGCAGCAGTACTCAAAGCTCAAAGGAAAGAGAGGATCAATCTTGCTCCATGAACGCTAGAAACCATAAAGCAAAGAGAGTGACTCATTTTTGTGACTGATTTATCTTACCCCCAACGAGGAGTTGTCCTCTGAAAGCAGACCAGTAGCAGCCTAACATGGCCCACCAGAGGCAAAAATGTCAGGTAACCAGTTACCGCAGTGCAGTGTCTCTTCAGCCTAAAATGTTTCTGTCCCAAGCTGGGGACATTGTGATAGCGTTGCATGCACAGGGATTGCTTATGTCATCTGGCCTTAACACACATCATTTTAAAATCATTCTGTGATGGGAAAAACCCAAACACCTAAATCCCCTGAGATTTTGGCATAAGGAAAGCCTTCATAAGATGTTCTCCCTGTTCAAGTCGTGGTACAGCAGCTGATGTGGAGTCAAAGGTAATTTTTGCCTTCAAAACCTGTTGACTCCTCCCTGGGTTTCTGAGGGGTAGTGCTGTCACCCTTCTTTCCATTTTGTGGAGTAGGAAGCAGAGACTGTCCTCAGAGAGCTGTCACAGAATCAGAGTGGTTAGAGTTGGAAGGTACCTTAAATATCATCTATTTCCAACCCCATGTTGTTTCTTGCTTCTGCTCTTCTGGATTTCAAGAAGAAACATGCATGTGTGTGTGAGGAAGAGAGAAGGATGCTGAGCCTCTTCCTTGTGTCTTTCTGCAGGTGACCTGCTGCCCTGCTGTGTGCTGACATGATGACAGCTAGCAAGGCGACCGATGTGAGCAGCAAGTCTGAAAGCAGTGTCTGCAAGTCCGTTGAGAGGTGAGAGCTTTCCATGTTTCAGTGTTGGGGCGCTTTGCTTGCATTTATTATCCCCAACAGAAAGAAAAACAGCAGGAGGAAGCATTGTCTCTGCTCCGCACTGTCCCACTCTCCTCTCACATTAGAACTCACTGCTGTATGTCTCAGATGGTTTCATTGCCATCTCAGGATTGTAACACTATTTGTTCTAGCATCCAGTCAGATTGATGATGTCCTAGACTCACAGTGCTAGAAGAAGTCTGCCCCAAGGCAAGACTTATTTGTCTTGATGACATCCCTGTCAATGTTTTGCCTGCCTGCACTTGAAATCTTCAACACTGGAGACTCTGGGGACTCCTCAGACAAGCCCTACTGTCCCCACCCATTGCAGGTTTTTTCCCAGTGTCCAACCTTGGTTTCTACTGCACAGTCCAACCACCAGTGGCACTGCGATGCCCTGCTCCTTGGGAAAGACCATGGTGTTCACAGTGCCAGCTCTTGACCAAAGCATGATGTTGTCACTGAGACAGCCAGGAGTTAAATATCTGTGAGGCTAGGGAAGAACAGTATCTGGCTCAGGTCCCATTCCTGCTCAGAAACCCATCCCAGACTCAATTTGCGCTACAACGGAGTCTGCAATGGCTGCCAGCATTGCTTAACTCCAGGACAAAGCTCGAGGCCTGCCAGCAGGCAGGGTATCCGCATGGATGCTCTTACAAGAGCACAAAGTTCTGGAAGAGGCACACTTTTAAGTTTAATTATTAACATTTAAGTTAATAAAGCAATTTCCTGAGTTGAATCTCAGTGTTGGGATCATAGTTAAATGGGACTAACGAAAGGGATTTTTCATTCCAGTTACTACCTTATGTTGTCCTGGTGCTCCTTCCCAAGCCCAGGCAAACTTGAAAGACATGGCTAAGTGCTTTGCTTTAGAAACATTTTATGTTGAAATAACTGTCCTGCTGGAACTTTACTATATTGATAAAATATCACAATGTTGATATTGTGATATCACACACTTGGAAATCCCTAGACTAAATACATTAGGGCTTTTTGGTGTGGTTTGGACTCAAACAATGAAGACGTTTAATCCTTTGCTCTGAGAATGTTGAATCTAGTGTCTGGGTGCTACTTCACGTGCTCTAGGCTGTAGACTGTACCTAGGCGTGTGGAAGTCCAAGCCCGAATGTGGCCTGGGATGGCAGGGCCATAAAAATCTAATAATAAAAGTAAGGCTTTGTGTATTAATATGCATTTGGGTAACATTTGGATGAACCAAGGGAGATTCCCTGAGCAGGCGCTGGAGGAATGCCAACTGTATCACATGGTTTCTCCTCTGTTTACCAGCAGCATTTTTGCTACTGTTTGCAAGTGGTCCCTTTTGGATTTAGTTGCAGTGGACCTGCTTAATGCCCTGATGATGTCCAAAACTCTACTGCACTTCTAAACACACACACAAAAATGGTGGTGAACCTTTCAGTGGTATCAGCACATCTGACGTATAAAAATTACCTCGCTCACGTGCCACCTACTTCTGCTACAGAAAAATATTTTATTAAATTTCATTTTAAACTCTGTCTTAGTTGTAACAAGAGGAGAACATGGTGTTCTGGCTATAAGGACTATTCTCTGAGTGTCCTTCCCCATAAGCCCATTTTTTGAGTGCTTCTGTTGACCATCCTTTGCTGTTACCAGCTTTATGAGTAGAACTTGTGGAGCTGATGGTCTAAAGGTATTGGACAAGAGGTATGGGCACAAATTTGAACATAGGAAGTTTCATCTAAACATGAGGAGGAGCTTCTTTACTTTGAGGGTGGCAGAACACTGGAACAGGCTTCCCAGAGAGGTGATGGAGTCTCTGTTCCTGGAGACAGTCAAAACCCACCTGGACACATTCTTGTGCACATTCCTGCAGGAGGACCTGCTTTGGCAGGGGGGTTGGACTAGATGATCTCCAGAGGTCCCTTCCAACTCCATATCATTCTGTGATTCTGTAAATCAAGGGTGAGCAATGGTGGTGAATGTTTCTTCTCTTTTTGTCTTTGGTGTGTAGGATCAAGCTTGCAGATAAAAACAATACAGCAGCTGTGAAGGAATTAGAAAACCCTTTTTGTGCATTTTTGAGTGAGAGATGTTCTGAAGGTGCCTCTGCTGCTCTGGGTTTAACACCTGAAGCTGAACCAGTTTCTTCTGCGGTGAAGAACCCACTGGGAGCCTTGGAGAACTTGATGCTGGATCCAAGGCTAGACTGCTTTCAGCAGAACATGCTTAGTCCCAAAATGATCATCAGTGACCCATCTGTGGATCTGAACGTTAAAGAAAACAGTAAAATCATCAAGAGACAGATAGGAGGCACTCAGAATATACGGTCACCTGGAAAAATTGGCTTGAGGAATAAGTCCTTCAGCATCAAGGACAAAATTTCAGAATGGGAAGGGAAAAAGGAAACGCAGCCTGCTCCTCGCAGGGAGGAGGAGCAGGGTGTTAAAGAGGAGCACAAGGTGCCCTGTGTAACTGAGAAGACGAGCGGGGAAGCACTGGTGACTCGGAAAGTGGAGACCAAGAGATTCATGAACTGGGAACTGGAGTGCAAAGGGGCAGGCAAAGAGAATGAGCGGAAAGCAGGAACTCAGAAAGGGCCAGGGCAGGCAGCGGAGAGAAAGGGGGAAGCGCAGAAAGATGAGGAAGTGGAGTCCAGCCCTGGAAAATGCAAGGAAGTGAAAGGTGGGAAGTGGGAGGTCCAGAAGGAGAATCTCTCAGTGCTTAGTCAGGTCAAGAAGCTAGAGCAGGCATTGAAAGACGGCTCAGCAGAGCTGCAGCCACAGTTGCCTGGTACTTATTATTCCCCACAGTGCTTGCAGGAGAAGGCAGCACAAGGACACACTGCTCCTGAGGGCCATGAGAGCATATGTGGGGCTGAGCTCAACAAAAGGCTTCTTGGCTTGGACTCTGAAATCAGTGAGCCAATTTTTGGGACTCTAGAAGAGGTAAGAACTTCTCATGTGAAATCCAAGGACTGCACAGTGGAGAATGTGTACACAGAGCCTGGGGTGCCAGAAAAGAAACCCTTCATCAACCCACTGCCAAAGCCCCGGCGGACTTTCAAACACGAGGGGGAAGAGGACTGGGTCCCAGCAACTAGGAATAAAAGAAACTTACCCCCTCTGCCATCCATTCCTCCCCCTCCTCTCCCCTCTTCTCCTCCCCCGTCAGCTGTCAGCAGGAGACTCTGGAGCGGGAAGCACAAGAACAACGCCGACCACAGGTATTCTGGCTGTGTTTCACAAAGGTGTTGGTCTTGATGGTGGAGTCCCACCTTCCCATATCTCTCTGGGAGAGATGGGTCTTCCCTGGTCACTCATAATCCCCAGAGAGCCTTGCTGGTCATAACCAGCTCTCGGTCACCTCTCTGGGACCTATGAGTAGCCAGCACAACTTCACAGGATAACTGTGAAGGGATAAGTCACGGCAGACTTGGGCTTTAAGGTCACTGTATTATGAGGCTTAACCTTCAAGCCCAAGATCTAGAGGTTTGGCATTTTGTTTTGGGGTTTTAGCAGAAAATCTATTTAATTACAAAATGACTACAGCTGGTCTGGAACAAGGTCTGGAATGATAATCTCTAGACATTACCACAGTGTTTTCACTGTTCGTAATAAACCTATTCCTCTAAATCAATCCGATGTGTATATATTCTTCTGTAGAGCTTTCTTGCCTTTTCTCCCCTCCCAGATGATTGTCACACATTTGTGGGGTGGGGAGCGTAAAACGCACAGCTGTTTCTAATGCCCTCTGTATAAACCGTCACCTAAAAATTCCTGGCTGGAGTGCAGGAAGGAAATTGAAACTTTCCAGGTTTGTTGGGGGAGGACACTTAGCTGTTTCTACCCTTTCTACCATCCTGCATGTGACTATTGCTTTCCTCTCAAAGAGAGCTGATTTTCCCCCCCCCCCCCCCCACTATTCCTGCCGAGGGTGGAATCTGCTGTGAATGGGACCTCCCACGGCCTAAGGTTCTGTGCCAGGTTGTAGGATGTGCCACTTCACACTTGGATCGTCACAGCGTACTATTGCCATGACAACTCAGATTGTCTACGGCATCCCCAAAATGCCTTTATTTGTGTGGCTGATAAAAATAACCGATCTTGGTGTTACTTTTTCATGCTTTTTATGGGATGAGGCTGTGAAATGTTCTCTTCTCGGCAATTCATTTTGCCAGCTGTGTGGCATGTTGGAGAAGTGAATTAACCGTGATTTGGTTACAGATGCTGGTTAACTGTGTCGCTCTCCTCTTTGTTCCTTCTCCCCTGCCATCACCGTCGCAGGAAGTCATATGAGTTTGAAGACTTGCTGCAGTCATCGTCGGAGAACGGCCGGGTGGATTGGTACGCGCAGACCAAGCTGGCCCTCACACGCACTTTATCTGAGGAGAACGTCTACGAAGACATCTTGGGTAGGAGTTTGGAACAGGGAAGGGTTTTGACTGCTAATGCTGAGTAACTGAGAAGACTCGTAGTCATCAGGCACTCACTGGAGTTCCTGAATAAAGTGTGTTTATTATCCAAATGCAAAGCTACACATATTTTACACAGATTATTGGCAAGCAATAAGAAAAATGGATAGAATATTTCAAAACCCATCAGCTTCAAAGATGAACCTGAGGCGTGTGGGAACCAGCTTTTCTTTTTTGCTGGCATCTCTCCTCCCTCTTCCTTTTGTCCTGTGGACTAATTCTCGCAGCTCTGGTCCATCCATTGCGGTGAGCTTGTCGCCACTGAGATAATGTGAACAGTCTGAAAACAGCCTTGAAGTCAGCTCCATGGTTCAGAAATAGGATTGTGTATCGCTCCAGGTACCACTGAAATTAAGAAACTGGGTCCCACAATCTTTGAAATTGAGTTTTAACTTCGATGGCAGCTCAATGCCATTTGAAAGATTTATTTCCTGTAACGCTCTCAATTTAGATAGTGTTTTTTTAATATTGTGAGTTAGATGGCCTTTTATGGAACAAAGAATAGAAGCAATCCCTCTTGAAAAAGCTTTAAGAAGTTTTAGTGAGCTGTAGGCTGGCGCTGTGTAAAGCTCTTGGTTGAGTTCAGCAGAGTAGGAAGAGAAGAGCTGCATCAGCTCTCGCCGTGCAGCTGTAATCGTGCAAAGGTGGGCTGTGGTGTTCGGCGTGGGACCCCAGGAGCAGGCAGGGCATTGTTCTTTTGATATGAATAAAATCTGATCACACTTGATGAGAAAGATCTCTCAAAGGAATCCTGTTCCTTTGGGACTGACGGCAGACAATGTGATGCCAATCCGACCTTTTTGACATTTTTGAAGCTGTCGGCCTCATTTGTGGAGGTCGGGACCTCGTGTTTGCTTTTTTCTTCTCTTTACTTGGGGGGGGCAAAGGAACAGGGAGTGCCAGAGCAGCTGCTGGGGTTTTTTTGTGTTGGGGCGTGGTGGGAGGCCTCAGAAACCACTAAGTAAGGGTCACCTTGTCAGCTGGAATAACATGGATAGCATTACAGAGTGGCTGTATAGGCAAATCTGTCCATTCAAACACAAGCACACCCCAGTGCCCCAAACTTGCAGTGAACTCAAATACCAGGCTGAAATACCTCCTCCCCTCCAGCTTTTAGTTGCAAAGCTTAAAAGAAAACAAATTTATGGGTAATTGCCAGCTAATGGGGGGCATGTTTGGTTTTTTGTTTTCTTGCTGCATGTTTAGGCTTTGCCTGGAGTCAGTGATCTTTAATTGGTTCCTGCAATCCTGGTGGTGTTGCTGTGGAAGCTTGGGAAAAGGGGTGGACAGGGATAACTCAAAAAAAAGCTACAGTTTTGTTTTTCACAAGACCACAGGCTGGTATAGTCCACAAAACATAACCAACATGTGAAAACCACAGCAATGGAGGGAGACCCAAGACCTCACCAGCAGGACACTAGTGCTGACCCACAGATAATCCCATGTGTCCATTACGGCACGCAAACACATACATACACCCCATATTCATATGTGTGACTTGAGGAGGGTTCAGCTGCTGGTGGGAGAAGCTTTCCCTTTCCCAGCAAGTGCAGAGATTCCCTTCATGCACCATCTTTTTACCCATTTGTTATTGCTTACCTGGAATATTGGAAATTGGACTGGGCAGATGGATGACAAAGTTTGTTTGTCATAAAGAGGGAAACGGTGTTCTTGGTTGTAGGCTGAGGCTGATTGGATATGCTGCTGAGCATTTGGAGGATGGGGTAGGCAACAGGACCCAAGCTTGTTGGCTTTTTTTCTGCAGTCCCCCTAAACGTGGAGTTTAAACAGAGAAGACAGTACTCTTACACTAGCCTTCAGCTCACAGTTCCTTTTGGAGACAATTCTAAGCAGAAGACTGGAAAGAAGGAAATGCAATTATGGACTGACGTGCATGAGAACCTCACAGCTCCTCTGAAGACAGGGAAATGAACTTGAGAACTCTCTAGGTCTTTTCCATCTGTAGTATCTGTGATAAGTTTCTATGGCTGCATATGTCAGCATCAGGGTTTGGACACTGTCCAGCGAGCAGCTGGACTTCTAGGGCTATGGAGAGAATGAAGCAATTGCAGGAATGCTTGAGAACAGGTCTTTATGTCTGATGTGGGAGGTGGGAGAAGGCCAGCAGATCCCTAAACAGATTTTTATGGCAAACCTCAAGGATTTTCTGCACTTACAGTCTCTTGCTTGTGGCTTTTTGCTGCAGATCCACCATCGAAGGAAAACCCTTATGAAGACATTGAAACCAACAGCCGCTGTTTGGGGAAGAAATGTGTCCTGACCTTCCCAGCGTCCCCCACCTCTTCTGTACCTGGGACTCCCACTAAGGTACTTAATTCAAGTGGTCACCTCTCTTGCTCCAGAAGGTTGTTTGGTGAAATCTGGGTTCTGTGGGGAAAAGCAGAGTTTTGCTGATTTGACTTTTATCTTGTCAGGTTTTTTTTCCGTTTTGTCTTTTACCACTGGTCAGAGGATGGAGTGATAAGAGGGGCTTTATTGCCTTTTAGCAAGGTGAAGAAACAACGTTCCCTTATACAAAAGCTTTGTTGGCTTTCATTGTTTTTCACACCAGGGCTACCTTTGCCTGGTAGAGGGGAAGACCTTTGGCTAATACAATATAAGAAAGGTCTTCCTCTCCTCAAAGAGGACATTTAAGTGCTTGGGTCATCAAGCCCTGCAGTTGTCTTGGCTCAGTGTCAGTGGGCAGTACACAGCCTGCCTATGTTGATGCCAAGATGCCTCTGCAGCCCCTTACCTTAGGATGCCTCTTTTGCTCTCTCCTTGATAAGACTCAGTGCTGGTAACTTATGCAATGCCAGTCCCTGGTTAGGAAGCTGATATCAAAAAGATGTCCCCAGCAGCAGCATAGCTGACAGCTCGGTGCCCCTTTCCTCCCTGGCAGTGAAACCAAAAGAAGAGGTAAAACATTGGTCCGTACCTCTTGCTCAGAGCTTACTGGGGCCAGTCCTGCTCTCAGCTTCCTGAGCTGTTTTGGTTGGTTCCTGTTGTCTGTTTAGATAGTTCAAGCCTGAAACAGCAGGGGCAATGTGGGAGCAGAAGTCATCCATGACAACTGGGTTCAGAGCGAATAGCAGGGATCTAAACACAGTTTTCCTAACCGAAGGGTTTTCTCATGCTCTCCAAGTTTTGGCTATTTTTAGAGCTGTTACCCAGTATTTTCAGAAGTTTCCTTGATGTGTTGCTCTTTTCCAAGTGGCTTAATCAGCAACTGAGGTTTCTCTGGATAATCCAACACTTCCAAGTGAAAATTGTTCTGCAGTTCTCAGTCCATTCTCCTTGCCTCTGGTTGGGTCTAGAGCAGCTTGGGTCAGTGCATGAGTGTTGGGATGATGTTGATTTCCCTCAGAGAGCTTTGAAATCACCTGTGCACCCTGATTTCCCACCTGTGCTATCAGAAGGGGGATGCAGTGTTACACAGCAATGCCTTTCACCACAGATATGGTTCCCCAAAGGAGACACTTTGCTAAAGAGCTGAACAGGAGTAATTATGTTAAACTACAGTGTTTTGACATCTAAAAGTGGTGGTCTACATCAGTCAGAAAAGAAGTGCCGCAGCTTTCTTGGCAACTGATGGGTTTGCAACTGCAGTGTGAATCACGCTGGAGAGCCTGCCCAGGCTAGGGACTGATGGGAAATGGGTCTGGACAGGCTTTAAGTAGTAGCTTGTATCACTAGTGCAGGGTGAGATTCTTCAGTGTGAAGACTCTTCCCAGACTCTTTTTTAACGTGTGACTTCTCTGTGGGTAGAAGGCATTTTTGTGAGTTGAGCATCTTCTGCCAAACCATCCAGAGACACCTGAGCTAACCCGAACGAGTGAATTGGTCTGGCTCAAAACTCTGCTGAGTGTGTCTGTTGATTGAGGCAGACCATTATGCTGCCTCAGCTATGGTGCTGCAGTGACATGTTCAGAATTACCTTGAATACCTCTTCCCCACCTTGCTTAGTGCCACGTAGGTACATCCTCTGGGAGTGCAAACATAGTGCCTACAAAAGGTGTAACTTAACCTTATCCTAACTGCTGGGAAATTCTGTAGGAGAAGACAAAAAGAGTTCTTATTAAGCATCTTTCTTGTCACAAGTGGTTTGCCCTTCTTTATCTGGAGCTGAACTTTCTGCTTCTCTAATGCTGTTTTTGGTCAGGGACTTTTGAGAACTTTACGCTGATACTTAAATATCTACTGTTGTTCTCCCTCTGAACTTGCTAATGACCTTGGGAGGAAACCAGTCTCCGTAATTGTCTATCATGGCATTTCTTGAACCTTCCTCTGAAATATTTAATTCTGGCTACTGTCAAAGACAGCTATACTGACAGTGCTTTTTGTCTGGTCTCACCGCATCTCTGTTCCTCCTGGCTAGCTGCTCCTTATCCCAAATGCTTGTGGTTGGCTGGTTGGTTAATCTTGTCCTGTTTACAGTCCCAGCCTCTGGGTTACACAAGTCCTGGGAGATTTTTTTTCACACTGGAGCAAGGCTTCTTGGCTAAGCCCTGAGATTGCATTGTGGTCTGGAATGAATTTGGGATGGTAAAATTGCTGGTCAAGATGGTCCTGGTCTAGCCCAGCAGCTGTGTGAGTTCCTTGTGTGTGCAGAAATCTGTGACCATTCTCAGAAGCTGGGCTGTTTTGCCAGCTGAATGCTGTGGCCT
The DNA here is from genome assembly GCA_033628505.1 of Tringa tobata. NCBI lineage: Eukaryota > Metazoa > Chordata > Aves > Charadriiformes > Scolopacidae > Tringa > Tringa tobata. The sequence goes on from JAHREE010000193.1 coordinate 2,219,652, forward strand.
CCCCACTGGATTTACTGCTGTGACAGTGTTAGCAACAAAGCAAAGGTAAGTGAGGCGATGTCTTCGTTCATTCCTTCTCCTCTCTTTCCAGTTGCTTTCCAAGCCCATTTTTTTCCGACAAAACTCAGAGCGGCGGAGTTTCAAACTGCCAGACATACGGAAACTGAGCCGTGACGGGACTGGGTCACCATCCAAAATCAGCCCTCCCTCGACCCCCAGCAGTCCAGATGACACCTTCTTCTCCTTGGGAGACTCTCAGAATGGCAAGAGGAGAAGGAAGATTCCCAAGGTAAATCTAGGCCTTTCCTCCTTTTGATTGGCTTCTCCCAGGCAGGAATGTGAGTATGAGACAACGTTTTCTTTAGTTTCCGGTGTAGTATCCCTGCAGTATAGCTGTTGTCCTGCCAGTTGACTTAACTTGTGTTTAACTCCCTTTCTGCCCTAAGGAGAAGGCTCACAAACATCTCTGCAGGTTTTGAAGAAGTTATTTTTCCATCTGAGGTATCATGATTGTCAGGAGAGATAAAATAATAATAATTATTTAAAAGTATTTTAATTTTTTGATAAAAGCTGTTTTTTTAGATGAGAAAAAGGCAAGTAATATTTTTACCAAAATCTTACCCCATCATATTTCCTTCTTTGCTTCATGGATAGAACAGTCAGAAGTTGGCTGTGTGTTGTGTTGGTGTTCCCTCCTGGCAATCCGTTGTTCTTTGCTAGGTTTGATTCATGCATTGGCTGTTTCTAATTCAAGGGAGGATGTGATTGTGGGTGAACAATTAAAATCCTGTCATTTGAGTGACAAAAGGAGTTGTCTGTAGTCATGAGCATTTTCTGGAGCAATATTCCCTACTTCATATTTGGATGCAGCATGACTCCGTTTCAATTTTATTTTCTTTCAGATCTAGCAGGAAGTGTATTCTGGCCAAATGAGGTTTGGCAGCAGTCTATCTATTAAATGTTTCAAAAACACAGTTATAAAAACACAGTTGCTTATCCCAGTCTTTGCAGAACAAGGAGAGGCTACCAGGGTCTGTCTGTGGTGATCTTTTTTTTCTGATCCCAGAGTTTTCATTTGGGGAAAAAGGGATGTATTTGTGTATCTTCTTTGTTTCCTGGTTGTCGGATCTGTGTTCATGTTTGCACATCTGATTTTTTGAATGCCCTCTTTGTATACCTCAGCTCTTCAGGAATGAGCCAAAGACTAGAAACGTCTAGGGTTTTCTCTCCCAGTGTGCCCACACGTCGGTCCACGTGCTTGAGGCAAGATCAACCTGAGACTTGAGCTGGGGTGGCTGGGTGGAGGCTGCGCTTCCACATCAGAGCATCCTGCCTCTTACTTAAATCCTTGGATTCAGAGTTCCCTGACCAAGTGTGTGGTGGGCCTGTCTAACCTTGAGCTTTCAGGACATGTGTGCGGCAATCCCAGACTTTCTGAAATAAATCTGGATGCTGTGGCCATGTCCTGCTGCTCCTGCCTGGGACCTTGACAAGGAGGCAGCTCTGCTCAAGGAGGCTTGAGGAAGCCTGGCATGGTCCTTCTGCAACTCTGTTCCTCTTCAGGGTTGGACAGGGAGACCAGAGGCACTGAAGGAGCCACTAAGCCCAGGTATGCCCAACACTGAAATGTTCTGTCTCCTGGTCGTCTGGGAAGCCAGGGATTAAAGAACTTTAAAGCAAACCACTAGGATAAAGTATTTCATCATCATTGGCTCCCACCCATCTCAGTCTCATAATTCCTTGTATGATGTGCTCATTCTTGGTATGAAGGCTTTTCCAGCACATCCCACAACAGATGTTAAAGGCAGAAAGACATTAAAGTTTGCTGTCGTCCTCCAGCCCGTTTTCTGCTTTCAAACCTGCAGACCAGGGCAGGTTCCCAAGGGACCTTCTGATGCTCCCTGGAGCGTGGATCACCATATGGAGAGACCCAGGTGGGCACTGTCAAGCTCGTACAGCCACAAAGTGTGGAGGTGCATTAAGGCCTGGCCTTTCATCAGGGCTTGTTACCTTGGGCTCCTGCCAACCAGCATGACTGTACAGCTTCTCTGGTATGAGCGAGTGTGGCCATTAGCAATGCAGGTGCTGCTTACTGTGCAAGGTAGATGTTGGTTATTGTCAGTTCTGGGCCATCAAGTGAAGAGTTTCAATATGTCCAGGGTTGGAAAACAGAGCACTTTGCATGACGTTTTAACTTTCTTTCTTGTCTGGGGAGGAAAATAACCTTGTTTATTTGTTTGTGTGTTTGCTGAGCAGCTTGTGTTGAAAATCAATGCCATTTATGAGGCACGAAGGGGAAAGAAACGTGTCAAGAGACTATCGCAGTCTACAGAGAGCAATTCAGGGAAAGGTAAAGGAACTCCAAATCACCATACATCTAAAACTTTTTGAGGACTTGTTTTAGAGTTTAGGCTGGCTTACTGATTTTTATGCCATTTTCTAGTGCTTCTTCCAGTCCAGGGTGAGATTGAGCTGGGGCTTCCACCATTCTTTTGGGAAGACAAAGGCTCTTCCTCTGCCCAAAAGACTTTCATTAAAACAGAACTTTTTTTGGTTTTCTTGCTTCATTTTAATTCCATAGCTTTACATGATAACCTTATAGGTCACACCAAAAATGTCCCCCCTTTTTGATGTTTATTTCTGGAACAGGCTGGAAGCTTTGTAGAGGAATGTTCTGTCCAAAGAGAATGATTTGTTGTGATCAAAGTATTTTGCGGGAATGTGACACTTCAGGGAACTGTCCAATAGAAGATCATAGATTTTGAAACAGCTCTAGTTCCTTCAGCATCCCAGTAAACAAATAGCCTCAGTTGGGAATGAGGGTTTCTAGAGTTGACTGTAGAACCACCTCCATCATAGCAAGATTGAGACTTTCAGCCTCCCACTGTCAATTAAAAACTTGCTAGAAGCGTTCAGGTACTTCAGAGCAATTATTTTAAACATCTAATCTCTGTAAAACTTAAAATTATGTCTTTCCAACACTGTATTTTTTCCTAAAACACCCTAATTTCCAGTGAAAGGTGACAACCAGCTCTATATGTCACAATTGCTGGATACTATTTATTCTATATTATATAAGATATACACGCACAGGGTGGATGAGTGTGTTTATATGAACCTTCAGGAGAAGCATTCCAGACTTGTCTCTACATCATTTTTTATACCCTTCCCTGAAGCATCTAAGGCATCATTGACAAAAAAGGCTATTGGATCGTATGGCCCTTGAGTCTGACTCAATGTGGCAATTGTTTTTTGGGTCTTTTCTTTTTTTTTTTTTTTTTGCTTAATTGTTTTTATCCCTTGTCCCGCAAACTACTGCATATTAATCGGTATTTTGTCTTGGTGGTGTGCTTATGCAGGCTTGGATAAAATACCACTCTGGTGTTTAATTCTTTAGGCAGCAATTTTGGCTGTGCAAAACCGATTTTGCAAGGGTTCTTTTTTTATTATTCCCTCAATGAATGGGAGGATACCAAGGTTGGTAAGATAAATGTCTGTGGGTATGTGCACCCTTGAAAAGAAGGTGGCCCTTGGGATCTATGTTGTCTTCCCCCTTGAAGTTGTCAGGCCTGGCTTTCTCATGCCAGTAATAAGAAATGCACAGTTTTAAATAGGCTTTACTTAACTCATATTCCTTTATTTTTTCCTAGTTACAGATGAAAACAGTGAATCAGACAGTGATACTGAAGAGAAGCTGAAAGGTAAGGCAAATGTGTGAAGAGACCGAATGGCTCCTGATAAACTCTGCTCTGAGATTCTGTGTCTAGATCTTTCTTCTGTCTTCTGCTTTTGGAGAAGGAGCTTGTTTCCACTCAGAACACAGTGAGAAAACAAAGATTTCAATACTGCAGAAGAAAATCCGTGGGCAGAGGACTATAGGAGTCCAAAACAAACATCTGCTCCAATTCCCATCAAAGCTCTTCACAAGTACACAGTCACAAATGTGTGACACCAGACTGACAGAAGCAGTATTGCATGGGACAGGGTGTTGAGAAGCCCCACTACACATTTACTAAGAGACAGGAACCACCCAGCCAGACTGGCTAGCTAGGAAAACAGAATAGCACTATATGATTTGTTGCTACTTAAACTCTTCTGCATTGGCTGAGTCAGGATAAAGTCACTGGGCTCCATAATACTCTTCTGAAACCTTCTTGTACTGGTAATTAGCCCTGTGACATGCTGGTGGCATTACGATCTTTTGGGAATTTATGTAGCAAATTCAAAGTCTTGGCAGAGGTAGAACGCAAGATAGAAACTCCCTCAGATTCCAAAGTTTCCTGACTCTCACACACACCTGATCTGGGTAGCAGGTCAGCTCCCAAGCTGAAAAGACAGGCGTAAGCAGCAGTTCCCACTCAGTGTCAACCACAGCGCGTTGTGCTTAGGAGTGTTCGTCCTTACCCTCTTCCAGGTTTTTAGAACAGAAACCTCAGACTGCGTTCCCTCTTGTGAGGACAGCTTCCCACACAAGAACTGCTCTGTGCTCTTGCTTTCCTCTCCATTGGGAAATCTCTTATCTGTACTGCTGTGTTAGCGAGATCAAGCTCAAAATTGCTATCACCACCTACCTTTTGACAAGTTCTCAAGCTAGGCTGGAGACAGGGAGAGAGGGTTTGCGCCTAGATTGCACACAAATTACATTAACAACTGTCTTGAAACATGATGTTGTGAAATATAGTCCATGTTCAGATGTAGCTGAGAAAGACAGTGTAGATGTGGCCAGGAAGACGCAAACTCTTGTCTGTTACTGGTTGCCATAGTGAATCATGTGCATCACCCTGGGTTTCTCTGTAACATGTATATAACTGCAGCGAGGAACAGCCTATAGAGGGGATAATGGAGACTGTGTGAAGTCACCTCCAATCCAACAGCACTGGATTCTGAACAATATCCAAACCCATATCTGGATCTGAGTGACATGCAAGTCAACCTAACTGTGAACAAGAGCACTGGCACTTGCTCTTCGCTCTAGCTACACCTGTATTTTGCTTTATGCCTTGTGGAACTGTTGACTTTCCCATTTTTAAGTAGGGAAGTGAGATAATTTAGCAAGTCTCTTACATCTGGGACTTCTGATTCTGTATGTTTTACTTAAGAAACCAAACACAGCAGCCAGTTACCTCTGCTTATCAAGTCACTGTACATCATGGGAGACACAGTAAATCATCACACTGCACGTCAGAGCCATAAGTGCTGACCCTTGGGAAGGAAGAATGTTCAAAGACAATGTCTGCCGTGATGACAGCAGTACAATCCCAGTATCTTTAGTAGGTTGCAGAGAATATAAACAATGCAGAGCCTGAGAGAGCTTTTCAGAAGCTCTCAGCATTGCTGTGATGCTGCTCCTTTTGAAGTCCCTGGTAAAACGGAAACCACTTCTGAAAACTTTTGAAGAATTACAGCCTTAGAGCAAATAGCACAATAGGTGATGAGAGAAAGGAGTCTAAGCAATCTTTTCAGGGCTTTAACTGTCCAGGGATTGTTACACTCTGATTTAAGAGGCACCTCAAGATTGCTTTCAATTATATTGTCTGGAACAGTCCACAAGTGGCACAAATTTACCAGACAAAAGGTCAAGAGTCTGTCCGAAAATATACACGGTGTCTTGGGAAGCCCTCTCTCCCGAGCAGACATCTTCTGTGTTTGGAGTTCCTGCAGTATCCCTGTGATTGTCGTTTCCATCAAAATGTTACGTTGCCACCCGCGTTCGCAAAAAGCACAGTTGGGAGAATGCGCTGTAGTGTCTGCTTGTAGTTAATTCTTTCTTTCTTTTGTAGTAGGGGTAAGGGAGAGATCATGGAGATTTAATTTGGGATGTGACTGTAAAACAAAGCAGGGGGGTGGTCTTAGGGAATCTCATCTGGTCTCTTCTCAGCAGGCAGCTTTTCATTACTTTCCATGCTGGAATGTTTATTGTCCCACAGCTCGTGTGTTGCAGTTACAGCTTGCTTGGCAGTTTTTCTTGTTTTCCCATTGTCTTGGGTGAACTTGTAGAAACACGGTCCTGAGAGATTAATTTTAGGCACGGGAAGGACTGGCATGAGCCAGCCTTTTTCATTTGCACCTCTTTTCACGTTTTTTTTGTTGTTGGCCTCAAGCCCAGCCTGTGTTACTGAAGCTGGGAGTCCCCAGTGTTACTCAGCCAGTGGAGCCCTAGCCTGACCCAAGTGCTGGTCTTGTAAAACTGTGGGGATTGCTACCCACGGCCTCCTCTGAACAAAGGTGATCGGTCACCTAACTGTCCTGGCTTTGAAAGATGCATAAATGAATGCTAGGATGAATGCCCAGACATTATCTGTTACGCCACGTCCCATATGGATCTCAGTTTGGGTTGTCTTCAGCTGTAAAAGCTATCCATGAAATCCTTCTGCTGCCAAAGCCTTTCAGGGTGATGGCACTCACAAGATTAGGTCCTGTCTCTCAGCTTCCAAATGGTTCCCACCACTCAGCCACTGACAAAGTAAATGCAGTGAGGTTGTTTGGAGTTTATCTGTAAGTCTCATTGTTGGTGCTCTGTGCAAAGAGCTAAACAAAGTCACGTTCTCTAATCTTTTTCTTCCTAGCTCACAGCCAGCGCCTGGTACATGTGAAATCTCGCCTGAAGCAAACCCCACGGTACCAAACCTTGGAACGGGACTTGATTGAATATCAAGAGAGGCAGCTGTTTGAGTACTTCGTCGTGGTGTCACTGCACAAGAAGCAGGCTGGGGCTGCCTACGTCCCTGAGGTTACCCAACAGTTCCCGTTGAAGGTGCGGTGCCTGTCAGGAAGGTCTGGCTGACATGTCTCAGGTTGCATGGTGCGCTTGCACAGCTTCTCTGTTGGCTCCACGTTATATCAGGAACCCTCTGCTGTGCCAGTGTTCAGTGAGACTGAAGACAGAGGAGCTGCAGTTGTGGTATTTCTCACTGGCAAAAGAGCAGCTAATTTAGGCTAATTTTGGCTATGACTTTTATGTAGCTATTCCCTTTCTCCCCCTTTTCTCTTTAAAGAAAACTGACACTTGGGAGAAGACACGTGTTCTTAAAGGGAAGGCACAGCTTTCAGCAGTAGTCTAGCTCAAATGGGGAACGAGGAATGGGAGAAACACAGAGCCAGTGTGACAGTGTGTTTGTAAATGGATGTAACGAGAGCTCCCCTCAGACTTCAGTTCTCTCGCCCCTTGCTGGAAGATGTGTCCCAGATTGGAGGCACAATATAGCAGGGGCAGGTGCTGCAGATGCCTGGCTTGGTGGAATTGGGGGCACAGAGTTACTTTAAGATATCTAAAGATTAGGTGAGCCAGAATCACAGAAATTTTAATATCTTCCAGGCAGAAGCTTAGCCTCTGTCATCACCTCTTCATTTGTCACAGGAAAAATATTTGAAGTCATTCCATCCCCACATGACTAATTGGAAACATTCCTTCTCTCTGTTCTGCTAGCTCGAACGCTCGTTCAAATTCATGCGTGAGGCAGAAGATCAGTTGAAAGCTATTCCCCAGTTTTGCTTCCCTGATGCAAAGGACTGGGCCCCCATCCATCAGTTTGCCAGGTAAATACTGTACTTTGTGTCCCGATTCATGAGAAACAGATTTATGTATCCAGCTAATTAAATATGAGAGCTGTTATGGTAGAAGATTGGGCAGAGCCCTGAGAGGGCTGTATTGGAAATGCAAAAATATTGTGGGCTTCTTGGTTTTGTATGTCAGAGACTTTTAATGTGGATGATGGGTAACTTGTCATTCTGTTTTCTCTTTCTGCAGTGAGACGTTCTCATTTGTCCTGACAGGAGAAGATGGAAGCAGGCGATTTGGATACTGTAGGAGGCTGCTGGTAATTCTGTCTGGGTTTTTCTTTTCCTAAAGATGAAGCTTTTTGTGGGGTTGGTTTTACTGGCACCCGTTCTGGAAAGTGGAAAGCTGCTGCTCTTCTCTTTCAGTGTGGAAAGAAAGAGTGGCAGCAGAGCAGCTTTGCTCTCTTCTGCTTTGCTCAGTGCCAAAGTCCCTGTCTAAGCACCGTCCTCCACTTCAGGCAGAGCTCTTCTACCTTGGCCTTGCATCAGTGCTTAACATTATGACCATGGACCATTGTTTCACCACTGAGCTGAAGACAGGGTTTGACTCCCTTGGGTTTAGGTAGCTACTAAACAGCCTGTGCTGGTCCTGTAGGCTCAGAATTGTCTCCGTAGAGCTGTCTGCCCTGCCTTAATCATTTGACTTAGGAAGGTTGGGATCATACTGTGGATGTGCCCATTTCTCCCCACTGTTTCTAGTATACTGGGGTTTGAGCCAGACTTAAGGTATTGCCATCAGCGGTGTGCTGTCAACTCTCTGCCAGTTTCTGAACCAGCCAGTGAGCTGCAGAACTAAGAGACCAGTCACTCTGTCTCTGCGGTAGTTATAACTGACATTTTCTTGGTGTTTTTTGTGTGTGTATTTGCGTTCGTCTTGAAAGCCCAGTGGGAAAGGGAAGCGTCTCCCAGAAGTTTACTGCATTGTGAGTCGCCTTGGATGCTTCAATCTCTTCTCTAAGGTGAGGTTGGAGAGAGAGGGAATTTGTGCTGTAGGCCGAGAGGGACCTGAAAGGGAAGTCAACACCAGAAGAATGGGGATCAGGGAAGCTGATGGCTGAAGAAAGGGCCTGAAATGTGTTGGCAAGGCAACCACATGCTAATACCAGAACCTAGCAAAAACATAGTTAAAAGTCAAAATGGATTGTCAGCTGTTGCCTTGTTGCTCCAGCAGAATTACCAGAACACAAGCATTGAAAGATTAAAAGCTAGGGTCCTCACTCTGAGGGTGGTAGGGAGTTTGCAAATTGGAAGCTTTCCATTGACCTCAATGTAGCTGGGTTTCTCTTGCTGAAGGAAATGAAGGATCTTCAATTGCAGCTTTTACATTTTTCCTTATGATTCAAGGCTCCGTGTTGATGCTGGGTTAAGGAGAGAATGTAGAAAGAATGCACTTTATTCCTGGTGTTACATCCTTCCTCTTGATTTACATGGTTTTGTGTCTTCATGCTTTTCTTTTTTCAGATCTTGGATGAAGTTGAGAAGAGACGGGGCATTTCCCCTGCCTTGGTGCAGCCTCTCATGAGGAGTGTCATGGAGGCACCTTTCCCAGCTTTGGGCCGGACGATTACAGTCAAGAACTTCTTGCCAGGCTCAGGAACAGAGGTAAAGACACCATTGTAGAGAGAAGGGAGATTTTAGCAGCAGTGCTGGACTGGCGACTGGAAGTTGGGACTGTGACATAGCTCTGGGGATCTTGGGCAATCCCAAGCATAAATACAGGGCAGAGAATGGACTGAGAGCAGCCGTGAGGAGGACTTGGGGGTGCTGGCGAATGAGAAGCTCAACTCAAGCCAGCAATGGATGCTTGCAGCCCAGAAAGCCAGCTATATCCTGGGCTGCATCAAAAGAAGTGTGGCCAGCAGGTCAAGGGAGGTGATTCTGCCCCTTTACTCTGCTCTGGTAACACTCCACCTGGAGTTCTGTGTCCAGCTCTGGGGCTCCCAACATAAGAAGGACATGGACCTGTTGCAACAGGTCCAGAGGAGGTCCACGAAGACGTTCAGAGGGCTGGAGCCCCTCTCCTGTGAAGACAGGCTGAGAGAGTTGGGATTGTTCAGCCTGGAGAAGAGAAGGCTCTGGGGAGACATTATAGCAGCCTTCTAGTACTTAAAGGGGGCTACAGGAGAGGTGGGGAGGGACTCCTTATCAGGGAGTGTAGTGATAGGATGAAGGGTAATAGTTTTAAACTATTAAATAGACAGAGGGGAGATTTAGATTAGATATTAGGAAGAAATTCTCTACTCTGAGGGTGGTGAGGCACTGGAATGGGTTGCCCAAAGAAGTTGTGGATGTTCCATCCCAAGGCCAGGCTGGATGGGGCTTTGAGCAACCTGGTCTAGTGGCAGGGAGTTTGGAACTAGATGATCTTTAAGGTCCTTCTAACCCAAACCATTCTATGATCTTCAAGGGGTGTGTGGGGAAGCTAGGAAGTAAAATAGGGGACCAGAGGGGATGGCATGGGGACTTCAGTGACCTCAGAATCAGAAGGGAAATCATATGGTAAAAATGATGTAAGGACACAACCATGCTAATATGGCAAAATGAAACAGGGCATTGGCCTTGAGGCCAAGTGTCACAGACTGGCTGGCCCCATGCTGCCCAGCACACAATATGGGTCTGCTCAAGGCCCCCCACTCTTAACTTCTTGAAGAGCAGGTTCATAGCATGTGCTCCAGCATCCTTAATGCAGAACCAATGCTTGTGTGGGATGGAGCACGGGTCAAAAAATACCTGAAACCACACATGGACAATGTTGCAGCCTTTCAGACAGGCATTTTCACAGCATCCATGTGAAGGGTGTGTGTTGCATCTCCCATAGCGTGGTGTGAGGAGGGTGGGAGGGTTTTAAGAGTGCGGAGCTTTTGGGATCTGGAGGTGTAGCAGGCCATAAAGTGAGCAGAAGTAACGGTATGGTGTTATTTAGACAAACTCCTGCATTGTTGTCACAGCTTTGGCCATGTTGGCTAATGACAAGACAACAGATGCTCTTCCCAACCTCTCACTCCAAGGAAAGGAAGAAGAGAAACAAAGAGATTTATTAGTTTAGGAAAAAAAACTAAACTAATTTAGGGAAATATTAATAATAGAATAAAAAGGAAATAATGAAATAGATAGAATAAATGTAAATATATATACAAAACCATATCGAGCTCCCAGAGAGGTGTCACCAGCAGGCACTACGAAAGTCCCAGACTCAAATGGGAACTGGATTCTGGAACACTCTGATGGGGATTGAAGGTAGAGAAACTCACAAGGTCCTCCTCATTAAAGAAAAAGCCTTGTAGAGGAGCCAGCCTGACCCCTTTGCTCCCTTAGCTTTCATACTGACCATGGGAGGTGGGATGGAATACCCTGTTGGTCAGATTGGGTCTTTTGGCCTGTCCACTCCTCCCCACAGGTGTAATCCCTCCATGGGGTGAACAATCCAGTCCGCTGAGCCTGGTTGCACAGCAACAAGTGTAACCAAGAGCTTCTCTCACTGAACAGAAAGTTGGCTCTGCTACACCCCAATCCAGGGTAATAGTTTGGACAGGACAAGAGGTAACGGGCACAAACTTGAACATAGGAAGATCCATCTAAATATGAGGAGGAACTTTTACTTTGAGGGTGGCAGAGCACTGGAACAGGCTGCCCAGAGAGGTTGTGGAGTATCTGTCTCTGGAGACATTCAAAACCTGCCTGGACGTGTTCCTGTGCAACCTGTTCTAGGTGGACCTGCTTTGGCAGGGGGGTTGGACTAGATGATCTCCAGAGGTCCCTTCCAACCCCGTATCATTCTGTGTAATTCTGTGAATTGTGAAAGGAAGTGAAGGGATGAATAATAAATAAAGCCAATTTTTCTGCTTTCCAGCATTGGTGGAAATTTATTAGAGTATCATTATCCAAAAAATGCAAACACTAGGCGAAAGCCCCAGAACCATAGTTCCACTTACTAAGTGGTTTAGAAAATACAGGCAAAGCTTGAGAAAATTGTTTTCTTAATATAGAAAACAAAGGAGGACACGTGATAGTAACCTTCCAATAGACAAGAATTTTCCTACAGAGAGGAAGGTGACCAGTTGTTCTGAGTGTGTACTGGGAGGAAGACAACAAGTAGTTGAAGTAATTTGCCCCTGACAACTTTCAGCTGCAGGTTTGGTGTTGGTAAGGGTAGTTCAGAACTAGGGTAATTTTCTTATGGGATTTATGAAACATGCGGTGTCAGAGGCTTTCAAAAACAATTTAGATAAGCATCTGTCTTAGATAAGGAGTATGAAGTGCTAAGGTGCTGTGACAGGCGTTATTTAAGTAGATAGGAACAAAGAAAAATGCCCATAGGCTGCTCTTCTCTGTAACTAATATAAAAAATTTATAGTCAGTAGGTTAGGCATCCAGATTCTTGCAGTTAAAAAAAAAAATAAATAATTTGTAACTGTAAAAATTAGAGTGCAAATTTGAAAGGCTCCATGCTATTCTGCTGCTTGTATGCCAGAAAGCCTGGAAACCACTCCTAGCAGAACACAGACTAGTTTTTCTCCTTATGAAGAGCTCCCTGTCCTCAGTCCAGTGGGGAGAGAACTTGTGGTTGGTATCACGCTGTGCCCACTGGGGTGGACTCTGGCTTGTCTTCAGTTTCATCTGGAAGAAGGATTTGTGGGAGGTAACACAAAGCAAGAGTGAGGGCTTAGCGCTGTGCAGTGTTCACCAGCACAATCAGTAATGCTTGTTAGATGTCCATTCTTGCCGCAGTATGGGTGGACAACTAGAGCTGACCTGTGGCCTTTTTCTCTCCACCAGGTCATCGAGCTGCGGCGGCCTCTTGACTCCAGGCTCGAGCATGTTGATTTCGAGTCCTTGTTCACATCCCTCAGCGTGCGGCACCTGAGCAGAGTCTTCGCCTCCCTGCTTCTGGAAAGGAGGGTGATCTTTATCGCAGACAAGCTCAGGTAATCCTCTTGCTTTTCCTTAAACAAAATGCCACCAAGGAAGGAGGGCTTGAGAAGACTGCAGTGACTGATCTTGCTCTACCTTGCTCTTTTTTTCTTCTCTTTTCCTTTCCGACTTCTTACCTGATATGGGTAGGGCTGTACTTCCCAGGAGCAGGGAGCTCAGGCCACGCACCATAATTTCGCTTTGCAGCTTGCAAAAAGCATGCTGCATCTCGTCCCCAAGGAGAACCAAATTCCCTTTCCTCCAGATGGTTTTAGAGCAGAGGCCTGGTGCTAAATAAATTAAAGCCCTCCTTTTGCTCCGTGATGCTGCAGCGTTCTCCACTGAGCTGTGCTGGAGTTTCCTTGGGCAGAGATCACCATCCCTTCTGAGTTGTTCCCTGATGTCGCATCTTCTTAAATCTTCAGCCTGTATTTTAATATTGCTTTCTAAAGACTTTTTTTCTTGTGGGAGATGAAAGTCAAGGATGCAGTGAAGGGGAATGAGACAGAGGACTTCCCCCTTCTATTTTGAATCTGCTCGATTTGCTTTTCTTAAATTTTTTTTTGTTTGCTCTCCTAAATTACAAAAATGGGCCCAGGTTTCTTTAAGGTCTTGTGCAGCTGGTGGCTGGCAGCTCTCCAGCCCTTGAAGCACTTGAGGATTCAGGGAGGAGAGTTCGCCAGGGCCGGGGAAAGAAAAGCTGCCTGGATGAGTAATGACACTTAGGAGCACGCTCAGGTTTCAGGAGTGTTCAATGCCCCTAAGCTGTCTGTTTTCACAACTTCCAGCCAGCAGGCTGCACCTCTGGGACTGAGCGCTGGGGCAAAGGATGGGGAGGCCCCTTCTTACGGGAAAGTTAAGGGAAAAATTCCTCCTGCAGGGATCCGGGGCTCTCTGCGGGCAGAGCTCAGGCAATCTCATCACAGGAATGGAAAGGCTGGAGAGAAGAAAGCTGTAGCATCCAGGCAGCACTGGCTGCTTGCAGGTTTTAGTAACTGCCTTGGGTCAGGGAGGGGAAGATTTGCCTCTTTGCACTGATGCTTTATGAGTGTAGTTGTGTAGTGTTCTGGATACCTAAGCCAGACATTTCAGGCAGAGCATTCAGATTTGCATTGAAAATGAGATAATTCATCCAAACGCTATATTTTTATGTAGCATATATGATTTATGTGAGAATTTATGATGACAGGCTTTGTTTTCAAAGATTTTTCACCTCCTCTGTAGGACAAATTTTACATTTGAGAAAATCTGTTAAGGACACAGATGACATTTTAATGACTACATAGAGGGCTGGGGGGAGTAAGAGTAAATGGTAGGGAACTTTTTGTTTCCTCTTTTTTTAAATCAAATGGTAGGGAACTTTTTTTTTTACTTTTTTTTTAAAGTGATTTTTTTAGTCAATCACTTTAGAATGAACCTTTATTTACCAAATCTTTTCCTATCCCATCTTTATATGACAGCACACTACCACACATTCTGATGTGTGTTACAGAATATCTCTAATTTAAGGTACATCAATGGGTTTTGGTGATTTCTTCCCCCCGCCCCGTATCTTTTGTCAGTGTACCCAGGGTCCTTAGAAATGAATCTAGCTGCCCTGGCCTGTGGAAGAGAATGGGAGAGAGCTGCAGAATCACAGTTTCTAAAATCTTTAAATATACCATAAACAGCTTTCTTCTGTGAAGAAAAGAATTGTCACGTTTTAAAGATCCAGGGTCTGTTAGGCCACAGGGCTCAGATTCAAATATTTGCCGTAGATTTGCCAACTTTCTACAAGACCTTTAATATTTGATGTTTCTGAGAAGACCTTGCTCTGAGCAATTTCAGAAGAGTCTTTTTCTTTTCCTGTAACTAAATACAAAGTTTCTCTGGCTCATTTTTGTGGAGGAAAAAACTGAAAATGACCCCAGGGACTGTAAAGGCTTGAAAAACAGAAAACAAAGAAAATAACTCTCAAAATTAAGTAAAGTGTTGTATTTTCATCCAGTCCAGTGACTTGAGTGCACTGGATTGGTGAGCCTTTCATAAGGTCAACAGTCCCTTCTACTTGTTGGTGGAAATTTCATGTTTTGAAAGCTGATTGTATTGTAAGATACAGGATCTTCTGTCCAAATGATACTTTTCCTGGGACCAAGAACACATTGAACTCAATGAATATTGAGCAGTATTTACTTTAGGAGTGAAAATGACTATTTCAGGAGAAAGAAAAAACCCCCCACTTTTTGGCAATAGCTTAAGAAAAGAAAAAAAAATGATAAAAGCAGCTGTTGGAAACTGCTCAGAGGTTAGGAATGCTAGAAATAATCCAGCTGAGATGGATTAACGGGGAGAGTGCAGGTGACATGGTGAAAGATGCACAATAAATTATGTTTATCATTTATCTTCGTAGTTCTTCATGTGGGCACTATCAATAACTATCTGTGCATGTATTTAAAGGTGTGGCTGGGTATGAGTGACAGAGAAAATGATGTATGCAGTTTATTTACATCTTTTAATTGCTATAAAATAAGTCGGTGGGAAAAGAAAACTGGAAGGTCTCTTGCCAAATACTGTGTGAACTGTGAAATGTTTTCAAGCTGAGCCAAAAAATGCATCTAACAAGTGTACAGCAAGTGAAATACTTTGTCTTTTCCATCTTTAGAATGAACATTGAGTATTTTTTAAAGACCTGTCAATCCAAAGCTTGGCAGCGGAAAAGGAAAGAATTTGGTTTATTAGTTTTTGGGTGGGTTTCTTTTTCTTTTTTTTTTCTTTCCCCCTCTGTCGCTATGGAAACTGGCATATACATTGCCTCGCAACCCAGGAAAATGACTTTGTTAAAACTATGTCTCCGTAGCCTTCTGTAGCTTTTGTTCACTCCTCTGCTGGTAAGTTTAGTCCTGGGGCAGCAGAGGCCGTGGCATGGGTTAGACTATGCAATGAGAGAGCTGCTTTTGTTTCCAAGCGATGCTGCCTGGCACGATTTTAAATGTCCTGATTTCACAAGGTACCTAGAGCTGAGAGGAAGATGTGTTAGATTCAGAGGGCCGTTTAGATCAGGAAAACTTACATGGGCTTAAAAATCAAGGCACTGTTTTTCCAGATCTCCTCAAAAGCCTGTTGTGGATCTCACCCCCTATCCCTGCCAGAAACCACAGCTGTGTCAACAATGCAAAGTGGTCATTGTTATCAAAGGCAGATCTGAAAGAATTAGAGTAGACACTTTAAATGTGGTCATCCCCAGCAAAAGGTAATTAATCATCAAAAAGAAGCCTTTTCCATGTGCTACAAAAACAAATCTGGGACTGTGACTCCCAGCCTCCCAGACTTCTTCTTTTTGCATTGTTGTTAGAGAGAAGAAAACCCATGATGAAGTTTGGATGTCAGATAATAGCGTTGTTTCTTCAGAGCATCTTAACACTTTGCTTCTTCACCTGCACTAACCTGCCACGTCGGTGACAGACAGTGACAATCCCCACAGCTGGTGGAACTTGGCATCATCCTGGTGGGATTTGCAGCGACGCTGCGCAAAGTCACGGGGCACAGTTTGGAAGCTCCTGTGCCTGTTAAATGTTGTAAACCAGATCTACGATCCGTCATAAGTAAATCCAGATGTGACACTGTCAGAAATCCAAAGGTGTTTGTAAAATGAATCCTATTGTAGCAGAGCTTATAAAAAAGGAGAAAAAAAAAAAAACACCCACGTAATCAAACCATCTTAAACTGTCAAATGCCAGCATATTTTCAGCAGTTTGGTTAGTTCAGCGGCGTGCATATCTCACAGAAAGAGGTGTCCTCTTTCTATGGCCACCCCTCTACTCTGCTCTGGTGAGACCCCACCTGGAGTACTGTGTCCAGTTTTGGAGTCCTCAGCTCAGGAAGGACATGGATCTGTTGGAGTGAGTCCAATGGCGAGCCATAAAGAGGATCAGAGAGCTGGAGCACCTCTCCTATGAAGACAGGTGGAGAGAGTTGGGATTGTTCAGCCTGGAGAAGAAGAGGCTCCAGAGAGACCTTAGAACAGCCTTCTAGTACCTGAAGGGGGCTACAGGAGAGATGGGGACGGACTTTTAATGAGGGAGTGTAGCAGTAGGACCACGGGTAATGGTCTCAAGCTGAAAGAGGATAGATTTAGATTAGATATCAGGAAGAGATTCTTTACTGTGAGGATGGTGAGGCACTGGAATGGGTTGCCCAGAGAAGCTGTGGATGCCCTATCCCTGGAAGTGTTCAAGGCCAGGCTGGATGGGGCTTTGAGCAACCTGGTCTAGTGGGAGGTGTCCCTGCCCGTGGCAGGGGGGTGGGAGCTAGATGATCTTTAAGGTCCCTTCCAACACTAACCGTTCTATGATTCTACGATCCAGCTTGAGCAGTGCCCAGAACATCAGTGGCCATGTCCACCTTGTACCCAGAGGGATACCTCAGGCAGTCTCCTCTGTCACTGCTGGCTGAAGAGCGCATGGTCACACAGATGGCATAAAAGGAATTTATCATACTGGATTCTTTTATATATCACACTGGATTCTTTTGCAGGGCTCAGTAGCCGTGGTGTGAATCAGCAGTCCTTCCCTGCTTGTTGCAGTGCTGTATGTGAGAGAAGGAGGGAGCTTAGGCTTGAGTCATTCCAAAGAACCGAGGTTCTGCTGGGCTTCTGGCAAGCTGCGGTTCCCTAAGACTATCTGCAGAGCAAGTCTCACTGAGTAAAATGTGAAAGAGCCACCTCAGTGTTACTTCTTCTGTGTCCATCTCTGAATTGCTCTACCTCCAAAGGAGGCTCACACACCTCAGTCCTATCAGTATTGTCCCCTATAAATGTCTTCCACAGTGAGAAATCTTATAGAGCAGAGATCCCTAGGATTTATCCTGGAGGCGATGAAGCAATCACAGATGGAAGGGTGGAAGGGGAAGCTATCTTTACTTCCCACTGTGTGGTGCATGCAATTTCAGACTCACACAGCTCTGTGACTTCCACTAGCTGGACCTCAGCCATCTTTCCTCCCACTTAATCTCTCACGTACCATGTGTACTCGCTGGGACTTGAGAGCAGGGTTGAGGGAAGAACGAAGCACCATAAATATAGCAGGAGACAGCATGCCGTAATATCTCACCATGCCATAAATAACCATGTGCTTCAGCTGCTCACTGTTCTTCTGTGGAGTTACCTGGAATCACAGAGATCCTTCCCCTTGGTTTTCGAGTGCTGTCTGTAAAGGCAGTTCCGGCCTTTAGGCAGGAAAAGTTGGACGTGCCTCCAGGATCACGGATTTGTGACAAAGGTGAGACTTCTGACATTTTCACCTTCAACCTCTCTTCAAAAAGAGGAAGTCCAGTGATGGGGGCCTAGGAGCAATGCCACAGTGCTGTGCACAAGTGATGACAGGAGGAGTTCTTTCAGCTTTCTCCAAGATGCTGCTACTGCTATTACTGGGGCTGTTGTCAGTCAGAAATTGAGGAGTGGAAAATATGCTCTGCAGTAATGGAGGGGAAGAAAAGTCCCTGCTTTTGTGTCTGCTACTGTGGCCTGCAATGTGTGGGGGTACGAGTAACACCACCTCGAAGGAGGCAGTTTTTAAAGGATCTCATTAACTTGGGGTGCACTTCTGAGATGGCACATGCGCTTTTGTTGCAGTTCCTTTTAAGATTAGCTCGTATGAAAGATACGAGAGAAATGATCTACTCTGATATTGTTCCCCCTTTGTTTTCTGGGTGGTTTTCTTTTGTTTTGGGTTTTTTTTTGTAAGTGTTCCTGTTTCTTACTAGCTCTGTGTTTTCCCATTATTTTCATTTTGTTTCAGATTCATTTTCTACCTTGTGTGCGTGGCAGACACAGCAAGACATGAGCTTGCTGATGAGGGCAGGCCCAGTTTGAAAGCAGCTACAGAGGGGTAGCCAGCAGGAATGAAGGTGGAGAAGGGAGGGGGATACTCCAAGACCTTCCTAAACAAGGATGTGGAACTGAGGGGGTTTTTACCATCTAAAGGCATCAAGCTACCGGTCTGTGACACAGCCTCTGAAGGGTCCTCCTCTGTTTTTATAGAGTGTCCCCTTAAGAAAAGACAAGCCTCTGAGAGTGCAGGGAGAGGAAACTGTCCCCATCTTACGAAGAGCCTTTCTCAGCGCACGCATCCCAGGCGTCCCGTTCCCTACCTGTTGCAGTCCTAGATAAAACTCTCCCGCTGAGCAGATTGCAGCCTCTCCCCGGGGATTTCCTTATCTTCACACGTGTTTAACGTGTGTTTAACTGCCTTGTTGCTTCATGTGGTCGCTCTGGTGATGTCCCAGCGACCGTAACTGCGTTCTGCTAAACTGAACTTCTCTGCTGAAGGCCAGCCAGCTGTACAGCCCGGCCGCCACGCCGCTCGGCGTGCGTTAGCGTTACAGCCCAGGGATTCAAATCTACCCGGCCCAGCTGGAGCTTGGGGGGGGGATGCAGGGAAGGGAAAGCAGGCTTCGCTTTTCAGAGCGAGCTGGAGCCCACACCCATCAACCCCCTTCCCTCTCAAGTCAGCCATAAGCTGCCAGATCCGGGATGCCGAGTGTAAATTCCCCTGTGGAGTTTAACAGGAGCCAGCTGGGCGCCCTGCCTCGGCGACGTGACTCCTCCCGGCCGCACCAGCCTCCCTCCCC